>CVRI01000070.1:565966-617657 GCA_900005825.1 Clunio marinus | reverse complement strand
GATAATTAAATGAAACGAAGTGTTTTGGCTTTCAAAAAAAAAAAAAAATTTTAAAAACAAAGTTCAAGTTAGTTTTTTACTGTGATAATCAAGATATGTTAGAGTTAGAAAAGCTGCAAGATTTCCAACAAATGTAAAATTTATGACAAAATTTTCTTGACGTTACATTGTTGTTGTAAGGGCCTGATGAAGAAGCCAACAAGCTTCGAAACGTTGCCAACTTCACAAAAATAAACAAGTAAAAACCTTCCGACTGAAAGCCAAAACACTTCGTTTCATTTAATTAATTTTTTCTGTGAAGGTTGTTTCGCTGTCAAATGGAAAAAAATTATTTATCTTAATTTCGGAAATGCTGCTAATAACATCTTGTTGGGAAATAAAATCTTCTTGATTCCTTCATAAACGTTGTGTGAAAAGATTTCAAAATCATTCCGATTCCTAAATTAAATTCCCAGAGGCAAAGCGTTTTCAGCATAACTTTTTGCTCACCCTATTGAAATTGTTGTTAATAATAACAGAATTTTTCGTCACTTTCATGATTGTTCTACTTTATTTGATTGTAGTCAATCCCCTTTCTGAGCATTAGTCATCATTGATAATAAAATTTTGTCACAATCTTCAATGGTGACGTTATTTAATATTCTCTCTGAATATATAGTATTGTCACAATACTAAATATTGTGATACTTCCGAGAAAAGCAATGGATTTTGTGCAATAATTTTTTATTAGATTCAATGAGCTTATTAAAAATGTGTTAATAAGATAGAACCTAAATTTGCAGCTGTTTCATGAAACATCAATTACGATAACTCCCTTTTATATTTTGAAATTACAATCACACGTAAAGCTGTTTTAAGACATATTTTATTAATTCTTTAAACTTCTAAATGAACACACCATACACAGATTGTATATCTGAAAAAAATTAATTTAAAATATTATAACATAAATATGAATGTCATAATAATATTTTCTTTGATAGAAAATGGAAAATAATTTTGTTTTNGTTTCGGTTAACCGTAGGTTAACCGAGTTTCTTCGTTTCGGTTACTAGGTTAACCGGAATCTGAAAAATACCGGTTAATTAACATCTATAATCACGACAGCGTTCAAAAATGAAGTTGATATTCGTAAACAATTTTTTTTAGTATAGAATAATTCACCGACGAAATAATCATTTACTTATTCTTAAACTCTTTTCAACAAAGGTTTAAATATCTATATGACATTTGTAATGAAGCATGTAAATTTCATCATTACTCAAAACCGTCTCCCATTTTTAAGCGAAAACGATGTTATAAATTTTCATTATTTAATGTGACTTGTGCGTTATATTTGACAAACACATATGAATTGCGTTTCCTTCATGGGTTCATCGTATAAAATTTACAACAGAAAAATAATTTTGACTCAGAACAGACTAGAGCTGAATTTGTTTATTTAAGTTTGTATATAGCTTACAGAAAATTATTCAAATAGAATTTTAATGTGAAATTTCTGAAATTTTATTTATCATCAAGAATGAAGAATCATTAAAAGCTTCTTTTTATTTTTAGGAGAGAAGAAATTGAAAATGTTTCAGAAATATGTATTCCCAGTAAAATGAAAACAAAACTCAATAAATTTTATGTGATTATTATTATTTTAAAGAGTTTCTTCAGAAAAAATTAAATATTTAGATATAAAAGTACGTAAATTTGACGCAAGTTTAAATCTTTAGGTACTGGAAAACTTACAGCAGTTTAAAGCACGCTCTGAAGATTTTTTTTTCTTTAGTAAAAGATATGTTTGAAACATAGTAAGTTCTTTATAAAGTTTTGAAAAGAAAAAATTAAGTAAACTATTATTGTTTTGAAGTTTTGGTTCATTTGATAGATGATATATCTACGTATTTTTTTTAATTTCCTTACCTGATGACCAGAACAAATAGTTCCATTTGGTATCCTAGCTCTAAAGGGACTATGTACAGGACATGATGTACGGGGGCCCCACCGGGAGGGTCCTGGTAATGGCACTGAGTTGAAATTGTTAGGCTGACTACTGCAAGGATTGCATAATGGTGGTGGTGGCAATGGGCCGTGCAGAGATGTCATGGAAGGCCCATGTGCAAGGGGAAAATGAGGCATGGGTAATGACATTCCGCTGCCATGTCCCGGTCCCGGGCCGTGATGACACATCGGGCCACCACAATTTGGTATTGGCCATTGTCCACCACTATTAATTCCTCCACTATTACAATATGGATCCACGGTGAAACTGTCTTGACTACCAGAACATTTTAGCAGTAATGTAGGTGGTGGCGAGGGTTTTCGCGAGTAAATCTTGGTTTAAAATTCGAAAGTATTCGTTGCTTATTGATCTCACCGTTTTTTTATGTTATATGGTAAACCCACACGGTTATCGTTTTTGGAAAATTTTTATCTGAATATTTCACTGTTTCCTGTGATCTTTTAGTGAAAGTTAAATTTATATTCTTTTTTTCTTTCGTTATGTAATCACTTTCTAGTTTTCCTGGTTATGTTAATTGATTGATGAAGTTGCGTGCTAATAAATTATAACAAGTTTCATTTCGCATTGAATTTTTTTTATGTTATCACTTCTCCTGACTCTCGCTTAGTCTGATTTTCAAATATTTAATTTTTATCGACTTGATTGCTTGTTTATCCACCCTTTATTCAAAAGGAATTCCAGTAAGAGAAAACACGTATATTCCTTTCTTAAATTTTATGTTTTCTTCGTAACAAAATGTTTATTTCTCAACGTTTATCATTACTTCAACGAGAGCCTGATGTATCCTGTATGATAACTGAAAAGTTTTTATGTCAATCAAAATTTTGAATTCTAAAATTATTTAAATAGCACTTTAAAAAACCTAAAGTTTCCATTTATATTTCGTATTAATATTTTCCTTTAAACCTAAAAACTTTCTATAAGGTCGTATCATAAAATAAGTCATTTCAACTGAACGATATTTTAGATTTGAGAACAGTTTTTTAAAAGCTGTGGTTGATGTATTTAATCATTTTTCAACGTATGTTCTTATTCATATGCATTTTAAGTAGTTATTACATTAACTACAAAAATATCTTTCCATGTCCTAAACTGACAATTAAACCAAAACAATTGTGGTTCAAATGTGGTTCAAAAATTTCCAAGCATCTAGCTTATTAGAATAAGTATTTCTAAGAAATGGAAAATGTATATTTGGCGACATTTTTTAATCCACTCTGTGACCGTAAGAAAACAAACGAAAAAAAAATCAGATAAAGTCAACAATCTCTTTCATTTCAATTCTGTCTGCTGGATTTTTTAAATAAAGGTCACAGCGACAAAAGCCAATTGTGGAATTAATTTTCAAACAATGATTCCCCAGCCAGATTGAGTTTTAATTAGAAGCATCCAAGAAAAGCGAATGCAAAGAGAAATGTAGCAAGAAACTTTGCTTCACCATAATTTACAACCAAGCTGGGGCACGAGACGTTAGCAAAGCGAAATTTTCAAACCGTACGGGATAATTGAAATTAATTATCGATGAAAGCGTCTCATATATTTTAAACCCCTCCTCTTCCTTATTCTATGACTTAATCCTTAGGTGGATTTTTTTTTATTTTTTCTTGTAGGAAACCGGTAACAGCGCTGATTGTAGAGAAACAGAAAGTAAAATACTTCGAACCCTTTTCTTTAATTAATGATGCCCAATACCTTTTCCAAGATTTTTACGCTGAGCGCGTTTGCAACGAGAGAAAAGGTTTCACTTCCCTCTCTCAGTCTATTTAAAACAAAGAAAAAATGGTTCACGGAACAATTTTGAATCAAAAAAATCAAATACAATTATTTCTTAAAGTTTCTCGTGGCATAATAGAGAAACAAGTCTTGCTCAAGAATTGTTAGAAATGAAAAAGCGAGAATGATTGGGAAAATTAAAGGAAATTTATCATCTTCTATCAAGTACTTTTTGTGCTCGCCTAAGCTCGCTTTTAACTGTTCGGAGTTGAACATTTTTCATTTCGCGTCGTTTTTGCAAAGCTCGTAACCCTCCCAACGGCAATTTAGATTCGGTACAAATATCTACAACGAACAACAATCTCTTATGTACGTAACAGAAAATGAAAAGAATATTATCACATATAGGCCCCGATTTTACCTTAAACACGAATGTTATTTGATTCGATGGAAAGAAGCAAATTTGGTATATCAATTAAATTAACAAAGTTATAACAAATGGTCGATTTTTATGTTTTTTTTCCTCTGTTATTTTTCTATGTTTTGATTCATTCAGATGACAGAATGAGGTTGGGTGTGTGCTTAACGGCACGAGACTCTCATTATTGCCTTACCACTTCCACAGAAAATCTCCCTGTAGGCAATGTTTAGAATATAAAGTCGCATAAGGTCGCTATAATGGAAAATTTGAGACACAAAGGACGCAAGCAGAAAGGAAAAATATATAATTAAATCACTCATCTTACACAATGGAGCACCTTTTTTTTTTTGAATGGATACCCAAACACCCTTGTTTTTTCTTCATACACAACGATAAAATTTTTCAGTCTCCTCGGCTACAACATGATACAAAAAAGACGTTTCCAATTACCCATACATTTATTTATTGTTAGTTGTGGAAATCCTGCTGACATAAGACTGATGCTAATGCTTTATGGAAGATTTTAAATTTTTCTTGCGGAAAAATCTTAAGGAAATAAAAATAAATTTAGATAGAATTTTATTCCTTTTCCTTATGTTTGTCTTCCAAGTTGAAAGTTAATATAAGAATCCGACCCTGAGTATTGTCAGACACAGGATTGAGCCGACAAGATGTTTGAAGGGGAGCCAAGATAGAGATGTTGCCTTACATAACCACTTTTCCGCTCCTTTGGCAATTGTCACTCAAATTTAATCTCGCATCTTGTTGCGTGTGTTTGTCATGTCTTGTAGGCAATAAAATCGAGAGACAGCTTTACAAAAACCGGGGAGCATGTGTGCGATGAAATTAAATTATCCTTTTCAAACTCGCAATCCTGGATTTCGCCTTCAACAGTTCAATGGATATGAACTTTTGTCATCCTACACGCAACTAAATCAACTAAATATTTAAAAAGACGCCATGGCAACTAAGCTAAGGACGAAGGTTTCGAAGTGGAAAGCTTTTATTACAATTTCTATCCATGCGTAAATGAATAGAAGAAAAAATCTAATGAAAGTAAAAGAAATTATGTTATTTGAACACCAGGTGTGCGTTACGATATGAAGCGAACCTTTTATCACTGATCGTTCTATAAGGAAATATTTACAATAATTATATTCCAAAGACTGAATATTTAAGAGCGACAAATGAACTGGTGTATCGAAAAGACTTAGCTTCCCCTAATACCACTTGAACGAGCGTTTGTGAATGTGTTAGTGCGAAAGCCGCTTAAAGGAATTTTTTTTCGACCATTGTTATCATTTGATGGAAGGGACAAGAGTTCCAAAAAGCTTTTATCCACTAACAAATAAAAGCAATTTTAGTTTAAGCATCCTTAACTACTATGTTTGAAATAACAAATTCGAAAATTATGCTCAAAAATAGTTTCTATCCAAGTCTCGCCCAAATCTTTTGTGCTTCCAAAACGACAATGATGTCTGCTTTTGATGACTTTTTCCCAGTTGAGAAATAATTTTATCAAGGAGACGAATAGAAGAAGAAAAAATTAAAAGGAATTTATGAAAAATAATTAACTCTCAGATCTCATCATTTATTATTAGATGGACTTTTATTATGCTTTGGTTGCCAGTAATAATTATTAAACAGCTGGCAATAAAATTTATTTTCAATTGAAACAGGTAATTTTTTTTTATTTGATCAGCAAAAAGATTAATGTCGCAAGCACATTTTGCAAATAGCTTTGCTTATTGAAAAAAATAAATAAATCGGTAAATCAATGCTATCGAAGAGAAAAGAATCGTCGCTGGATTATTTAGAAGACCTTGCATCCAACTAATTATTCACGAGCACATGTGGCGACTGTAGCAATATTTTCATCAAATATGAGTGTGGGAAATATTTGGCGTTCTTGAAACATTCCAGATGCTATCATAAACAACAATGAACGTGCCATGTTTCCCAGCTTTTCATTTATTTTCGCTTCGATCAGCAAACAATAAAGAGAAATTTCAAATTCAAATATTTTCTGCCACCAAGGAAAAAAAAACTTGAGTTACGTCATTTGTTTCCAAGTTTTCTGTCAGCCATTAATAGCAACTGAAAATTATTACTGAACAATTTTAGGTTTTTTAATTTTTCTAAATGCCATAAATTAAAAAACGGTATGTCATAAATTCTTCTCCAAATAACTAAACAATTGAAAACTTTGTGAACAAACCATAAAACTTTCCTTGGATATTCGCACATTTAACTGGCCCAAGGTTTCGGTATCATAAATTATAACAAAAGCATCCCACGTATTGAGCACCAATTTTGTCTCTATCTGTCAATACGTTTTTCTCTAATTAAAAGTTTTAATTTTGCTAGAAGTTTTGTACTAAATCAATTAAACTAAGAGCATTTATATCAATATCAAATGTTTTAGAAACGATGAAATAATTTTTATAAATATTTTTGTTAAGCGGTGAGTACGAGAGTGAAATGAAAGAAAATCAGCTCTCTGTATATGCTCACACATAATTTTCGTGCATATATTTGCTCGACAGCCGGGAGAGAGAGAGCTTTAATATTAGGCTAAGTTTGAATCGAGATAAACCCACACATATTAAACAGCCAACAAGACACAAATTTTACGGAAAAATTTAGAAAATCGATAGTTTGAAACTATAGAAGAATTTAAGTCATTAAAAAATCAAAACAAAAGCTTAAGTATCATCAATATTTAAAGATTTCGACAGATTTTAACAACTTAATTGAAGAGTTTATGCATAATTTAGAGTGAGCAATCTTGACATCCTTAACTTTTACAGTTCATCCACAAATAATTTTTTTAAAAGTCATCAATCAATTGTGTATTGTGAAAAACCAACCCAACATCAAATGTGAAACTAAATTATCAGTCAATTATTTTTTTTCGTATTTATGTACATCATACATGTATCTAAAAAATGAATGAATCAAATTTTATCCTATTTCATTGGATACAATTTGCCAACATATCGATCAAAAGCTTCATTCAAATGGTCGATGAAAGTAAAACGAGACCCTTGATTCACACATTAACTGAATGATGGAACATTTTTTTTTCTTCGTCACGATATGGGAATGATTTTTTTTCTATTTCGTTGAGCCTAAATTTTCCACCTAATACAAACAGCATTAAAATGATGATGGTGTCTGTGAAGTGAACAGCAAACATTTTCTTTTCTTTTCTCTCAAAAAGTCCCGCTTTTCCTACGCCCGCATTCGTCTTTCGTCTCGATGAGATATCAGTGAAAAATAAAAGCGGAAAGACAAGGGACGAAAAAATGTGAAAATCCTTTCAATATATTATTGAATTTCTATGATATGATACGACCGATCCTTATACCACCCTACTATTTATCTGTGAACGTCTCGGAAAGCTTTAAGATCTTTTTCAGTGCCTTAAAATGGTATGATTCTTACTGTGGTTAACTTTATGTGTTAAACAAGAGTTCTCTTCTCTGAGCTGTGTCTTCTTTATCCTCAGCAAAAATTTATCGCCATTAATTCACAATTTTTCTTTCACTACGTTCTTCACTTGTTTGTTAGTTATAAAAGGAAAAGCAAGGAAAAAAATTAATTTACGAAGCGAACATAAGAAAAAGTGAATGAAAAAAAATCGAATTGAAACTTAAGAAACGCAAAAAATACGGCAAAAAACTTTTTCTTGACAAGTTCAAGTCTTGTTTTATCGTCGGAAAATTTCTTTAGCCATTTAATTATTTACACTAGCATTGTTCCAGATTGAAACTTTTTCATGCGCTTTCCTGTTTTTTTTATTCTTTTATTTTTGCTTAACTTTTTTTCCAGCACTTTGGGAGTTCAATTTTTTGCTTTTCTATTTTTTCTTCTTGTTATTTTCTCTTATCAGATATAAAACACTGCACGAGTTAACCAGTTTCCACCCTTGTATGTTAAGGGCTCACGTTAGACTGAGAGCGTTGAAGTCATTTAGACGATTCACAGCGAGATACAACTGGTACTGGACCTGATGCTAAAAACATCCTTTGCTTTATCAGAAAAACATTAGATTGAGTGAAAAACTCAGAGAGAATTTGAAAATGATGGCCGACAAAACGCTGGAGATATTCGACGATTTCCTTGCAACAGCATCAGAGAGAAATTTTGCGAAAGAAAAATTGAGAAAAGTTTTAAATTTCTCTGAGAGTTGTCGAGGATTTTTTCATGTGGCAACAGCATCACTAGGAATGTATTGCGCAATCGTCTCTATTACCAAGATAAGAATTCGAATGAAAATTTGCAGGAGAAATTTTCTTATTCATCGCGAATTTCAAGTAGGGATGCATAACGCACACAACAAACAACATTGCGATGGAGTATGATTTTCACTTAAACGTAAAGGTGAAATTCCTTCACATCGTCGAGGCTTTGAATGATACCTGATTTCAAAGCATTAAAATTGATTTTTTGACACCTACACGACACCCAATAAGAAATAAAATAAAATGAGATATTTTCTATGAATTTCAATCGAAGAAATACTTATATTTTCATAAAAATCATTAAGTTGATGCTGCATGAGCAGACACCATTTCAATGAGAAAATGGAAGGGAAACCTTGGCATCGTTACGGGTCAAAAACGTATCCTTGACATCGACATTCTTTTCTGACATCTATTCATATAATTTCACATAAATATCTACACATTACAAAATGAAACAAAGAGCAAGTTTTGTTTTGAAGTTGCTGCTTTCATGAAAATTAAACGATAAATTTGGGATCTATTCTTAACATCAGCAGCCAAAAAATTACTTCCTGGGAATATATTCAAACTTTTTCTTATGCAATCCAAACATATTTTTATTGACTTGTTTTCGTCTTCTTAACGTTGCTTTGTTCAGTTGAAAACATTGACAACAACATTTCTTCTACATTAGATAGTTGTTTTAGGCAAGAAATTCCGCAAGCATTTTTTGTCTGTTCCTGGATCAACAAAGATATCTTACATTTACAAATACTCGTCATACGATGGCAATCAATTTAGAATGAACACATATCTTGTGACGGGTGCTTCAGGAATATTTTATCTTTTAATATTGTTGAGGATTTCAAATAACTGACTATGCAACTTTCATCATTAAACAGTGTACCAACAAGTTATGAGCTTTTGCATAAATAGATTAAATTCTATATTATGTTTGAATTTTGTATAGGAACAAACAAAACACATTGATACGCTCGACCCAAAACAATTACTAAAGCGTATCATACAATGACCCAGGGAATTAGATTATGAGATTTTAATTTTTCCCGTATTCGATTATGCCCATGAGAAATAGCGGAATATAACAAGACCCAGTTTTCGCTAACGATGTTAAAATATGGACGGTGTTTTATCTAATTCAGTTTACCTATGGAATATTCGTTAGGCTCTTACGAGACCAAGTCACTCTCCAATGAATGATAATTAAGCCAAGAATGCTGTGTCACTTTCAGTCATATATTTTCTGTTTGAGCACCTTTTGTACTCATCCTTCATGCCAATTGAGAGTAACTTTTCAAAATAGAATAAATTGCTTTTTTTTTCTCCTCAATTTCATTGTGCACTTTTTATGACACAAATGATATAAAAGCTGCGCTCATAAAAATCCATCGTAATTGTTCAGAAACAATTTTCATGAATCAATGATCTTGAAAGTGCTCATTGAATCTTTCATCGTCAATTTTTGCTACGTTTTTCTTCTCTTATATTATTCTACAGTATTTTACAATAAAGAAAAGAAATACTCTAACATAGAAATCTAAGGATTCTTAACATTCACCTACCCTCTTGCTCATCGTAGGAAATCGTTTACGACTTTTTATTCGTTGAAAGAACCAATGAAGGTATTTTCAGTGAACGAAACTTGTCGTTTCTAATTTCTAGATCTTCATTGCATTCGTCGCGTCATTTGTTTTAAAGAATATAAATTTAAATTCCATGTCTGAATTACTTTCAAAAATGTGGTGACGATAATTCTGCCAAATCAGTTTGAACAGCACTTCGCTAAATTTATTGTTTACTTCTTTGTTTGGATCTTTGCATCAACAAAAGCAGTTACTGTTTAAGTAACAGTCACTCAATGTAACGCAAAGTGTTTTCGTAGCGATTTCACTCCTCTCAGATTCCTTGTTCTTTTTGAGGGTAAAATGTTCCGCTTGCAGGCAACAAATAGCTTTTTTCTTCTTTTTAAATTTCCTGTTTTCTGTATTGTTTATGGATTTCTCTTTCCATTTTTTCATTTCTCTTTTCCATTCCCGCCTACAACATTCACTTCCTTTCACAAAAACCACCTCGTTCGATCAACAATAAAGAGTCTTCCACAAACAACCGAAATTCATTACTGATTCTTTGTCTTCTCCATCCACCACTTTCCTTTTTATGTATATCCAAACAGAATTGAATCACAAATGATGCTTAAATCTTAATGGAACGAGTGCTTACTTAAGAACCGCCGTACTTGCTACTAGTTAGACATAATTTTCAAATACCGATGTGCTTAGAAAGATAAGCAATCCGTAGATTGTGCGAAATGTTTATCAGGAAATATAGGAGAAGTAACAAGGCTTAGGATATCAACAAGAAAAAGATAAATGAAAAGTCTCGGATTCTTTTAATTGAATACATTTGTTGATCAATCTGATTCGTGTTCAAGAAGGTGTCAAAATGAAAACAACTGAATTATTATTTTAAAAAAAATTAAACTTTTTATAATTTCCATTCTGATTCTTTCTCATTGTAACAAATCAATGACGAAAAACGGTGAGGAAACCACGTAAACATTATCAATAAAACAAATTTTCACTTCAATTGGTAGAGCATGGTAGATCCTGTTTCTGTTTTGCATATTTCTCCAGCAATTTTTAAAGTTGATTTTAAGAAATTTCTTATTTTGTCATAAACAAATCAATCAAACATGAAGAGAACATTGTAAAAAATCACGAAGAAGTGTCCACTTCTTTTACACTGATAGGCGTTCATTTTCAATATTTTTTATATTTTCCTCGTTGTAAATGTTTGTAGGTAAGCGACGAATACCCAAATTGCTGAATAAAAAGTTTTCCTATTTATTTTTAAATCTGTACGGGACCATGACAAAAATTCAATTTTTCGTTGTTTCTATTGATACGATATCTCTAATTTTAAAGAATGCAGACAAACAAACTCCAGAAATCATCGATATTATTGAATGATTTCATATGCTTGAAGTAATAGTATGGATATGAAATCTTTCCAACTTCCAACCCTTAAAAATAAAATGTACAAAAGTACATTTTGTGTTTGCTAAGATGAAAGCTACAAGGTGGAAACATTACACGTTTTTTCTAGTTTATACAATAAAAATAAACTTGATGAAAAACGAGATAAAGTTCCAGGAACATGAGTTAGTATCTATCTTGACCTATTTGGTTTCTTAGGAATTTTCTGTTTTTTACGATTTTCCTGAATATTTGTGAAGATTATAAACCTCTCTTTACTCTGAATCTCCATTCAATGTTTTCATTCCTTTTTCTTCACATATCGTTTCTTTGTACAAATATTTTCATGTTGAAAATTCCTGATTCTGCTTGGCTTCTGTTTGAATGAAAATCTTTTCCCCTGTTATCATTGTTTGATATTTTTATCTCTATATGTATACCTTGCCGAGTGTTGTGTTCATCTTGGAAATAAGAAAAGTACATTTTTTTCTCTCTCGTCTTCAAAAATGATTGAAGATGAATAAATAGATAAAGAGGCTATTCATGTTAATTCTTTCAAAGTTGTAAGGAAGGAAAAGAAAAAAACTGCAGGATAAAAAATATTGTTAAACATTTCTCTATCATAAAATATTTAATCGATTGGAATAAAGTGTGTGCTCTCAAGTTTCTGGGTTTGTTCCATCCCAACTTTATTCTCTTTAAATTTATTTGTTAGCTAACATTTTTTTTATTGCTGCGTAGGATGTTCGAGAAGCTTCCGCTTGAATTTTTTAACCAAATGAAAGATACATAATACTAAACAGTTAAAATCAGGGCTCGGAATTAGTATTAAATTTTATTTCCTAATTTTCCTTTAAATGGCAAATAAACAGTGTTTTGTTTGAGATTCTCTAAAAATCCATTGCTTTTCTATAATCCTCAAGCTTTTTATTTCAATTCTTAGTCCTGGGTTAAATATTTTAATAAGAGTCGAAAAATAAAAGCACCTAAATATAAAGGTTGGAAATTATATTTTTTCACAAAATTATAATTTAATAAATGTAAATAAAAATAAACCCATGAGGAAGCTCCTCTTGAACCATCCCAATAGAATTTCTTTTTAAATACCGTAAGTTGTTATGAAACTTGCTACAAAAACTGAAACATTAGCATTAGTAAAACGTTAAAAATGAACCTTTTTAAATAATTAATATTCAAGTACATGCAGAATTTTTTAGAAGCCGCAAACTTGAGATTTCTAATTTCATTTCAACACAACAGAGAGAGAGAGGGAAATGAAAGCACATAGAATCTAAGTATGTATTTCTAAGTCGTTTATATATTTTTTTCGTGTATATATAGTATAGATATAATATGGTATTTATCAAGTACAGCAAAGCGACAATTTACTGACAACAAGGAAGCGAAACAAAAGAAAAAAGATTGCTGAACATTGATTTGTTTCCCCCGTGACGAAAGTTTTCTTCGCTTTATATGACGTTTCAATTGAGAGCGAAACAACATCAAGAAATTTAATAATGTCTTCATTTTAAGGTGAAATCAGTGGCACTGCGAGTTTCAATCAGTACAATGGAGTTAAGTTTCCCCTAAAGTATCGCAGTCACTGTAACAAGCAAGTGAAAAGATTTTCAAACAAAGTTGACAATCTTACATCTATCTCAACAGAAAACAGAAAAAAAATAAGAAAACGAGGGAGAAAGTTTTCGATGTGACTTTATTCCAAACCCATTGTAGGCATTTCAAGCTTGATGAGATATGTCAAGCAATTTACTTCTATTTGTATCATTTAATATATAAAAAAATGTGTTTCGTGTTTTCATGACAGTTCCATCCACGCCACCCTTTCCAAGTTAAAGATAACTTTTTTTCGCAGATATTATTTTGAATTGCCAAAGTTGTAAAAAAATATTAATTGAATGAAGAAGACAAGCCTGAACTTTTTAATCCACTATATAACTTTATGAACTTTAATCGACAATTGAAGACAATCGAAATCAACGCTTCTTCCCCTTAATGTTTTATTTTTTAATTTCAAATTCTAATAAATGGAAACAAACGCTTTTAAAAAATAAAGGAAAAGTGAAAAGAAGATAAATATTCCTTTAATATAAATGTAATCTCCTTATCACCATCGGTGTAGCTTTGCCTACATTGACACTGTGAATCCTCCTCATTCTCCTAATGCTTACCCATCTCAATTTTCGGTCCGAAAAATTTTCATTCTCACTCAAACACAGAAAGTAAATTTTTCTGTCATAAATTACAATATAAATCCAATTAACTTTCGTAGCATTTTTAAGTCAAATATTTGAATAATTTATGTGTATGGCTTGGATTATGGCAAAGAGCAGGCAGTAGAGCGATGGCTACATGACAAGGCGAAATTTTACTGAATATATGAAGACCTGAGTTAATGTCCCCTAGCCAATAAAAGGGAAGTAAAATTTACGTAACTTTTCTTTTTGACTAAGGAAGAAAAGAAATAAATGACAAATGAAACCAGTTGCTTCGAAAGCTTAATGAATTTGTCGATGAGAAATATAGTACGAAATTATGCATAAAAAGTTAAAAAAAACCACAAAGAAACTTTTTATTCTCGTTACTATCGTCAACAGAATACGTCGCTAAATTTAATCTCATTCATGATTCATTTTCATATTTTTTATTTCTACTATGTTGTTGCTTTTTGGTTCTACCGTCGAAAACAGACAGGAAACTTTGAAATGAGATGCAATATTAAATAAATAGAAATTTACTGAAGTGAAATGTGATTTATGTTTGCGGGGAAGGGAATCAATGGGCAGTAGCAGATGTGTTGATGTTTCTTCGGTTGTATCCATTATTGCGTCTTTGGTTTATCTCTTTTTACCAAACATTGCCAAATAGCTCGTCAATAGTGGTTGGTAAAATAAAAAGCAGAAATAAATTAAAACTGAAAGCTGTTTGAAATTATAAAATATGTAACTGGGCGAATAAAAGTGAATGAAAGAAATGAATGACAAAAAACAAATTGAAGAATTACTTGATAAACAATTCCATTACATTATTTGGTATTAAAAATATTTTCAATGTAACTCGTCCCCAAGGATAATTTAATAAGTAGTTATGGTTTTAAACAACAATGGCTAACAGGAAAATTCACTTATCTAAGAGAACATTTCCATTCTGTCTTTTTCGCTCGGGTCATTTCTAAATTCTTGATTTTTTTTTTCTTTCGTCAATTCCAATAAGTTGAGTACATTTTATATCATAAAATATGCAATGTATAGTTAAGCTGCTTATTCCATACTTTACGAAAACTTTTTTAAGTCTCATTGAGATAATTATTTTTTAAGTAAAAGTTTGACTTAAAAGCTATTAATTTTTTTGACGTTTGTAGTAAGCATCAATTTGAAGCTCATCAATTTATGCATAGTCTTAAAAGTAATTCTCTTTTCTATTCATAGTGCTCGCGAGTCGCGAACTTAAATTTTACTTGGACGAATTGTCAACAAAGTTTTGCGGTTCAGTTATGTTATGTAGCAATGGTTACCACGAAATTTTATTGCAAATATTGACGTTAACAAAGGCTAAATTTTTTTACTGAGTGAACGTTTACTCGGTTGATGCTTAGAACAACAACGTAATCTTAAAAATTTATTAGAAACCAAAAAGTTCTTTTATCCTGAAGACATTCTGCCACACTTCAACTCACAACATTTAAATCAACTTCATCAACTGATATAATATTCTTTGAAAATTAAAATATTTTATAAAAATGAATCAATTATTAATATTAAAGCTTTAGAAAAGGCTGTTGCTTAGGAAATAAATCTCAAACAACTTTTAAAAAAAGAGCAACGATGAAGAGATGAATATAATATTTTTTTCTACCATTAAATTATGAGAGGAATTAAAAGTTTGACAGTCTTTTGACAGAAGCCTCTCTAGAAATTATGCATTAAAATGCTTTCAACATCAATTGAACGAGAAAAATTTAGTTTTCATAATATTTATTAATTTTCTTCTGCACTTAATTTATCACATTTTCGAAGCATTTTTCTCTAAAATGAAAATTCCCGAATTTAAGGATGCATGGTGGAAAAATCTGCAGTGAAGCACTTGGCGCATCAAAAATTTGCTTCCATGAATTTCTCATTTTCCCCATAAACTCATTAACAAATTTTTGTTATAAAAAAAGTGGTTGTAAATCACGAAACATAAATGGAAAGGAGGAATGCAAGAGGAGTAAATATGACGGAAAACTTTTTTAATAATGAAAAATTTTATACATTTTTTTTATCACCAAGCGAAGGAAAGGAAGGGCTTTTATGCTTTATATTGGGGTAATATGAAAAAAGCTTTCATGAGAAACTTTAGGTATAATTACTATCAATATGGTGAGTAATTAGCAACCGTAGTTTTTTTTCTTATCTAACTGTAAAAGCATTTAAATATTCCTCAGTGGCTTTGAATGCAACATTAGAAGAAGAAGGAACAATTTGTTAGCAATAATTTGTTAGATTAAAATGTATGTATGTGCTGTTGAATTCACGACCTTGATGATAAAATGGAATAAAGATTATTCTCAGTTATGATTTAAGAAATAAGCAAAATTAAGCATTTAAATTAATTCAGATATGAAAAATTTTTATTAGAAAAAAAAAGTGAACAATAGAAGAGGAAAAGATATATCTAAGAAAATTTATAATAGGAATGATAAGTATTAAACGACGATAAAAATAAGTTGCCTCTGACTCTTCATGTCAGCTCATGGACTTGAAAAGGGTCTTTGGCTTGATGGATAGTTTATTGTTGTTTGACTGTTTTTTTTTCTGTTACGTCATACATATATCACAAAACATATCAAAAGGAAAATAGGAATATGATAAATCGCCAAAGGCAACTCTAGAAATGAACAATATTTGAGAAGAAGTCAAATATAATCATATGAAGTAGATTCATAAAAGTATATTAAACGTATATGCAAAAAGTTTATACGAGCAAACTATGGTCAGTCTAATGTTTCTTTCTCAAACAAACTATTATATAATAAGCGACAACAAATATATTAGAATTTGTTTTGAAACATGACTGACAAGAGGATGAAGAGCTGAGTATTTATTGTATGCATGAATAGAGCAAGAACGGAATAATAATTTTTATACTGTAAAGAGCTGAGAAACTTGAATTTTCTGACAATGACGATGCTTGATAAAGTAAGTGCAAAATAAATAAAAAAGAAAAGCTAAAAAGGTTTTCATCATCACACAAACTTATTATAAAAGTAGAACTAAGATAAAGTTTGTTTTCCATAAAACAAATCGTATAAAACTATTTTTTACCACTTTGTCGTATTATATTTCACAGCAAAGTTACATTAAAAAACTTCTTAAAATTTCTGACGAAAAAATAACATATCATTCTTATTTTTTCGTTGTTAAAAATGTTGAGATTACGTACGATTCAAAATTTGAATTCTGTCAGAAAAAGAAAATTCCCATACAATATAAGAAAGTCAACGGAATTAGTTATGGGACGACACTTTTTTAAAACTTTTTCGAGGCTAATCATATGTTAGATACATTTTCAATCTCTTTTAAAACAGATTTTTTTACTTCCTTCCATACTGTCATGCGATTTGACGAATAAACAATAAAATACTGGTTTTTGGCATTTCAAGAAGAATCAGAAACTCTTCCTTGTACTCAATAGAATATATTTTTTTCTTGTCTATTCATCAAATTTACACCCACATCCTAATTTTTTGAGTTCGTTGACGCTTCAAACCTTTTTGTGACAATTGTCAATTCTCGTTCGAATAGAAAAGTTTGTGAAGAGAAAACAGGAAACATGCTAAATCTTTCAAGCATCAATAAACTTTTCTAGTTATCTTTTGAAAGGGTGAAGAAAACAAAAGTATGATGAGGCATTCTAGAATTTCCTTCTCATCTTTTTTCAACTACACGCTTTGTTTGACGTTTCTGCTCAAACTTCTATACTTGTTCTCAAGTGGCATAATGTCGTTTAAGACTATAATATAAATAAAAACTTTAATTTCCTCATTAGAAAATTTTCTATTGTGCTGGTTTCAACAATAATATCAAGGAATTTGTGAGACAGAGTTAAAAGGATTCCAATTAAATGTGAATACAATAACTCATGACAGTAAAATTTCAGCAATGATAAAAAGGAGACAAAAAATTTATTTATTTATATTATATACATATAGCAATATATTTTATGCTGTCTGTTCTTGAGACTCTCTTAAGGTATATATTTAGTGAAAATCTACAAGCTCAACAAGAACAAAAAGCAGCATAAGATGCTGGAGGACATCTATTTATTGTAAAACATTTATGAATCTATTCATGACGCAATATGAAATAAAAATTTCATATAGATACAATTTATTGCGTTGCTTGAGTACGATTATGCTTTTTTTTATTGTTATTTAATTACAAAGAAGTGAAAAAGGAAAACATAAATTTTAAGAGTATTTTTCTCTGAATGTTGACATGTATTTGTAATGGAATTAAACATCCGATCTTTTTCTTGCGTTATATCTGTATTCAAGCGTTTTTAAATGAAGAAATAACCCTCGCTCCCACATAATCGTCATTGACTGAAAAGGATAAAATATGTAAAAGAGATTTGATTTTATATTAAAGTAAGTTTTCTTACAAAAGGTTTTCTTATTTATGAGTTTAAGAAATATTCTGAATTAACAGACACAGATAAATTATTTTGGGGCTGCTGTCAACAAAAATAAATGATGAAATGCATCAGAGAGTTGAAGTAAATTTACGTAAAAACGGCTATGAATGTTAAAAGAGAATAGAAATAAGGTTTTTACCCATATTTCTCTGTTTAGCACTTATCATTAGAATATGTAAAACAATGCAGCCACGATTTTTTAATCCTTTTGTGTACCGTCATTTAAAGCTTCATAATATCAATCAATCACTGTCGTAAATCTGAATAAAGCTTTACGTTTCTTCTTTTTTCTCTTTACCTAATATTTCAACTTTTAGAGTGATATGATAAGGATTTTTAATAAAAAGAAATTTTTAACATCATGGAAACAATATTTAGCACTTTCATCTCATTTAAGTTGATGGGAAGAGACAAAATTAAAAACTTAGTGCCACGTAGGAATCTGTTGAAGTTTCCTTATAATCTCACTTTGCACATGAAAAGCTTTTTGCAACTTTCTTTTTCCCTCTCTCTCTCTCTGTCTCTTGCTTCCTGAAGCTCTTGTTAATTTTATCTTTTAAAATTTAAAGAGAATGAAGAACTTCACAATTTAATATCGTCATGGACTTGGAATTAACAAAGCAAAGAAGAAGATAGTTGGTTCATTATCACCACAATTTTAGAATTTAAATCTACCAAGCATAAACTAAATTGTATTTATCTAAAAGGTTTGTTCACTTTTGTCGATTCTACTCTTTGAATTATGCTTTACGTTTGTTATGAACCCATAAAGTACTACCAATTATAATTTCACCCTTCAAAAGTAGCTATAAAATGTAAACAGCAATCATTCTTTAATTTCTTTTTCCACTCATTTTTAAACATTCAAGAATTTTCATCACANTAAAATTGAAAGAGAATGAAGAACTTCACGATTTAATATCGTCATGGACTTGGAATTAACAAAGCAAAGAAAAAGATGGTTGGTAAAATGTTAAGTTTTCATTAATTAAAATTATTTTTGGATCCTTCATTATCACCACAATTTTAGAATTTAAATCTACCAAGCATAAACTAAATTGTATTTATCTAAAAGGTTTGTTCACTTTTGTCGATTTCGATTCTACTCTTTGAATTATGCTTTACGTTTGCTATGAACCCATAAAGTACTACCAATTATAATTTCAGCCCTCAAAAGTAGCTATAAAATGTAAACAGCAATCATTCTTTAATTTCTTTTTCTACTCATTTTTAAACATTCAAGAATTTTCATCACACTATGACAGTCTAAGTGATGTTTTAATTTACATAGATAATTTTGAATTTGACAAGAAAATTGTGTTACGGACAACCACAAAAAAATTATGAAATCGTTAACTTAAAAAATTGTTTCGTTTTGCGCACGATCTTAAATGAAAAATTGTTTTCCTTTTTAATTATCTAGCTCATTTTTTGTGTGTGAACAAAGGAACATAAGCGAGAAAATTGTAAGATGATTAATTTTTCCCTCGCGCTTTTATGAAATTTAAAAGGACATCGGCGAGGGTTTGATATTTTTTACCTGATGAGTTTGCTTCGCATCCGTACCATTGTCACCATGTTTCATATTAATTGACCTGCTGCGTTAAAAGCATCTCAAATGTTGGATCCTTGATACTAACTTAATTTATAATTTAGAAATTATCACATCCGAAATTTAGGTTATAAAACAACATGAGAAAATTGAAGAGCTGCTTTAAAACTTAATAAGAAATTATCACAGCATGTGCTTAGATTTCTCATGTTTAGATTTTACCATATTTTTATTGTTAAAAGTTTCCTCTAACAAAAAATTATAATTGTTAGTAAGATCATCTGGAACATTTGATATTCAAGTGAATGCTAAATGTTTATTCAACTCAATCAGATGTTCATGCATGAATACATGTGTTTACTTATTCTAGTATTTTTTGAAGTGATTCTTAAGAATTTATGAAATAAGAGAATGAGCTCAATTGGAGAGCTAAATGCAAATATTAAGCCCAATGATGTAACGCGCAGAAATAAATAATTTGATTTCTATCTTTCTCTTATGGTAGATAATATCATTTTCATGGAAGACTGTTGGTAAAACGTGCTGTCACGTTCCTTTTCTAAAGATGTTTACAAGGTTCTTAGCTTTACCTTGTACTACATTGTGCCAGCTTTTTCTTTTCTTTTTCTTGCTTTTAATTTTTAAAGCATCTTGAAATTGATTGACACTCCACGGTGCGCTCAATCATAGTTGATATATAAAGCAAACGTAAAATTTCTTTCTCAAGTAAAATGTGCAAATATTTACCAAGATTCTTGGTAGTGAGGTTTTTTTATCACAGCATTGTTTGCAAAAAATCCAGATGATGGTGCATGATGATGGGTGAGAGCGAGAGAATAAACATGCAAGCAATAAGTTTAACAAGATTGATATTTATCTGAATTTTGATGCGATGACATGTTAAATGTTATAACATAATGTTGTAAGATGCAGAGATGACATAAGATTGTGTGGAAAACTAGTTTTGAATGCTCTTGCTAAACAAAAATTTGCAGATATAATAAATTTCTTTTTTTATTTTTTTTATAAACCTAAAATTGGTCACTGAAGAATCTCGGCGAAAACTACAGAACTAGTGTATTAGTATTTTCATGCAACCAACATTCATGAACTTTATTCCTTCATTCCATTACATGGCGAATTGTAATTTTCTGCTGACTTTTTCAAACCCAAGTATCTGCTGAAGAGAAGGAAGACTTCGAAACGGGTGCTGGGTGAATACGATACAATATTTACAATATTTTAACATTTATCACGTTGCCAAACTTTTCGCCGTTCATTCTCGCAAGTATGCAACAAACGAGATAGCGAAGAGGGAATACTTTAATAGCAGCAAAAGTATGTTAACAGCATAAAAAATGGCATTAAAAAGATGTTGACTTTTCAACGATAAGTTTTCTGTTGCTCTAATACTGAAGTTACGAACCTCCATAGAATGAATTTAGCTCTGTGAGCTTTGAAACATTATGAACCTCTTTAAATTTCAGTATAAAGAAATGTAGGTAAATTCTTATCATAAGCCTCATTTTTTCTTTCTTTTTTTAAACATATTATCCTAGTTATTATCCCATAAAACCAAATTATCCTTGTGTTCTTTTTTTTTCTTTTCGCAAAATTGAGTTTTCTTTTCACCACTACTTCAATCAATTACCAAATATTTTTTTCGTTAGATGTTGCTGAGCTCCTCGCAAATTGAAAATATAAACTGTAGATCAAATATTCTACATAAATAAATTCTTGAACTAGCAAAATATTGCCGCAACAGAAAGTCTTTTCAAAGTTCTTCAGTTTTCTTGTTCAGCTTATCTTTACTTATTTAAAAGCATTTTGAAAGTTTCACTTAATTCCTAAAAGTATTCTAGAAAATAAAAAAAATATTTCTCAACGGAAAGAGATACCTGAAGCAAAAAGTATGAGAAACTGTAGAAAAGATCAATTTCTTCAAATCCTCACAACAACCTTAATCAGATTGCTTTCGGAATAAACGCTTTCGGCGATGAAATTTTAGGCGAGGCTCTATAAGTGTGTACATAACTAAATTTTCTAGGGAAACTTTTTTTCGTTCAAAATTTTCATGTTTTAATTTTAAGAGGAACTTAAAAAAGACTAATAACAAGACTTATAAAAATAAGTAGTAAGAAACATGAAGTTATATTTTTACACCTACATAAATACATGAAAATTTCCACTTCAAATTGATGTTGTTACAATGAAAGGCGAACACTTTTCCCACATGTGGATGACTAACAAGGAAGTATTACATGTGCACAGAACAAAAGTATAAGTTTTAGAAGTAATTTCCATGTTTATTTGATGTTATCACAACTCGTAAGTAAGGAAAAGTTTTTCTTCATATTTTTAAAAATTTATCACATCTTTTAAAATGCATTATTAATATTAAAGTTTCACGTCAGACAGTCTAGAAAAATTGAATTTGATATCAAGTTGATGAAGTTTTCTTCATACAGTGATTGGAAAAGTTTATTTATGTTGTAGATAGATGGTTGCTTTTGATCATAAATCTATGATGAAAGAAGCATGTTGAAGTTAGGTTGAATTTTAAGCCGAAAACGGAAGATGGAAGGAAAATCTCATTAAAAAAAGATTTTAAATAGTGAGCATCATGGAAATCTCTCAAATTGCAAGGAAACCAATATTCGAGAGTCAACTAGAGTTTTAATATTAAATATAGGGAGTAGCAATATAGGACATCATAATATGTATTCATGGTTTAGACTTACAAAGATGATTCTGCAAAACAGAACCATCACATCATAAGTCATGGTATTAATAAGGAATCTGAGAAGAACGTATATCTCAATGTTTAAGAGGATTGATGGATTTTTGTTGATGGGTGGAGGTCATGAAGTCCCGAGACGTAAAAGCAACATACAATGAGTGATTTTCCATAAAT
The DNA here is from genome assembly GCA_900005825.1 of Clunio marinus. Taxonomy (NCBI): domain Eukaryota; kingdom Metazoa; phylum Arthropoda; class Insecta; order Diptera; family Chironomidae; genus Clunio; species Clunio marinus. Next base: position 595,125 of record CVRI01000070.1, on the reverse strand, counting down.
TTTCCTTCCATTATTGAGCTGTTAAAGTCAAGATATTCTGAAGTGCATGACGAAAAAACATCTCAAGAGAAAATTGCCCCATAAAAGACGTGAAGACTTCTAGACTTAATCGAGTTTGAATGTACTTTGAAATTTGCTTTAAATATTGTCGGCGTTCGATGTTTTCCCGTAGGCCTCTTTTGAAGCAAAACTTTTGATTACAAAATTGAAGTTGAAAGCTGAAAAAACCATTTTGTGGTGAAACATTTGATTTTTCAGCTTTCATTGTCATGAACTTAGTATGGAAAGAAGGTAACAGAATTTTCTGAAGACAACATTGCATATATAAAATGATTCAATCAGAAAAAAGGCTCTCCAAATTTCATAAAATGAAACTTAAAGCTATGTAGAAAAATGCTGCAAAATATTTTATCTTCTTTATTCTTCTCAAAAATTTCCCATAGTTTTATGAATAAATCCATAAATATTTGTTTGTGTGCATGTCTAGAAAACGCTCGTTTACGTTTCAAATATTTATTCTTTACAGAAAAATGGAAAAGGTAGAAAGAACATAAAACAATAAATACTTTTACGAGCTTTCTTCCGAATGCAAGGTAAAATTATTACGAGCGGTGTGTAAAAATTGAATTGCAAGCGTCATAACTCTTCAGACTCTATTCAAATGTGATAAAATGATCTGTTTATGCGATACAAGAGTGAGTATGAAGCTATGAAATAGAATGTTTCGAAGGAAGTGGGCGATGATAATCTTTCTATTATACTTTCAACGCTGCTTTGTGATGTTTTATATATGAAAATTTTCGTAACTGTATCTCTCAAATACCTTTCATATCTAGGGATCGTAGAATAAAATATATTTTTTATCTGCTTGAACGTCGTCTGCGTATCGAGGGGTTTTATATTATATGACATCGTGAAAGTTAAAAGAAATACTTAGAGTCGAAGGTGGAAAACTTTTCACATTTAACATAAGCGAGAGATCATAAAATATTTCAAGCGGAACTGTTGAACAAGTTCAGAATCGTTAAGGAGATTTAATCATGTTGCTTTTTCCTTAAAGATTCAAGGACTTCAGAACGCTTTAAAGACATGAGTTACATATTTAATTCCCAAATGACACTCACCCGCCTTGAAAACTTATTCCTAAAATATTTATGAATCTCAATCTGACGCCGAATTAACTTTTTTCTTACTTATGGTATTGGCACAAACTAAAATTACTACGAAAAATAGAAATGAAGAAATTTGCTTTCCTTTAATTTACTTCTCAACTTTTCTTCCATAGTTTTTATTCAAGAAACGAAAAAAAGCTTTCCAATAATGGTATAAAAAAATACCTTTCAATAACAAAGGCGACAATTTTTTCCATCATATTTTCCTTTGAAATTTTCTCATTTATTTCTCCAAGCAACAAAAACTTTCAATGTCCTCATGGATTGAAGCACACAAAAGCTTTAAACAAAATGAGAATGAGAGGAGCAACTTTTTATGCGATTTTTCCCCTGTCGATTTTATTAATAAAATGAACATAAATTACATCATCTCTTTCTCTCCTTTTCTTATTGTTTCTTACTCTTTCTCGTTCTTCTGCTCGAAACTCAATCCCGTTCAGACTGCGGCTTCGCTTTTGTCGTTTTTCTTATGCACAATGCTTTTCCAAAGGGGGTGTGAAAAAAGGCAAGGAGCGAGAACAATAAGGTGGTTTAGGGAATTCTATTAAACTGAGATTGTGTTTTACTTACAAGCATTTTCGTCTTACTTTAAATATAGCGAACAATGGAATAAATTCCATTCCAAAGATTGGAATGATATTCGTGCTTGAAGACAGGTGAAAGAAAAGAACTTGCGCTTACCTGAAAAGACAGAAAAAAAAGTTAAATTTATATTGCCACCTGCTTCGATGCAATGAGAAGAATGAAAATTCAATGAAATCGAATTATGCATTCTGTTCGACAATCTCTTCCCATTTCCCATTCCAAGTACCACTAACTAACAGCACCAAACGGTCTTTTGTATTGTTAAATTTGCATATACTCTTTTTAAATCAGTCTAAACAGGGAAAAGGTCAATGGATTTGAAAACTAGATAAATAATCTTAAGATTTCTGTTCGTATGACTACGAGTTAAGTTAATTTAAATTCTTTTATTTTACTCGTTTCACTTTTTTAAGTTAGAAATTAGATTCAGTGAAAACGTCAAATTACTCAAATCCATGATGTTTCGTTAAAAAAACTCGTTACTTTGTAAAAGTGCCATAAACTTTTTCTGTTTCCTTTCCCACCTGCAGCGAATTTAATTTCTATTCGACCTAACCCAAACAAGATTTCAGTTTATTATTTTTTTCTTACATTCTATTTAAACCCTCGTGAACCGTCAACAATTTTACGGTCAGATGAGAACGACATTGAAGTTTATTAAATTTCTTTTACAGGTTTTGAATTCACCTTCAGGCGATGAATTGTATACGGATCAGCATCAAACAAAATTTCATGAATACTTCGTAGGTGAAATGAATAAAATAAATTCTGTGCGTTCGCGAGCTTTTCATAAGGACAAAAGCAAAACATCCTCTCATTTAAAATGGATGATTTACACCCAACTCTCACCCACTCACTCTTTTGCGTTACCATCGTGGATATTTGTGGATTTTCATAAATCTCACGCTCGACAGAAGGAGAACAATTAATGATTACTTGACTAGAATTCATCATCAAAATTCAATTAGCTTAGAATTTTTAAATTTATTCATGCATCAAGCTTCAACATGGTGTCTTTGTTCATGAAATTTAAAAAAAAATTATATAAAAGATTATCTTAATTTTATTTCATCTTCTTGATTATTTATGAACTAATTTGAATTAACGATAATGGTAAAGAACTTCACTACAATTTGTTGCAAGCGTTGTTTGTAAATTTCACTTTTTGCTTTGCACAAACCGATGCTTGAACTGTTGCAGTGTGGGATTGGAAATAACGACATGAAGCAATATTTTTTGACTGTCTTCCCCATCAGCTTCACTGCTGGTAACCGCAGAATTCTTGTAAAGCCATTGCATCTCTTCTCCTCCCATTGGCACTCGGAAAGTCATTTTTACCCGTTTCGTGGCAAGCAATAGTTTTTCCTCGACTTCATTTAACAAATCGTTGATTCCAATGAAAGTTTTAGCTGAGATTATTCGTAAGTTATCAAAATTCTGTTGATCTTGTGGAACCAAGTCAATTTTATTTCCAACATTGATAACATTCTCCATTATATGATCAGTTTGATTTGTATTATCTCGAATAAGTGACGCGAGTGTTGTCTCAACATGATTTTTTTGATCAAGCCAGTTCTCATGTGACACATCTTGAACGTGAATTATTAAATCAGCTTCAAGCGCATCTTCCAGTGTTGAGACAAAACATTCAATCAAACCTGTTGGTATGTCGGACATAAAACCAACTGTATCGATAAACAAAACTTCCAAACGACAAGGCAAAAGACCAGCGTGCGCAGTGACATCAAGAGTTGCAAAAAGTTGATCTTTAGGCTGAAGAGTAGCTTCATCTGTTAAAGCTTTTATGAGAGAAGTCTTTCCACAATTTGTATAACCAACTACAGCTATCACGGGAAATTGCTTTTGCTTTCTATTATTTCTTATCATTTTTCTTCGTAGTCTTAATTCTTCAAGCTCATGTTGAATTTTCTTTTCACGCTGCTTCAACATCATCTTTTGTTGATCGCTTAGATAAAATCTTGGTTGTTTTAGTCCAGCACCACCAAGCATTTCAATATCACGCATTTGTAGGATGATGTAAGGAATTTCAGCTAATGCAACTTGCAATTTAGCTTCCTTTGACGTCGCATGTAATCGAAGAATTTGAACAACAATTGAGTAGCGATCCATTACAGGAACATTGAAATGCTCCTCAAGAATTGCCTTTTGATGATATGTCAACATTGATCTGCTGATAAAAACACAAGTGATTTTCTTTCCTTTGCTTCCACTTTGCTTGATCAAATCGCGAAGTTCCTCTAACTTTCCACTGCCAAAAATTGTTTTTCTCTCCATACTCTCAACAGGCACTTTAAGGCTTATTTCAACTTTCCAGTTAGGTAATGTCCTTATGAGCGACTCAGCTTCAGCCAACTGATGCTCTGGTTTAGTCTTAGGTTTTTTCGGTCCCCATTTAATATACGGCTGGATTAGAAGCACATTTTGCTGACCGAGAATATTTTGTGTGACCACATGCATTGCGGCGTTGGCAAGAGTATCATAATCCCTAAGTGAATGATGGATTTTGTGAAATTTCCGGGTCCAACACGGATTATGACATAATAAATAATTACTTACTTATCATCCAACAGATTACAGTCGTCGCCATTGTTCTCATTCAAATCCCCAAAGTCATTCTCTTCACTATTGGAAGTTGCTGCTGGCAGTTTTCGCTTACCAGTTCGGTCACCACCTCCACCACTATGGTTTTGATATTTATTTCTTACAACAATCACATTACTTGAGCTAATCGGTGAAAGCAGTCGGGAATACTTAAAAGTCGATATTCGATGCAACCGGGAAATAAACTTAATAGTCTGAAACATTTTAACTGTCACTTAATGATGTGTGTTTATCTTCTTCAGCGAGCCAACCGGCTTGACAAGATTTTGTTCTCTCTGATGCGATTTTGTAAGCTGCCACTATCCCGACCAATGTTGATACCAAAATATTGATCTTTAAAGTATAGCTCGGAATACGTTTTTGAAGTAGTTTTTGAGCAAAATAAACACTCGAAAATCCTGATGAGTGAAAGCATTTTTTTGTGTAAAATGGGAAAAAAATGAACATAGCAAACTCACCAAGAGTAAATGCCGATAATCCAGCAAATTGTGCCCGAGTCATGCACTCCAAATAGTTATCAAAACCAGGATGTTTTTCTCTTTGTTGGTCTTTTAACTTACGAATATCTGTCATCACTTTTAATTACGTAATGTTTATATTTTATTGTAATTTTTCTTTAAGGTTTTCATTTGCGACGACAAAAACAAAAAGTTGGACTCTGCTAAAATGTGAAATATTGATTTTTTGAATAATCCATAGTCAATAAGTTTTGCTCACTTATCAGATAAATGGACTTTTTTAACAATGCTTGAGTCAACAACATTTATTTATTTATAAATTGAAAAGAAAAGATTGACAAGAACTTGTATTTCTTGTCTTGTTTTACTTTGAAGAAAACATCAAATAATTTTTAATTTTTCTCTCTGAGTTTGCGTAGTTTTTTCTCCGCTATGTTGCAGGGATTGGCATTTAACAAGCAATCATTTTTTTAAATGTTTTTAATAATTTAATATGTAAACAGAAAATCAGAATCTCAAATTTCACATTTTTAAAACTAAAGAAATGAGATACAAAATCTCTAAAATAGAACCAGAATACATTGAAACTCTTCAATTGTAATTTAATAATAATATAAGAAGAATGTTTGGTGGTTATCCCTGTTTACATCAACTGAATATGGAAGAAATTTTTGAAAATGTGAATATGCAATATATCGGTAGATAACATATTTTCAACGAATATATAAATGTTTTTTCTAAATTTGCATCATATTTTACTTCTACTATAGATAGTTGATAAAGATGAGATTTCTCTTATCTAACTGAATTATCTCCATAGACCGACAAGCATTTAGTACCAACATTGAATCATTCAGTTACCATTCTACATACATATTCTCTCATCAATTGTAAAAGATATGAAACATATTGATTATTTGCAAATAAATATTGCAGTCTGTTGACGTTTAAAAGCGTCGTTTGTAGAAAGCATACTCTTAATAATAAAAAAAAATCAAATTATTGGAAGATAAAAAAATGATATTACTTCAACCTTTTACAATTTATTTTTTAACGAATCAATAACATAAAACGTTAATTATATCTTCCTTAACATTATTTGCCCAAAAATTGATGGTTCATTTCATTCCACACAGAAAATTATCTATAATTAATTGTAATTTTATGTTTGATTTCATTGAAATTTTAATGGATATTTCGAATTTGTAGCAGCGAAAATTTCATTTCTTTCAAAGTTCAGCATGTTCAAAATTTCCTTGTCAAAACATGATGATATTAACAATTGATTTTTTAAAGTAACTTAAGTTTTTACCAAGCAAAAAAAGTTCACTTATGCTTGTAAGTGCATACTAACTGGACTGCAAAATATATAAAATTTATACTACCCATCTGCCATAAATTTGATACACCTGGCTAAAATTGCATTTAAAATGATCTTATAGCAAAACCATAAGAATATATATTTTTCAACATATTACAAGTTGTAGGACATTGAATTGAAATAGAAGAAATAACTATTTAAAAGTTAATGACCTAATCGCACGATGCAAAAATTAATTGAAACTTCCGATTTCACTCAAGATTCTCAATAATTTAAAGTTTCTAATTCAGACTTCTAATTTATGTAAAATTACTTAGGAAAGTTCAGAATTTCTTGAAAAATGTTCAACACCTCTTTAATAATAGTTTAGTTTTTGAAATAGAAAGTTAGAAATCATATTTTTATAAGCTCAAACTTGTTTAAAATTTTTGGGACGAAAAACTTTTAATATTTCTTGAAACGACAATACGTGACAAAAAAGTTTCAGTTTTAAAGTTCTTAGAAGTCAGTACAGAAACTTATGCCACGGCAACGTTTTTATGACTCCATACTCAATTAACTTTTTTCAACTTGAAATATTAAATAAGGGAATCATAAATTCAAGTCTTATAAATCGTCAGTTTCAGCCGGAAGCGCAAATTTCTTGATGAATTTTAGAGTTTAGCAATTTTGTTCTTTCCTGAAAAGCTGTTATGATGATTATGACAAGAACATAATGTTGTATGTAGTTTAAAATGATTTGTTTCAGTTAGAGAAGTTAAAGTCAGTTTACAAATGTTTACGTTATTTATCCATTTTAACACATTATGTTTCGTTACGTCCTCTCATTATGAGATTAGTTTTGATTGATTCGTGTTCAAACACTAAGAAACATCCTTTTATTGTAACTTGCAAGCAATAAAACTTTTGTAAATAATTTAGTAAATTAACTAACAAGCTCGCAAATTAAAAATTTTAAATTGTATAGAAAATGAAGCATTCATCGGTACTTCAATAAAATCTCAAAATGAACACGTAATTTAATGGTATTTAGATAATGCGGCAATTTGTTTTAATGTCCAAAAGCTTTCTAATGTTCTAAAGCACTTACTGATTTCAGTCTATAATGTCTTACGTAACATATCTAACGTGATTTAAAAGTGAACAAGATAATGTTTAAGAAGACTTTTCGATTTTCAGAACTGCTTTCAAATTATATTCTCATCGATTTAAAGAATTCTTTACTTTAAAAATTGCAGAAATTAAATATCTACTATGGATGGTGCAATAAAAGGATGAGTTTAGTTACAAAAATATATTCAGTTTTCCTTACTTAAAATGATAACGATTTTATTTTAATAATAGTCTTAGTTTTCCTAGAACACTTTTTCTTGCACTTGCACCATCTTATAAAATAAAATAAAAATACCTTTTATTACTTGTCTTCGTTCATGATGCTTCTTGATAGTTGTGACGTTTTATGTTGAGCGTAATAATGTCTTAAATATCATAAGCCTTTTTAAAGGATTATAATATGTAAAGTAAGAACGCATTTTCTTTTCTTATTTAGGTTTCTTACTTAATGAGATGAGGGCGTGACATTACTGTTATGACTGTCAAAAGAGAAGACTTCAGCAAACTGTAATTAAATATTCAATTCAACCCTCTAATCTGTTCCACCAACTCTCCGCTTTAATAAAGAAGATTATGTAATAATTCATTAGGAAAGTTTTCTTCGTCTTTCATCTGTGTCGCTTCTCATACTCTACTAAGATCCGTTTCCGCAAATATTGTTGACTAAATACACGAAAAATCTTTGTAAAAGTAAAAGATGAAAAATATGCAATGTACATAAAACTTCAAATAAATGAAATAGGAAATATTTTATCATAGGTGCTTTGAAATTTATATAGAAAAATCAATGTTTTCATATATGGTCAAATGCTGAATACTTAGATAGATGGAGAATATTTATTTTCTCTGAGATACACTCAAAGTTACAAAAGAAGTTGAAGGAAACAATTTTTAAGGAATAATTTGATATTTTAATTGTATTTGCACATTGATTACTTTTTAAATGAACAAATTGTCTCATTAATCCTAACATTTTTATGAACTCGACATTAAACATATGTTTATTACTTATAATGTGCATCTATCGTGCGAAAGTTTAATTGTAAAACATGAGTGCTTACTAGCAATATTCGTTTGGCTAGAAACAATGAAATGTGAAATATCTTTTATTGTCATAGACTAGTTTCGATGACAAGATGTTATAATCATGAGGATTTTCTACAAAGCAATGCATGGAAAAATTCATTAATATTATTTGGTGGTCTAAATGCAAATTGAACAGCAATGGTTTTTTTTCTTATGAGTTTGGAAATTCTTTCTGAAATACTGGAAACATAACTCATGCTGCAGAATTTTTTGTTAGTGTTGGTGGTTGTTGAACGTGTTTTTTGAAAAGAATGAAAATTCTGCAGCATGACTTACATATGTTTCCAGTATTTAATAAGGAGTTTCCAAACTCTTAAGAAACAAACCCGTTGATGTTCAATTTACATTTAGACCATAAAACAAAGTTAATAAATTTTTCGAAAAAAAAAACTAATTGGATTTTAAAAATGTAATTTACATGCAGAAAATTGTCTCAAATTTTTGTAGGAAAATATTAATGTAAAGTAAGATTCATTTTTAATAATTTTTAGAATTTCCTGCTAATAGTATGAGAATCGTAAATTGTTTTAACATCAGCATCAAAAATATAAATTCGTTGTTAGGTGCTTACAAAATATATCAAGCAGACAATTCGTTACTCAATGTTAACATGCTGAAAACTATTTTATAACTTATCGCTTTTGGACACTGAACATCTATTGGAAAGTAATTTTTTATCCTTTTATATCAATTTATAAAGCAGATTTATTTAGCTTGCAGAAATGTTTCAATAAACTATCGTACATCAGTCTCTAAAAGCTCAATAGCAGGCGGAAGCATGTACGATTCAGAGGTATTATTGATAAGAAATGTTCCGACAGTCAAATTTCAGTAAAATATTTGGTTAGTAAAATGCTTTGCCTGTCATTTCAACAATTCTTATTTTTTCTGATGTCGACAGTTGGTAAATTCTGATTTCTATACGAACAAAAATTAATTCAGTTTGATTGAGCAGGCAGTAATAGAAACGACTCATCAAAGTTATTTGATATTCTTACAGTTTCGAACAATGAAAATGGTATGTAGTAATTTGTACGGTTGTTCCCACCAAAAGAGAGATGATGATAGAGAGATCGAATCAACGTAACTAGATAGTAACTTTACAATATAAATTCTTCAATATCAAACATTTATCATTCGACAGATTTGTAATGTAATCAATGAATAAGGCTCTCGGAGATTTTGTTCTGTTTTATTGTTTCTGACAAGTTTTTTCTCCTCAAATGTAATTTTGCTTTTATTCTTTAGAGGAAATGTAAAGGATTAAAACCATATTTTGCTGAAACGAGTAATAAAATTTGTGACATCTGCTAGTTGCAACGCTTAGTGCTCACTCATAAAAATCGAGACGGTATGTAAAGGATAAGGGAGAATATTTGTTATTACTGCACCCACGAGTTAAGTCATCATATCCTTCTTACAGAATTTTATATCCTATTAATAATCTTTTTTAACATAGCGCAATTAATTTTTAAGGTCAAACTTTGAGTCTGCTTCATGTGAACTGGCTTCAACGTTTTTCATGTTCTACAGAAAAGAAAATAAAAATGTCCATGACAAACGACAAAATGGTGCATAATTTATTTTTTACAGAGTTTCAAATACATAACTCATAGGATTATAAAACTACTTTTCTCAAAACATGCAAAATTTATAGTTGGGCTAGTTAATTCATTTTTGTAACTCATTAGATCTTTCCTTTATGAAAACAATATTTTATAAATTATCCTAAGATTATTGAAGCTTAAAAAGTTGAAAAAGTTATATTCAGTAATTGAAGTCTGAATAAGTGAGATTCTATGATAAAGTTACAAAAATAAACGAAAAGAAACTGTTGAAGAAGTTTCTTCTTTTAAAGTTTTTACAAACAGATTCATTTTTGGTTTTCCAGATGGGAAAACTGTTGCATCTTACTGGTTCAATTCATTTAAACTGCAAAGTCATAAAAGTAGAGAAAAAAAATCAAAGTTCTGATTTTTCCAAAAACAATCCATTTATTTTAAAAAGTCGGCTTAATCAGCACTTTTCCAAAATGCAAAAATCAATTTATCTTACAATAAAAGTTATTTGAAGGAATCCAGAAAAGAACGAAATGGATACTTGGAAAAACATTGAATTTAATATTAGAGATTTCATAGAACTATTTAAATAAATAATTTATTAGATTCTTTTTCAAACACTAATTCAACGCCTGAAAGTTTCAATTTAATGAAAATATTTTTCACTTCTAAATAATTATATTGGGAATTTTATTCATTAGAGAAAAAAGGGTAAAACTAGAGGTTTTACTGCTTCAATCAATTATCTAAAGCTCATTATTATTATCATGTCCAAAACGTTGATCAAAAGCAGTTTCTCTCTTCGAATCAATGTTGAAAATTATCTTTCAAAGGAAAGTCGTACAACTATGAAATTTTATATCGTTGATTTCATTAGTAATTTAATCAGAACTTAATAACACATTCGTAAGAGGATGGCTAAAATGAGAATCTTTTGACATTTGGATATATTTTGTAATTCTAAATAATGGGAAATAAATATTTTAAATATACGCAGCAGTGAAATCAAAATTAAATCCTTTCGGGATTTTTCACCCTCGAAAGTTTATTGTTCAAGGAAAGACTAGCGTTGAGTTTTCATCGCAACAAAAACTTCCTAAATATCGAATGAGAAAGCCTGTTTATACATATCACATTCATGAGGTAGATCCATAAATTTAAATTTTACATGAGACTTCAGGACTATGGTTATCAGTGAGCGCTCGTTACCTGTACATGTGTAGTAATACCTTTACTATAATATGGGTGAAAATTTTATATTAGATAACAGAACAAAGTTAACAAATAAAACAACCTAAATGAGTGGTTTTAAAAAGCTAATAATTGAAAATAAATAAAAATATTTTTGTAATGTGAATTATTTGATCAGTGACATAACGATTAAACCTTCTTAATCACCAAAAGATGATTAAGTATTTAGACGTTCGATTAATATTTTTTAATCATGCTTATTATTGGCCAAATCTGCATTCTCTTTGGTTGGGAATGAATACTTTTTTTCAAAAATCCGTTTCTATATCATTTTTGCGATTGAAGAAAAACCTAAGTATCCAAGTATGGCAGTGACATCAAAGCAGTACAAGAATACATAATATTCATCAATCTATGTTTCTTGTATGCAGCGTCAGTTAAAATTACAGTTAAAGTTTGCTTATTAAAAGAATTGCCCTGTTATTATTTTTTTCTCATCACTTGTGATAAAAGGAATGTCCAAATAATTGCGAGTTGTCATTTCAGAGAAATTTGCATCCTAAATATGCTGTCTGATTAGCAATGTTTTTTAGTGACATTAGTGAGACACTTAAATTTTTTTTCAGAAATATCCCTTGTTCTGGAGTATTTTCTATAAACTTTTTCTTAAAAGCATAGCAGCGTTTTTTTTAAAATTCATTAACTTATGAGGAAATGTTTATGTGTAACATTAATATTCTCTTCATGTACGTTATAAAATTTTTAAAAGTTGCATAATAATATTGATTCATCCCGAGCGGCACAAAAGGCGATATCTCTCACAAATCTGGCATACGAGTATCGTCTCCATTTAATGGGAAGGCTTTCCTTTAGAATCCGCCATATGAAAGACATTTGGCTAAAACTACTGGCTATCGCCTAATTCTATCACCTTAAGTTAGTTATGTGTTGGACTAGTGAAGAATTTCTTAAGCTGCCTTATGGTAGCCTTATTTAGAGTTAATGGCATGTGGGGAAGCACCATAGCGTCAACTGTTAGTGGTAAATTGATACTTCGGTGATTTTCGCTGATTTCTGAAGGAAAAGCCAAAGGAAGTGCCAACTAAAAATCGTCGTAGTGCAAACGTATGCCTCCGGCACGGCGAGTGTGTGCCGCTCGGGCATATAACATATGATGAAAATACAAATAATACACAACTGGAAGCAAACACTTGATATAACATTCAAAACCAGTAATTACGAATGGTTGGTCAGGAAAATGATAACTGTTGAACATTTTGTGAATTGCATAAAATTTCATGCATGAAAAGTGATAGTATTTCAATAAAGAAACTCTGTTTTCTTTTAAAGAAAATTTTATGTAGTTCAATGTTAAATTTTCCCTAAGGTAGAAAATTTTTCTTATTGGTAAAGTCCCATAATAATAAACTTGTGAATGCATCCAGCAATTTGAAACCACATAACCAAATTTTCACTTATTAAAATTCATTTAGATTCCTTTATGCTAATACTTATGAAAATATCTATAACTCTCGTAGTATCATTTCAGAGTTTTCCAACAAAGCATTTTTTCTTTTATTTTCATGCATATCTTTTATGAAACAAGCAGCAAAAGCAAAACAAACTTAGAGAATGTAACATGAAAAAACAACACAGTGAAGGCATTTGATGAATGTTAATGAACCTCGAAGGAAATTATTTCACATGATGCATAGCGAGGGCGAATGAAAGAAGAGAAAATCAAGCCGCAAGCAGATCCCTATCAGCATATGCTTCCAAAATCCTAAGAATGATTAAAGAAAAACAAATGTTTTCATCTTGACAGAGAGAAGGGAAAGAGACGGCAAAAAAATATATTCGAAAAATCTCCAGAGGCAAAGAGATGAATAAGTATTGTAAGTAACTGGAGATTTAGAAAAAAAGAACTCTTGCGAATTGAAAGATGTTAAGACTTAGTACATGTTTTCAATGTCTTGAACTTTTTTCTCGCATGCAAAGGACGAAAAGTAGATTTAGGAGAATCCCAAAAGAATGCTTATCTAAGCTTGGAAACAACTTAAACATTTGCTGCCATAGGCACGAAATAACATAAACAGACCAATGACAACCAAGTTTGAACTTAAGCTTTTAAATTTGCTATCATCGCGTTTAAAATCCTGACTTTTTTCCTTTTTAGGTATTATGTATAAGAGAAAAGTTTGAATAAATCTCTAATCTTAGAAGAAAATTCTAACATACATACATGTAAAGCAGCTTGAATTCATAGGCATATAAAATTTAATAAATAATCAGACTTTGGTGTTATTAGAACCATAAGCGCTTTCTTTTATTTTTCACTGTTTAATAAGCAAAATTTTGCTACATCTTTTCAACTTTTATGACAATAAGTAATTTAAAGTAGTAGATACGGGTATATATATGGATACAATATGATATTGTCTTCAACAAATTGAAATTTTATTGTTGCCGATTACAACCAAAGTTTAACCTAAATTTTATAGTTCCCAAGACAAAAAGCCACAACGAGAATATCAGGGAAAGAAACAATTCATTTAGATATAATGCAACTTCAACATTTATTCTATTTTGCAACTTGAATAGCATGACTCAATTTTCTAAAGTCTCTAGCTTTCGTGAAAATAGTTTTAATGATTTACAAATAAACATTTATGAATGGAGTGCAATCAATCATGTTTTATTTGAGGAGTTATTATGAATATTTTTATGCCAGTATAAAGATTCATCCGTTCCATAAATTAATTATATTTTTAAAGTTCATGATGATTGTTTTTTAAAGCAGATGACGTCGATAAGGCAATATAGTTCAAAAAAATAACGTGGCAATGACGAATCCTTTTATTTTCTCTTGAACGCTAGCAGCGCCATTTTCACATAAAAGCTTTTAAAAACTTTTACTGAAAGCTCCATCTGAATAAAAGCTTTAAAAGTTACTTGGCTAAAAGCCTTTCCAAAAAGAGAGCAGAATTTTTCATTGGAAAAAGCATTCAATTGTTTATCGTAAACGTGAGAAAGTTTGCAAGATAATAAATTACATATTTTACATTGTGTAATAATATGAGAGGAGTAAATGAAATAGAAAGAAGAAGAGCAACTGGAATAACTTCACTAAAGTGAGGAAAGATATAAATCATTTCTTTCACCTTTCATAGTTCTCTTCTTTTCGAAAAGTTGAAGTTATTAATAGTCCGGTTTACCGCAATAACATATCTTTCAGATCCCCGTAAAGCTGATGACAAAAAAAGGAATTTTGATGGGAGGATGTCGAGCAGAACTTTATGGAGAATAAAAAAAAGTCATCACTCACCTGAATGTGTGGTGATCCAAGAAGGTGAACAAGTTCAGCTCTATCTCGAGAGTATTTATGACTTGTCGCTGCTTGAATAGCATCAACAGTGTCTCGACATCGATTTATCGCATCGCCTGGGGGTGCTCGAGATGGAGACATAACTTGAGAACTGATCCTATCAAAGAGCTGAGTAATAGAAAATTAAAACATTTGTTGCACATCATTCTTGTTTTCTTGAATCATCCAAATGAGTTCACATAATTAAACTTTTACGGTGAATTTACCTGCAACATCACATGTAATCTGTTGTCTCTGAGCATAGAAATTAAAACATCAGGATCGATTTGTGTATCTTGTAGTGCAGAAATATCGTCAAGCGTATCGAGAATCTTCTGAACAGCTTCGATTCCAGCGTCTTCGTCAGCCCATTCGTTTAAGCTCTCAGAGGCTGTTCCAATTGCAACTTAAATAAGAGCAAAGGAATTTATTTATAAAAACCTATATAGATTAATGTAATTTACCTGAATCAATGTCATTACAACATAAAGGATCTAAAGAAACACCGCTTGATATCGCTTGTACTGCACCTTTCAACTTTCTTCGTGCGTTAAAGCGCTTTAGTTCTTCAACAGTATCATTTAAATGTTGTCTCTGTAGCTTTTCTCGATCCTATGAAAATGAAAAGCCATCTGAGTTTATGTAGACTTTTAATACTCCTAAGGGGAGCAGAAACGAAGTTGGAAATTTTTTACACATTTCAAATCTAGAATAATACATTACATTGGAATCTTATATGACACATAAAAAAAGAAATTAAAACAAATGAAGGATCTTCAATATGTTTGTATTTTTTTTATGGGTATGAGTCTTTATCAAGACAATCCAAGATCATCCAAAACAAACAAATATTGTAGAATTCACAAACAACATTTACATAATATTTTTATTTCTTCGATTCTTCTTTTTTCTTTCTTCAATGACATTCACTGATGCAAACAATAAATCCTCGTGAATTATTGTCATTATGTTATTCAAAATGCTTTCACTTTTCCATGGAATTTTTCTTCATTAAATGTTGAAACTTTTACTCTCCATTATTTATAAAACAACGAGTGGTATAAATAGCTGAATCATTTCGGAATGCGCTTTGACGGGAAATAAATCTAAAAACCGACTCGCAATAACATTAAATATTTTAAGTAAACAGATTTTGTATGAACAAATTTTGCTCCCCATGACAGATTTTTTTTCATTTTCTTATTTTTTACTGGCCATAACTTCACCTGGCCTCAAAAATTATCACTTCATAACTTTTTCCCATATTTCCTTTACGCTTTAATGCTTTTACTGCTAGGAATGAGGCGAAAACAAACATGGAAACGAAATTAAAAAGTTTTTCTAAATTTCTTTCTCATCCTACATCAAGGCTTATGATTGTATGTTACACGTCAGTTAAAAACGATAAAACCAAAAAGAGAGAAAGAAAAATTCCAACATTTCTTTTATCTCCATCCACTTCCGAGAGGTTTAAGTTAAGTGAAATTGGCAGGCAGCATCGTTGCGAGGTGAATGTATGCGTAGACTTTTTTTCCGAATCTGATTAGAATAAATTATGAAGCATATTGTGAATTTCCATCGTTTATACCGAACATTAAGGAATTGTCACATCGAATATTTTTTGTCTTTGTTCAAATACATGTACACAGCTTACACTGCTTAATTTAATAGAAATTGTATAAAAATTTTAATGTCTACCTGGACCATTAAGTGGTGAATTTATTAAGGAAAAATTTCCAAATCATCTCCTCATGAAAAATATAAGCAAATGGGTAATGACGCGTAAACTTACCCGCATCCATGGATGATCTAAAATTTCCGACACCGATGGTCGATGATGTGGATTAGGCGATAACATTTTCAAAACTAAATCTTTGGCAGTTGATGATATTGATTTCCACTCAGGCGTCTCCAGCTGAAAAGTTAAAGAAGAACATAATTAACGGTTACAGACGCGTGTATTAATAAAAATAAATTAGTTTTGCTTTCAACCATTTTTGACCAAAAAATTAAAGATTAAAATTAAACTTATTGATGTAATAATTTTTTGACTATCTATGAAAATATTTTAAGACGTTGGAAAAAAAATTAACAAGAGTTATCCTTTGCGTGATTAATTATTTAACACATACCGTGACTCGTCCTCGGGCAATGGCTTCTTGCAGCCGTCGTCCGGAACCGTTGAAAGGTAATCTTCCAGAAAGCAAAACGTGGAGCATTACACCAGCCCCCCAAACATCGCACGCCTTCCCATATTGACGTCGTGTTAAAACTTCTGGCGCCATATAATGGGGACAACCAACACGGCCTAAGAAAGAGAATCGAAAGAAAAAAGAAAGTAGAGATTTCCTCTCATCAAATAAAAATCCTTTTAAGTTGTGACAAGAGGGGGAAAAAGTAAATTAAAATTACTCTAAAAATAAGCACACGAGCATCGTTAATTACACAGAAAAGCTTATAATCGTAACACAGACTGACAACATGTAAGAAAGTCGTGGGGAAGCAACATTAAGAAGTATTGTTTTTATAATTAATTGTATAACATTAAAGAATAAAAGAGATGAAAAAAAGTAAAAGTTATAAAGATTTCTTCATTATCATTTGATGATTTATAACAGTGAAAATTGAAGAATCATACAATTTAAAAAAGAATAATGTATGAAGTGCAGGAGAAAGAAAGAGTGAAGCAATGTGTATACAATATTTTTCACAAAATTTATAAAATCACTCAATGTGGATGATTCTTCTTAAAATCATGAATGAATAATTAATTCCCAAAATTATTGAATTGTGAGCTTCTTCTTTTAATTTTCGACATACGTAAGGATGAAGATGATGAGATAAATTTCGAAATTCCACAAACACGTTGTAAAATATAAATCTTGTTATGATATTTGAATATCGAAGAGAGTCCTTTCCTTCAGCGAATGTGAAATCTAATATCTACTTATTTTACGAAGAATTATTTCTTTCAATTTTCTGAATGAAAACTAATGTTAGATCCGAGTAAGTATCTAAATACCTAAATATTTCTTTGATATTCAAGAACCGAATTTTATTTTACAAACATTGAATGATTTTAATTGAAATTTTAATGGAAGATTTGCTATTTAAATAGATTTTCATTTCACATATTTACGCAAAAATAAAACGAAACAGTATGAATCACAAATTGATTATCATTTATGAACACATTTATTTATCATACTTTTCATCATAAACATTGAAAAAACTTGCAACGACTTAATTGAAAATCTTGTAGATAAATTGTAGAGGCATAACGCAATTATAGGAGATTCAATAAACATTGCTCGAAAATATTCACAACTCATGAAAAGTATATTTTATGGGAATATATTTGGTCAAATTGTTTTCAAAATTTCGAAGAAACTCAATGAAAGGATTTAGAAAAACAAGTTCTGAATACACACTTCCTTATGTTTTACATAGTAGGATTTTTTCTTCAAGTGTTTAAATATTTACAAAATGTTCGAAAAGATTATTTCCGTCAATTTAGTTATATCCAATATCCATCAATCTGTGTGAAAAGGAAGCCTTAAAGATTGACTATGCTATCAAACGGATCAGAAAAAGACCTTTTCTATCCGTCATCCTTCTATCCGTGGATAATATTTAGCTAAGGCGTTCGTATCAGATTCATACCAAATGGAAACTTCGCTCAATTTCTATTGTAAGTACTTTTTCAAGACCATTTGAAAAATGTTTATTGGCAAAATATTTTCAATTTCTTATCATAGAAATTATACTATTACATTCCTATATAAACTCATTAATTAACAAAAAAGCTGCAAATATATACTTATGTACATATCAATCAAAAAACGAAGGAGAAGCCTTCATGATGAACTGTCATTAAAACTTCTAAGCTCATCACTTGCTACAGCAAAAAGTATTTGCAATCAAATTAATCTAAAGAATGTGATGTAATAGTTTCCAACATGATATTCAAAGACCATAATAAAAATAAATCTATTGCAAATAGAAGTTACTGATGTACGAAGGAGTTCTATTAAGTGTACAATGAGCAAATAATGTACGAATTCTTAAGAAAAATCCAAGAAAGTAGACTTCTTCTTATCGCGTGATTATCTTCAGATGAAGCAAGATTTACAGCAACATACCAAAACTCTGTTCTTTGTGGCACATTTTTTGAAAGCTTAAGCCTAAACGTACTTTTAATTGATATCAAAGATTGAGAGATTAGAATGCAAAAATTGTAGAACAAATATTGGATATCTACATAATTGAAAAACTGCTGAAGGTTTGAAAATAAATTTCTTATCGCTCGGTTGTCAAACCCGAATTTTTCAAAAGCGAAATTTATTTTTGTCGTCATATATAATTTAATCTAGAAACGTTTCTATTTGAATTATCATACTTCAGAAACACGAGTATTTCTTGTTTTCTTTGATAAATAACACAACAAGTTTCACTTTCAATTTTCATTTGACTAAATTTATCAAATTGAAGACCATTTTATGCTTTGCGATAAATTGTTATCTCCTTTTGAGAGACAACAATCCAACATTTACATATATTTTATGGAACCCTTGAGAGATTCTTGGAGATTTAAATAAGTTTTTGATTTTTGTTTACAAAAATACAAGTTAAAGTATCCACCTAGGTGTTTCGAGAATTAATGAGTCTATGGTTGTTGAAAGTTTAGAAATGAATTTATTTAAAGTTTATTATGCCAAACTATTTGAAAAAAGAGAGGTAAAGTCAAAAGACCAAAGTGGTTTTGATTGCTCTTACGATTGAAATTGAGTAAATAAATAATTTGTAGTAAATATAAAGAGACATCAAGCATTAAAAAGAACAAATGGAGGAAAGTTCAATTTGAATTTGCGATAAATACAAAACATATTCCCACGCGCAACATTGGTTTCTAGCGTTTTATGTGATTTTTATTATTCATATCACACAAAAAGATTGAAAGATTGAGCATCAAGTTGTCTGGAATGACAAATATGTTAGGATTTCAATATGATGTTCAACATCTTCACATTCATCTTACATTTTTTTTCACACACGATGCTTTCCTTTTTGATATAGAACTTGAATTCTATCAAATGCAAATCAATCAGGAATAATTTTATTACAGTTTTTATTTATTTGTTTCGAATAATAAAACATTAGATGCTATTTATCAATTCTGAGACATATTTGCTTGAGTCAGAACTTTCCTAACTAAATATGGCAAGAAATTTCAGCCTCATAAATTAGCAATGAAAAATTAAATATTTATTCTTGTTCTTCCACGGAATTAGACTCTAAGTTTCCCAAAACAGAATCTCATCAAATTATAATTAAATTGGATTACAAAGATCTTCAAAAAACCGATGAAAAAGTTTTTCTTTCATTTTTATTTTACTTTATTCTTTTAACTGTTTCGTTTGAGCATTGTAGGAAAACTTTTATTGTGTGTTTTTATCAAGCTCTTTCATCATACATGGATATTTATATACAGAAAGTAAATAATATTGATGTAAAAGTTTTACAAAATCAATTGCAATTAACAAAGTTTAATAAGATTTTTATGTTGAATCAAAATCTAACTAATCATATGAATAAGACTTAAAATCTCTTTTATTTAGTAATTGAAAATAAAGTTCAAATGTTTCATTATTTCTGTTTTGACATACAAATCAATACAAAAATTTAAATTTTTAATTGAACAAAATACATAAACTGAAAGCTTCAAACTGCAGCCAATTACACAACATTGTTAATTGCACAAAAAGTGAACAGAACACAGAGGCAAAAAGATCATTTATTCCTTTTGCACCGAGAAGGTATTTTGCAATATTGAGTAAATTGAAACACGAAAAACATCCTCACAGTAAAAATTAAAAGTGAAAAGTCAAATATAATAATAATAACGTTAAAAGTTCCCAAATTAGAATTGTATTTTACGATTAAAACAGAACAAATAAAAAAAGAAGAGAATATGTACGTGTTTCAATACATTTGTTGTTCTCAAAAAGTATATGGTGAGAGAAATCATTTTATTTATGCAATTTAGTATTTGTTAAGGAGTTCATAACGAACCTAATTGAAAAAGTACTTTTCATTTGAAAATATTTTTATAACAATTAAATATTTTGAAATAAATATTAAAAAAAATTAACGTGATTGATAATTAATGCAAAAAAAAATTATGAAACATTGAATCAAACTTAAGCTTACCATCAGAATCGCTTTTTAAATAGAGCTTTCCACGCGGGCTTAATTTGTATCGATGCATTTCATTTCGATCTGATATTGTTCGAAGCAAAAAGGGAATATATCATTTTCTATTAGTTAATTTCATTTTCACGTGAATGATAATTTTGCATAAAATTTATGTGTTATTTACATATTGCGTACCACAAAAAAAAAAATTTTGAAAGTAAAGAAAAAATAAGAAGCTGTTCATGTTTTTATTTGATTGTAGATTAAGAAGAAAAGAAATTTGAATATATGTAGATATCTAAATAAAGAATGCTAAGAAGCTCCACGAAAATAAAAAAGAGAATCCTATTCGCCGGGTTTCATTCGGACTAAGGGAAATCCTAATTAATTTCTGTTTTTGACAACTGTGACCTAACGTTTCAAAGGCTCACTTAAGCTTAAAGTTTCGAAATGGAAGACTATGTCTTTAGAAAATGGGAAAAGTTTGATAAGATCAATACAACTGTTCATATCCGTAAGGACCCAGAAAAGAAAAAAGGATGAAAATGCTCCCACGATCCTCCCATGAGGTCAGGAAAACGAACAATAAATGAGACAAGAGATTTCAAAGAAAAATTTGAATTTTTCACCCAGATGTTGCTCTTCATGGTTGAAAAAGCTTCTAAATCACTTGTCAAGAACTCAAGACGAAGCTGAAATTGTGCTTTGTTTATTGAAGGGAACCGAAAACATAAATATTTGCTAACTTACTTGAACTGGTATTGAAACTCTAAAAAAAATTAGCCTGCCAAATTCAACAGAATCAAGCATAAACTCTTTATTTTATGAGATTTTTTATCAAGTTTCATTTTCTCTAACTTGAAACCGATTTCATTTCGTACTTTCATACATCAATAAACACTCGGAATGACCAATGTCAATAAAATGAAATCAGACAGAAGGCCAAAACGATAAATTAGTATAAGAAACTGACACAACAAGAAATTAATATAAAAAGAGCTTATGAAGTCTTGTAAATGAAACCATAGAAAAGTTCATTTCGTTTTAGATATCAATCCGCTTATTTCATAGGAAACAAAAAATCTTCATTTGTTCTGTTAATCACATTGAATTACACATAAAAAAGGCCTTCTGAAATCATTTCTCTATTTTAGCTGTAAACTTATGTCCATTTGAGTCACGAACATCTATCACCTTTCCTCAATTTGTTTTAATCTTCTTACTTAGGATCAACGAAGATCTCGAGAAAAAAATGAAGAGAACCCATGATGATGATGTCACAGATTGTGGAATCTTAATAAACATTTTACTTCTATGATATTTTTTTTGTAGTTTGATATTCTTTTCTAAAAATTAACATTTTTACAGTTTTATTTTCCTGAGAAAATAGAAAAACAAAATTTCATGCTTTTCTATCCGATGCATCATCGAAACGTAAAACAAGAAAATAGTTTTGATACGAAATTGAAGATTTTTCTCTTCTTCCGTAAACTTCTAACAGTAGAAAAAGTAACGAGAGAAGATTGCAGGATACGTGACTGAAGACTTTTTAAAGTTTTCTTGAAGAGGGTAAACTCATCAGAAGGAAACTCATAATAATGAAACAGAAACAAATGATAATGACAAGACGGAAATAAATGATAAATTATTTTGTATAAAAATAGAAAGTAAAAGCAGAAAAATAAAAATAACCTTCATTTATCTTACCATGCGCATCGAGTGTATCTCTTCCATTTGGTAATTGAATAGCTGCACCGAAACCACCCAATTTAACTGGAGCTGAATTGTCTATTGTTGCTAAAAGTGCACAAGCTGGTCGAATGTCTCGATGAATGATATCGTTTTCATGGCAATAGCGCAGTGCTTCCAGTATTTGTCGCATATAATGACTGAAAGAAATGAAAATAATGCAATTAACTTTTATGTCATTCTTAAAAAATTGAAACATTGTTTTTATTTACCATGCAACAGCTTCGCTGTAGACAAATCCATCAACAGCTCTTCGCACAACTTCAAAGCACAGATCTGATCCTTCCATGCTGAAAAAAAATTGAAGATTTGTTTTAGAAAGCTCAGTTAGTTTCATGAATAAATTAAAAATTTTCGAGACAAAGAAGGTTGAGATTGACTGAATGTATAGCGGAATAGTTAAAATTTGCAAAACAAAAACACAATCAAAATGAGGAATAAACATTTTTATAATTTTAAAAATATTCATTGTTGTTGTTTCCATAAATAAATAACGCAACTAAATAACGTAAAAACCACATTTTTGGATCAAGCAAACTTTTTTTGGAAAGTTCTTTAGAAAAAAAATATGAAAATCACTAACATTTTGTAGTATGTATAGCGGCTTTAGAGCTTTAATAAACAGAATAGCTAAAAAGTTCTGGAAACCTCTGGAATCAATTTTACTTGCAAAGTAAAGGGAAAATATTCAGTATTTGACATCTTTTTCATAGTTGATTTCACTCTCAAAGAAAACATTAATTTAGAAATTTGAATGAAATTTTCAATGATATATCCCCATACTAAAGACTGACGTATGTATTCAGAGCTGTCACAAATAATTTGAATGTAAATCTTAAAAGTATCAAATATTCACGTAATGGAACTTTAACCCAATACGTGACCTCATTCTACAACCATCCCTTCAGACGAACATCAAAAGGATGAAAATAAACTCCTATGGTTAATTCAATAAGACGTATTTATGTATACCTACATATATACATCAATGTGTGTAAAAAACATCACGAAATAAGAACATCAATCCCTGAGGAAAGGATATGAATGACTCTCAATGTCAAAATGCGCTTCATGTTCTTGTTTTTTTCTTTATTTCAAATATGTATAACAAATACTAATTGAAAATGTTGTTTTATGTTCTGATGCTGAGCGTTAGTAGCATTGGGAAAGTAAAATGTTATTTCTATATTTTTTTATATTTTATTTGTATTTATTACTAAGTATTAAGGTAAACTCAAGTGTTTAAACGTGATTAATACAGATGAAAATATAGATGCGATAGATTATGTCAACATATCTGCACAAAATTGAAACCTTTATGCAGTTTCAATTAAAAAAGATTATCCATTAAATATTCATTGTCATTCTTTGTATTCTCATTTTACTGTGATAAAAAGTGAGACGTTTCGTGCAGATGCAAGCATAATTTGATGTCGAATACTTTAACTATTTTACTAAAACATTTGCGAAGAGAACCTTAATCGTGTTTTCGAAATATTTTGCATTATTCAACAATTACAAAATAGGTTCTAGTTATATCAACTCTTGTAATTGAAAGCCGCAACAGTGAAATATTCAACAACATCAAGATCTTTAAGTTTAATCTGGCTTTTGTTCAGTAAATAAGTCAGAGAAATTTCGATTTCAAAGTCAATCTGTATTTTTTTTTGAAAGTAGATATTTTTTATTCATATTATAAAAGGCGACGATGTTGGATACTTACAATTCAAACACCATATACAGCATGCCTTCTGAGCTGTAAGTTTCCAGCAATTCTACAATATGTGGATGTTTCAGCATGTGACATATTGTTGCCTCTCGTTTCAAATCTGTTTCAAACATAAAAAATTCAAGGATGATTATTTTTTGTAACAAAAAAATCTTCATGAAGAAATGATAACAAGCAAATGATAAATCACTGAAAAATTGAGAGGCCAAAGAATACCTAGATAAACGACTTTTTATTTCTTACAAGACGAAAGGAGCCGTGAAAAAAAGGAAAAATCACCCCAAAATTTCAAAGGTTTCAAGATTCTGCAGCTTTTTTTTATGATAGGAGAGTCGTTAACATCTATTTTTAAGAACTCCTCGAACTTTTTTTCTGGAACTTTTTGTATCTCAAATTGTGAGAATTTTGTGGAAACATTAAGTGTGAATCCGGCAAAAAAAATCCGTTTGATTTCGTCATGTTGTTTTGAAGTTTATCTTTTTGAACTTTTAGATTTCTTTCGCAAAAATATAAAATGTCTGAAACGATTGTCCAGTATATTTGTAGAACCAAAGATCTTTTCAATACTAAGCAGAAGCCTATTTTCATATTTAGTTATGTAAAATCCTGAAATGTCTGAAAAAAATGGGTAAAGCAAAATTTCGTTTCAAAACATTCTTTCTCCAATTTATTTCAAGGACAGCAAAAGAACTCTTTCCTATTTTTCGTCGTCTCTTTTACAAGCATGACACAAGGCGAGAAATTTCTAAAATTAGATTTATTTTCTTTGAAACTTTATTTCCAACCCTTACTTTAATTATGAAATTAAATTAAACTTTCACAATATTTTCTAAGGAGCTTTTAAATATAATTAAACACAATTTGATGTAATGTAAGACTTTTTGTCACATCGACACAAAATTATCATTCAGCATAACAAGAGAAATGAGTGAGAATGCTGTTGATATTATTGATTAAGGGAACTAAAACAGTGGAAGTGAATTTTGGGTTTTTTGAAATAATTTTTATGATATCTACAATTTTGAAAAACACACTGAAGTAGAAATGTGTGCATTCTGAAACTTTAACAAATTCGTTTCATTATCTAAGTTATTCAATAATTATTAGAACTATTTAATTTCATCAAGTCTAAAAAGCTGTGCAAAGAGTAGCAACTTATGATGATTACGTTTTCAGCAAAATATTATTGTGTCTATGGTAAAGTGAGTAATGAAAATAGTTATTAAATTGTTTCACCCTTTGAAACGTTTATGGTTGCGTTAGATAGAACTATGTATTTAAACAATTACTCAAGTCTCAAAATCACTTAAATTGAAGGCTTCGTTGAGCATTATTAAATAACAGCACATAATTTTGAAAGAAAATTATTCACATTATCAACATGTTTGAACATTTATTGAAAGTTGATAATTGATGAAACCGAAATGATAGCACAGCGATTTAAATTATTATCAGCGTGTTATTGGTTGCTTATAATGATAAAATTATTATTATTATTATTATTAACAGCAGAAAATGAAGATAAGTGATCATTTCGCAATAATTAGAATATTAATACATCATGTTTTTTTGGTGATGAATGTTTAAAATCTAATTCGGATGAAAACCTCATATGAAACTTTTAAGTGTTTGTTGAATATTTAATATCTTTGCTCATATAATCAAGCATAGATAATTCATTGATTTGAAAATAAAAAGATGCGCAGCCAAAATGAAGGTTTTTCTAATATCTAGAAGAATATTTCCACGAAATTTAAACGGTCAAAGATTTTATGTTGACGAAGTTATCCCAGTGTCCCAATATCATCTGAGCAAATATACTTATTTTATTTCTTTATAAAAACCAGCATAGGTAACTTTCAATGGCCTTCTTTACGTCAATATTTCAGAAGTCAGAAATTTTCTTTGTTAATTATAAATTTTAAAATCAAATTTATCGATAAAGTTACATAAATATATCGAAAGCTTACCAGATGTGCTAAGACCAGGGCTGGCGGTAAATTTGGCAACGTCGACAATTTTAACAGCAAATTGTTGATTTGATTCCCGATGTATGCATCTGCGAACGATTGAGAATGGTCCTCTAAAAATAGAAAAACAAGATATGTTTTGAAATTTGGCCTTAAAGAAGTTATTCAGATTATTAAGTTATAAGAAGAATCAATCGGACACTTAACAATTTTATAAGGTCATCATAAATAAAGATTTTCTACCTATAAATTAATAAAATTACAAGAATGTATGAAAACTATCACTGATTGTGTTTGTGATTACTTATTAATATAATTTGTACAATTTATTTATGATTCCTTGAAAGTAAACTTTACTACAGTTTACTGCTGGAAACTTCCGTTCACTCATAAAATCCAAAGAAAAATCTGACGTATTTCCTATTTCCATTTTATTTCCTGCTGTTTCTAATCTTTGAATAAATTGTTTTGTGAATCAAACATGATAGATTGAACTAAGAAATAAAATTGACAAAAAAATGATTGGTTTCATGTTCACATCAACCTTCGCTCCATTTGTTATTTTCTTTTCGTTTGTTATTTTTGAACAATTTTTCTTTTGATTATCTGTCTATCTTAAGGAAGGGGAATATTTATCGATATTTATCGACTCCATGTCCCGCATAATGTATTAAGAAAAAAAACAGATGCTTGCTTACAAGAAGATCATGTTTTATATGCAAACTTACATCAGCAAAGAATATTTTTCGCATTGATGTACTTATCGGAATTTGAACTTGTTCATATGTTTTTACTTTGAATCTGCCCCGTGATAAGTTCTAAACGACCAACTTTTGTTGATTCATCAACTATTAAAACCGGAGACAAATTTTGGAAACATGACCCCTTGTAAACTCAAAATTCAAACTGAAAATTTTCCTCACGTGTTCGATTATTTTGATACGTGAAACTTCTTCTCGATTCTTTATTATTTGCTTATATCAGGTGATTTTACCTTTTTCCTCCTTTTTATAATTTACATAATTTTATACAAAACTTTTAAGGATATTTGAAACATTAGAAGTATTAAATAAGGCAATATATTTAACACAATCTTAAGTTACAAAAATTCGTACTTCAGATATATCGAGTCACGATATTTTATTGTTCAGAACTTCACCTTTTTTTACTGAGTAAAAAGCACAATATTCTAAGGCAAATGATTTGTCATTGATCAGACAAATTGAATTGAATTCGTATTTGAAACATACAGCACGAGTCGATGGAAAGTGAATACCAATGAGAAACAGAGCATCGTTGTAACGTAACACTCATTTCCTATTCACGACTTTATTGATCGACATTGATTTTGAATCACTTAGTTCATCTCTTTTTTGATTTCATCGTCAAGCTGACGGTAAATATCTTGAAATCAGCATAATTGACAGTCGAGTGTTGTGCATAACGAATGCTTGAAAACAAAGTTAAAGAATTTTATAATAAATTCTAACATGTAGAAAAATAATTATGATAATAATCAAAAGTCATGTAGAATACTTTCATTTAAATATTTTCCAGGAATTTCAGCTTGTTTTTTTACATCAATGGGTGGAAAAACACCCACAATTTGAAACATAATAAAAATTTCTTTGTATGAAAATTTTTTGAGTATTCAGCCACATTACAAACAGTTCAAAAAAAATCTGAATGGCATTTAGCAAGTTCAAGTTTTTTTTTCAATTTAATGATGTGAGCATTTGAAGTTAGTGAAATTAAACAGATACAATTTGAAAAATTCGAATACCTTTAAACAATTCTGTTTTCACCAACCAAAAGGAATAAATATAGACTCTATATTTGCTTAGAATTGACATAATTACCTAGTAAAACTGAAATTATTTTATGCAAGGATCAAATTTTCAGCAAGCAGATACCCCCAAAATATTTACAGATACGATCATATATCAAACATGCGAAATAAGAAATACTTGTCATACTTGTATTGACATTTTATTTTGAATGGTGAATGCGCAATCAATTATCAATGTAATAAGTTTTTCAAAACACAACTAAATTGTTAGTTAAGAAATTTCATAAATTTTCGGAGAAGGATGTTACATAATTCTTACATAACTAACGTTCAAAAAAGTTCTTATGAGAAAACCAGATTGACAAGAAAGAATAAAAAATAAGTAGTTTTTGTACAAATAAATGAAAGAAAAAATACAAATTAAAACAGAATTGCTTTAAATTATTTATTTTTGCTCTGAATAAAAAATTTAAAGCAATTATTGAAACATGTTGAGACCAATAAAATTAAAACGAAAATTTAAAAATGAATCAGAATTTTGCTTTCACATTTTCATCAAGTAAAAGCTATGTTTTAATGTCTTTCATAGAACAGGTGGTTTTTTATTTGTATTAATGATTCCTGTCACCTTAAATAACTGAAATTCTCCTAGGAAAATATTTCGTCATGATAAATATTTTATCTTCAGAAAGGTTTTTGTTGAAAATTGAAGCTGCAGTGTAATGTTGACGATAAGAACGACAGCTTTTGTCATCAGAATCCCGTAATCACGAAATAACGTGACACCTTGTCATGAAAATTTTTGTTATGACGGTGAAAGTTTGTTGTTATTTCCAGAAAAGATTTTGATATGATTTGACAAATATTGCTAGTTTCCAAATCAGAAGATTTTCTGAGATATTTAAGCAAGAATATTTTGCGGGGCGACATAAATAATCAGGATCATGATCTAAAGTAAAACAAAATGGCATTCATGTGTTCGAAAATAATGTTTTTGTTTTCGTTTCTAGCCTGGAAAAAAATATTTATTTTTATTTCTGTTGCACTACTGAATTTTAAATTTTAGTAAACAAAATATGTATAAGAATCAGAAAAAAAAATTAATTCTATGTTTTTATATTGATGCTTATGTATGCAGCTAGTAACAACCGATGAGAACGAATAATAAAAAATTAACTCGTGTAACAGTACAGAAGAAAATTTTTTTTCGATACTTTTTCTTCTTTTATATTTGATTATCAAAAATGATGGAAAGT
>CVRI01000070.1:550631-565776 GCA_900005825.1 Clunio marinus | reverse complement strand
TTTTTTTTTTTTTCGCTGGTATGTTTTTTTTTTTTCGCTGGCATGTTTTTTTTTTTTCTCAACAAAAAGTGTTGAAAGAACATACATACAAACATAGAAGTTTTTTTGTAAGGTAAAGAGTTTGGGGTGGGGAAAAAATTAACTCGTGTAACAGTACAGAAGAAATTTTTTTTTCGATACTTTTTCTTCTTTTATATTTGATTATCAAAAATGATGGAAAGTAACGAAGAGTAGGTTTTTCTTCGTTATGATTTCTTCAATTTGGTTCATTGAAACGAAGTAAATATCTCATGCGTATATTAAAAATAATTGGAAGAATAGATTTCCCTTAGCAACATGAAACACTTTCAACATTTACTCTCATATCATTTGTTCAAAGATAGCCAGATATTCGCTGTTTTTAATGCGGAAATCATCGAGTCTTTTTATCATTAGGTATGTAAGTATGCTAAAAATAATACGGAGAGCTGTTAATGAACCAAGGTACTCATCAAATGAAAGGTCATCAAAGAAATTTTCCACTTTTCAACAAAAATTTGAAATAATTGTAAAAGCTGAGGATGTTTAAAATTTCAATTCGACTTTGCAGACTTTTCATCTTATTTCCTAGAGCCGTTACATGAATTACTAGTCGTATTTTTATATTTGTACAATTCAAAATCAAAAAATTTAGAGATGCAATAAACAGTAACAACTTGAACTAAATTTCAAATATTTATAAGAAATCATATAGTAACAAAATCTGTTCAAATCGTCATTAAAATAAGTGGGTACTAAATAAAACGAGACTCATAAAGTTTATTTTCACTAAATATCTTTACCATACTGTTCATTATAAACAACTTGCTTTGGGTAGTATGAAACTGAGTGAGAAAATTGTTTAATGGCTTTAGTTTTTCTTTTATTCACGGAAAGAAGTTAAAACGATTTAAATATCAAACAGCAGATAGATTTTAATGATGACATTACAAAAGGCTACAAATGAAATATTGAAAGCCTATAATCAAGGATGTTAAAAATTAAAAATGGGGATAATAGAGTAATAAAAGATTTTAATAAACTAAAGTTGCAACATGAATTATTAGACTTACAAATATGATGAATGAAAATTCTGAATAATTTTCTTGTCAAGTCT
Source organism: Clunio marinus (assembly GCA_900005825.1). NCBI lineage: Eukaryota > Metazoa > Arthropoda > Insecta > Diptera > Chironomidae > Clunio > Clunio marinus. The sequence goes on along the minus strand of CVRI01000070.1, from coordinate 564,641 downwards.
ATTTTTATTCACTCGTTTTTACTTTATAAGTATTCTTTTCACAGAGACGTGGTAATTTCATTTCAATGACTTTCTTTAGTTCACAGGAAAGGTAAATAAAGTGCGAAGTGACGGTTAGATAATTAATTTTTCTATTACAAATTTCTGTTGTGGGCAGAGCAAAAAGTAAAAAAACTGCGTAAACACCTTTCATATAACTAGGTTAAATTATTCTTACATACATCTTCAATTATCTAGTCAACAAAATATATCGACATTCTTGAAATGATTGCAATTTGTTCATTCAATAAACATGATTAGAGAATCAATGAAGAAAATTATGTCGAGTTCTTAATTCGTTATCAAAAACATAACGTGGATGTCTAGATGTAAATGAATTATTAAAGAATCGTTTGAACAATGTGTCATCAATAATATGTCTTCAATTCTTTGTGAAATTCCCTTTCCATTTCATTTAAAAATATTTCTCATGAATGAAAGTAAAATAAAATGAAACATTCCGGTTCACTGAGCTGGCAACTAAGCATTTAAAATGAGTTTTGTTGTTTGTCAGATATTGTTTGTATATTTGTCATGTTTTCCAGCTTGATTGACCATGACTTTGAAAATTCTTCATTTAATCAAGACTAAAAATATAAAATTATGACATAAGTAGACAATAGGAAGGAAATCTCACTGATAAAAACAATAAATCACAAGCGTACGTGGTTTATCAGAGGTTCTGAGTAAATTTTAAAAGATTTATATTTTAATTCAATTGAAATGCTTTTCATTCATCTTCATGTATCTACTTATAAAACTATACAAAAATAAAGCAATCACGATATAAATTCATAAATCGTTTGTTTCATTGATAAAGTAATGAAAATATTTCACCTGAAAAAAAGTAAAAATTTAAAGACGCTCGAGAAGTTATTTCAGATGATGAAGGGTAAGTTGAACAAGAAGACCGTTAACAAGGTTAAAAAGAAAATGTCTATAGAAAAAAAAGAATCAAAACGGAAATACCCGGTAAATAAAAGTTTTAAGGAGAATAAAGACGCATGACAGATTGTTTATCGTAACTTTTCTCTTTTTACCCTACTCTATTCTATCACAATAGCTTTACTTTATGCTTACTACTTTTTCATTTCCACTGAAGCCTTTTATTCTCTTGTTCCTCATCTTACACACAATTGGGACGATGCTTTCGAAGCACAAAAGTGAAAAACTTTTCTTCTTCATTACTCTTCTTTCCAATTTTCCTTTTGTCTTCTCAATTTCTACTCGCCATTTTCTTTGTTTACCCTTAGACTTCTTGTTTTGGAAAACCATTCACAATATGTAGTACACAGTTTCATTTGAATGTAGTTGTATGAAATTATTTCATCGGTATGAAAAATGAAAATTTGTTTACTATTATACTAACAGTGACGTGCATACAGAAATGTCCCCTTAATTATAAAATTGCTATTGTAGGTTACTTCAATGAATGAAAGAGCATTACAAACTTTCAGTATTTCAAGTGAGCGAAAGAGCATAATCTCGATTGTATGTATATTGAATGTAAAGCTTTACAAACTTTTTCTAATTCGTTGAAGTTGTTGATGTTGTCGAAAGAGTAGAAGTTGAAGCATATTAAATGTGAAGAGTAATGTTTGTAGATGTTAAAAAGAAATTTTGATTATACTTAATTTTTATAACACAAAACAAGATATTTTTATTTCAAATAGGCCTTATTACGAAAATGTAAACACACAATATTAAATTAATTTTTTTATACTGAGAACATATATTTAAAAATGACCTTGAGTATCAATCGGTATTTTGTTTTAATGTTTTGAACTTGTCGGTATATTTTTTTTACTATAATAGTCATATACACATACATGTATGCCTATTTATTTTCTTTATAATTCATAACAAATAATTGATTGAACATTTTTAGACATTAATTTAAAACGATTTTAATAAACTTTTGATTATACTTTTTACGATTTTCAAACGAACTATCAATCCTTTTAGACCTAGTTATTTAGTATATTTCCTCATTTCATAAACTACTTTACATGTTTGATTACTTATCTTCTTGATTGATTACGGTAGTTAGCAGCTGGCTATGTTTGATATTTTCATTTCTAATAAAAAATAAATTTAATTATAAATTATAATCAAAAAGCTTCAAAATCTTTATATTTTCACAAAAGTAAAAAGAAAACTCTTAAAAAGATTTCATTTTATCAAAGTACCTATTATTGCAGAGAAAAGAAATTGATGAAAAATCAGAAAACAAATAAAAATCATGAGAGTAAACAATGATAAAAGTATAAGAATAATTTAAAGTTTAATGTTGTTCATACATGTTGAAAATGTATTTTTGACTTTTGTATAAAAGAATTGTCTTCATTTTCTTATTTTTGCAAATCAACAACACTACAATGTGTTTCTTTAGAGTGTTGTACAAACAAACAATCTTCACTCAATTATAGGGTGTTTTCACAGGTTTCTATTCTTCTTTCTTTTTCAAGATCTGTTTATAAAGAAAATCATGAATTCCAGGACCATGAAAGGAAACCATAAATGAGTCTACACATATCTGCCAAAATTTTAAGTTCCTTAATTTGGCAACTAATCGTAGAACATAGTAGCGTTTGAAGTTTTTTTTATTCTTCACAGTACATAATTAAATGTGTACATATTTTTCTTTTTTCTAAAACCATTTATCTATGTAGCGCAAAACCTCCAGACGATTAATTTCTTAAAGTGATTATTACACGCGTACTGTACACACCACTTTTAATTAATGGAGTTTAATAACATCTTCACATGTTAAACAGTACTCACTTGCCAATAATCTCGCAGAGCTCGTAAACATCATCAAATAGAACTTCTTCATCTGCCATCTCCTCGGTATTACTTTCACAATTAATGACGTTATCACTTTTTGGATTAGAATCTTTTTTCACTTAAATGTTTTTCACACTGAAGTTAGATTTCTATTTTCTGTTACACTTTTCCAATATTTCTTTCTAATAATGCAAAAAAATAAAATAAAATAAAAAAATTGTTAAAAAAAATATTGTCGTGAGCCAAAAGTCTTCCTTAAATTCTTTTTTTTTTCTCTGTGTTTCCAGACTAGATTTATTTTATTAATCCATTTATAAAATTGGGAATAACCCCAATTGAAATCAGTAGCGAGACCGTGTCCCGACGGATGTTTTTCTAACACTGGATTGGAATTTAACTCACCGCCTGCACAGTGCGAGATTTTTATGAATATCCTTGTGAGCTTATTGGAACCTTCCAAAAATCTTTTTTCTGAAGCTCTCACACTGGAAAGTGGTTCCTTTTTTATAACTTTTTTGTAGTTATCTGATATTTATACACATGAATACTTAGCCACTACCCAATAATTAACGTATGATTCACTTTTTCGAAACTGCATAAGTGGCACAATCAATATAACAGCTGACACTTTTACACAATGAATGCTTGAAAGGATATCATCTATGTTATAGGGGCGGGATCTTATTTTTCACAATATTATTTTCCTATATAGTCTGCAAATTACACTTCAATATTTTTAGGCTTTTCCAAACAACACAAAACCTTCTGCCAAGACCAATTTTTTATTCACTTCCTCAAAATGCAGCAAACTCACAGAAAATGAATTTTCACTTTCAGATTTTCCGAGAAAAATACAATTTTCCAATTGCCTGACTTACTTCCAGTGTAGATTAGCAAGGAAACTACTTTATTTCAAACCTCTCTAATTTCAACAAATTGAAACTTTTTTATCATGGTTTGTGTCTTCACTTAGGTTTAACAATTTTTCATACACGTGACTAACGTTAAACGTTTATATCCGATTCATAACAATATTTCACTTTGACTCCTATCTGTTCATTGATATTAATTTGCTGTATTAGTACCAAACAAATTGTTCAGATTTACTAACCGATCAGAGATTTAAAATGCTTAAAACTTGAAACATGAATCTGATGTGTTGCAGAAAGTACAAATGAATAATTATTATTATGAACACATTTTATAGCAAAAGCAAATTAAGGTTCAAGTCAAGGTTCACAAGTGAAATCTACAAACCTTATGATGTCTTTGGTACACGTCTAAACGAAGACAAGAATCAATCATTCTAAAATATCAAAATTCCTCATGTAGGTAGTTTCGGTTTCTTGAACATTTTATAAATATAGGAAAATTTGATATATTTTTGATATTTTCTATTTATTATCATTGAGCAGATGGTCATTTGTGAATTAATTATAAATAAGTAAGTTAAGATTATTTTTATTTGTTCTTTATATATTTGGCTTGCGATTGATATGATACATAAATTAAAATAGCACTAATGTTTCATAAAAAAATTCAGAAATTCAATCGGAAAAGCTTAAGATATGATTTTTTTTTTACTATTCAATTCTAATCAAACTATTTTTAATTCATCTTGCATTAAAAAGATGTTTAATTACTTTAGCTTTTATACTCCTTGTGCAACAAGTTCTTTGAACATTAGAAAACATGTTTTTTATTAGGTATTTTGACATTATTCGCAATGTAATATATCAATTTACCTCTTGAAAGACATTCCAATCCAAGAAAAAAAGAAGCAACATTTATTTTGATTATCCTATGTTTGTATCAATTTCTAAATTGAAGATCGACATGATTGATCTGTCATTTTTTAAAGGGAATAGAATGAAAATAAATGATAAAGTCGTTTTAAAAACTTATGAATTTTAAAAACTCAAGTTAGTTTTTGCAAAAGATTATTTAAAACATACAAGAATTTTTCTCAGTTTCAAAGGATATCGCAAATACATATGTAATTGTTCAGGAGTCACCCATCAAAAATGTGATTATTTATTCAACTTCACATTTATTTTCAAATTATTTGTTTTAATAAAGAAAGAATTTTGAATGAACCTTTTAAAGAAATCTTTTATCTCAGATTTACATACCTAGGTATATTGTTAAATTGAAACAAATTCAACTTTTCGCGCCAATTTTTGAATTTCGTACAAAATATTCGAATGCTAAAACTGTACTAAAATATCCAATTCGAGTGTTTTCTCTCAAGTTTTTCTTAGTTGTTTACGGCCGGTGCTTGAAGCATAACAAACTTTTGAAGTGAAGAAATGAAAATTATTGTGTTTAAATACATTAGTGCTATAATTTAGTATAAAGTCTTACAAAGTGTGTAAAAAATGACCATAAACTCAGTACCAAATCATACTTTGTGCAAGTAAAACGCGGAAAGCAGATATTTGGTATTTTCTCAAAAGAGAATTCATTCAATTACTTCTATTTCCTCATTGCGGAAAAAATTGTAGTAAAGTTCTCCAAATCAATAAAAATTCAGACTTCATATTGTATCACAAAAATAAAATAAAATAAAAACAAAGGAAGAAGGAAAACACATAAATGAATTAAAGTTAATAAATAATTTAAAGAGTTAAAACAAATTTGTGTGTATATAAACAAATGTGCTAATAAATGTATTTTGAAAACTAAGAAATGAGGAAATCGTATCAATGGCTATTTGGTTTAGGATTCTGTTTACTTTAGGATTACTTATACTGCATGTATCTGTTTTATCAGGTGAGCAAATAATATCACGTAAATAAATAAGAGACAAACTTTTGTAACTTGATTCATTGAAGAATTTTTTTATGTTTGCTTTTGGATAATTGTTATCAGTCATTCACATTCACAAGCGTTAATTACAAGCAAAATTTTACGACATCAAGACAATGAACTTATAAGATTTCGTAGAGAAAATAGAAAAAAAAATTGAAAATAAATAACTCTTTATAAAATTAAAATTTAAATCTGATATAAAATTCTTGACTGATTTTCACCCTGTTGTTATTCGGTCTTAATGAAACTGACACCATTTGCAGAATTTGTAAACAATTCTTTTACATACCTCATATAACCACAATTTCTGAATAAAAAGCGAATAAGAAGATGTGAAAACGTTAACAATCATCCTTGCTTCTCGGTAGTGAGTAATGGGCAAAAATTAACAAAGTATGGAATATTTTTGCGGAAGAAAGTTTGAAAATCACCATCGTTAGCTGCTCTAATATTTTAAAAAGAAACACATTATACAGTGTGTATATAAAAATATTAGGCGGAAAAAACGAAAAAGGTTGAGTTCAACAACACTGACCTTGAAATACGAAAAATATTCTTTCTCGGAAAGAAGAAAAAAAAAGAATTTTTCGCCAAAGCGGGCCAAAACCGAAAATTGAAATAAAAGCAAAACTAGATATTGAAGAGAACAAAAAGTTTCCCGGTAACCGTTCTGAGAAGAACGTATGAGCTAATTGGGATAAAACTGTGTGACTCCAACAATATTGAAATTGTTATGATTTTTATTTTATTGCCTCTACAACTTCTTTTTTCACTCCATCATTTGCATGAAGAACGTTTACAGCAAACGCAAGAAAAAGATTCAATTTTATCGCACATAAGGGGAGGTTCTCAAATTTCAAAATAAAACATCTTGCGATTTCCTTGCTTGCACTTCTTCGACACTTTCGCCTTGAAGATGATGTAATGAAAAATAACAAAATCAATATTTATTTTCGAAGGAATTGCTTAAGCAAAAAATCGCAATCGTCTTAAATCTTTCATGAAGTATTTCATCACCAAATATCTACTGAATATTATAGGAAGCAGTTGATATTTGTTTGTGAGCGTGTGTAAAAACATGTTACATGTTGAATAGAAATCCCGAATTGTTTTCATAGCACAGATGAATAAGAAGAGGGACACTCATTGTAATGAAACTCAAATTCAAAAAATGTGAGAATCAGCATCTCAAATTATTCGGCTTATTCCTCACGGCTTATCAGTGTCTTTTTTTCGCTGGAAATGAAAGTGAAATTAATTATTTTTTAGCTTAAGAAGTAAATGGAAACCAAATATGCTCCAGAATAAAATTTTAAACAATAAATATAGAGTTGATCTTTTTTTAACAAAATAAATGAGAAAATAGTGCGCAGTTTGTGTGATTTTTTTGCATCAATATTCTTTTTCTATTTCATAACATTGGACGATAAACACATGTACAAACACAATATTCTAAATGTGTAAGGGTAACGAAGAATAAAATATATTTTAAATAGGCATAAAAATAATTTCTTATGTTGACGCTCAGGCAAAGTTTTGTGGATGATTTGGAAATAATAAACCATTCTGAGTGAATGTACACTTATACTTTATCTACATTGGAATCCATGCACTCACACGAGCCTCGATTGGAAGAAAACGGAGAAGCAAAATATATAATTTTTCTAAACAAATTCAATCGACATCATTGTTTGCATTTAAGTGTGTGATTTATTTTTGTTTGCAAAAAAATCTATCAAATACACTAAAAAACTAATATCTTGGCCTTGCAGAGTTTCTTCTTTCTCTTATTCTGTTTCTTTAGATATTTTTTATGAGTAGATAATATGAGAGTGTTTGTGTGAACCTTCTTCAGAGCTTTTTCATTGTATTTTTTTGACCTAATGATTTGCTATGGGATCGCTGAACATAGGAAACGCAGAAGAGATTTCGGTAGAATGATATTTCATTTTGTCGAAGTATTGGTTACAAATTAAGGGATAAACATTTTTGTTTAAAATAAAATGAATCGAAGCCAACATGTGTTTGGTATTCTTCATCATAGAATGAAAGACATTAAGAAAGTTATCTTTCCAACATAAGATTTCTATGCTACATTAATTTCTCTAAACACAAAAATATATTTAAAGCAAATCAAAAATCCTACAAAATTGCATAAATAATCAACACTTTAAATCTCGCAGTTGGTGTCAAAGTAAACCATACGTTATATATTTATGTTGCCAAGTTGTCATCACAATATGATTTTAATCTTTTAAGAACTTCAATGAAGGCAACAATGTTGAAAGCAAATGAGATGAATACGTTACATTAAATAAAGATTTTTTCTAAATATTTTGAAGGATGCTAAAAATGATTATTTTCAATGTTTTGATTAAGTCAATATAAAATATTTTTGTATTTTCGATCTATTTGCAGACTCATGAATCCAATCTAATTTTTAATTGTCATGTGTAGTCGAAATAGAGTGAAAATTAAATCAAATATCTTTGTATTGCATGTCTTCTTTTTGAATTATGTATTTGTTATTCAGATCAATTAGTGGTCGGTGGGGCCAAAAGATCTTCCTTGAAAAAACCGTTTTGATTGAACCAATTCTTTGCATGTTATACACAATCCCCTTTTTTGCTTGCTGCTGTCCTTGAAAAGTTTTTTGACAACATTTGCCTTATAGTGGACACGAAATGATATTCTACGAATAATTACGAATGCAAAACCAATGTTAATAGAAATTCGGCGGTGTATAATGCATGTTTTGTTCTTCAAACTCAAGATCAAAAATTGGGAATAAAAAAACTATTGTTCGAGTAACACGATTAGTAATATAGAGACATAGAGATATTGAGAAACATTAAAAGTTTTAAATTTAAGCATTCCATCTCAACATCACAGCGATTTTTAATCCTTTCATTACCAACAGAATAATTGGCTTAAACTTAAACCGGTTTCTTTTCCAAATCCTCAATTTTTATTTATCATGCGATCTTCTGATCTAACAATTTCTAAAAAAATATTTTTGATTGAAATATTACGTTACTTCTCAAACATATTTCCAAGCAGGTTTCTTGATGTTTTTCCTTTTTTAACTGCTTGCCGTTTTATCTACAATTCGCTGAACGCTAAACCTTTAAATAATCATATTTTACTTAGAATCTCTTCGTTTTACAAAAAAAAAAAATTTTAAATACTTTTCATCGACACATTTTTAATGAACAAAAACCTTTGGAGTTTTACTGCCACAAAAACCTCGAGTCTTATTTTTTTAATTCCTTTTATTCGCGATATTTCTTCTTGCTCTTATCTTTTTTTATTTAGAGCAACAAAATTTAAGAAAATTAGGATTTCTGAAAACCTTTTTTCATTATAATTTCATCACTTTCTATCATCCATACTTTCTTCCTTCACTAACTTAAATAAGCTTATTTATTTTAGAACATGTCAAGCTATATATCATATAATAAAACTCTTTTATTTAGATTCTACGAACACAGAGAATTCTCAAAATAATAAAAAAACTCAATTTTATTTTCAGATAGGTATTTTCGTATCAAATCTGTTTTCGAAGACTTTGAGTCTTCAGAGTAACATGAGTGTATCAATTTTTTTTACTTTTTCTGCTCATTCTCTAGAGACCACTGAAGATGAAATAATGTAACATTCAACAAAGAATTGTGTGAGCAATGAAGAGAAAATCTGTTCGCGTAATTTTCATATTTGCCACCAGCAAGAGAAATTTTTAATTAAATATTCTTAAAATAAAAAGCACAAACAAGTACAAGCTTAGAAAAGTTTGATCGAAATGAAAAATATTTGGTTTTAAAAAAGGAAACAATTACCAATTTTCCTTTTACAACAATAATGGTATAGCATCAAGTTAGATGAAGGACAAAAGTTTTTCGATATCAAAAATATCTTTCATCTCATACTTTTCTTAGGAGTATTAATTCTTCCTCTCGTTTTCGGCATCTGTCTATCGGTCGTAGGAAATGATGATTAGGTAAAACCGTATGAAATTTCTGATGTCACCTTAATTCTTTCCTTGCTTTCCTAAAGCTAAGTACTTACAATGTACACCCACATTGACTGGAATATAAAAATAGTTAATTTTAAAGTGACGAGAGAAAAGAGAAAGTTTTACTTTTCTGACTAAACTCAGCGTTAAAATATCGATGAATTCGATATGAGTTGCATTCAATCTTGAAATATCGTTTCATCACCAATATAACTCCCTTCAGATATCTTTTTTTTACCTTTTTCCTTTATTCAAAACCGAAAAGAGAAAAACAGTGGTTATTAATGAGAAACTTGTGGCCATATGCTCCAAACGATAATCGGCAGTAAAGTGACTTTGATTGAATTAGTTGCTGTAGGAAAGTTTTTATACAGATTGCGATAGACAATGGATGATTTTTTTCTTGAACACTGCAACGTCAGCCCACCTATTGATCTTTTTAATGAAACGCACTTTCGTAATTTTGTATTTTTCTTTCGTAAGCTGTTGCTTGAGGGTTATGTGCGTAGGAGTTGCATCATTTTCGGGTTTCCTTATTGTTTAATTAATTTAAAACCTTTTTTTTTAAAAAGAAAACATTTCATCAACAAACACTTCGCTTTTGAAACCTTGACATTATTGTATGCTTCAAAGCTATTCCTTACCTTTTTCGTTTGAATTGATGTGAAACTGGCAGAAACACTCATCACTGATGAGTTATTTCTTTCTTAAGGGATATACACCTCACCTTAGTGAATTTTATCACAATACCATTTTTGTTTACTTCAAGCAATAGATGGCTTTCTTTTTTTCCATTGACACTGAAACGAATAAATATGTTTTCGTATCTATCACCTTCTTGAAAGATTGATACGAGCTTGTTCATACAAAAAAAATGATGATAATACAGATGTAAACAAAAATGATCGATTTTATGTGTTATGTATCTTACCATGACCACAAGCATGAGTTTGTTATGCTCTAATATACTTCTTAAAGAAGCTAAACTTATATGTTTATTGTTATTATTTGTTGCATATTTTAAATATTATTTATTATATAATAGAAGCTTGAAAAATATAACTCACAAGCAGTTTGTGACAAGTCTACTGCTTCAGGCAATTAAACTGCTGTTAAGTACTCATGCTTATTAAATTATAATTTATAAAAAGGTTGATAATGTGCAACTTGCTGATGTGACTTTCCGCTTTCATTTTCTTCTTAATTGAGACACTCGTTGAATGTAAAACACAAACATATTTTATAACATATTTATTATAGTGTATAATTTCAATATAAATGATGCAAATAAAATAAATAAAATATAAACAAAATAATATTCTGAAAATATTATGCAGACAACTTTAAAAATGAGTAAACACGAAAAACTACAAAGATTGAAAAAATTAAGAATCTTTGGCTGTGTATTAAGAGATGAAATTATGATTAAAGAAGAATTAGAAATTTTTATGATTTTTCTTTTCTAAGTATTCTTAATGTTTCGCAGAATGACGCAGTTTTTAAAATATTTTTGTCACTTCCGCCAAATATTTTTTATTGCTTCATTCTCTTTCTACTTGCAAACCAAAGCAGATCGTTCTTCATTATTATCGCCAGCCCCTTTATATTCTCATAAACTCACTTTAGTCGCTTCGTTTTCGTAAAGTTTCTAGATAATTCAAGGTCAAATGCTCATACATTTTGGCACATATTCAGTTCTCTTCTTCAATACATATCATCAAATTATTTACTATATTTCGACTCTGACATCTGTAGATCTTAGAATTTTTCCTCTGAAATGTATCAGAATAATTCAAAAAGATAATGAAGAATGCTCTATAAATCAATACAGTTACTAAAAATATATGCATCATAAAATGCGTTTAATGATAAATTTCTTATAAATTATTCACAAACAAGCCTCAATAAAATGTAAAGAAAAGCAAAGTAAAAAAAAGTTAAAAGAATGCTTCTGCTCGTAAAATAGTTAACGATTTAATTATCATTCTTGGTGACAGTGTTATAGATCGCTCGATGTGTTGTTTTTTTTATATTCTTCTACATACATACTAACAAGCTTAAACTTTTTATTATTTGAAAGCCGCTGCCACTGTTCTAATAATCAATAAATTAAGTTTTCCTTTCTTTTGTTAATGTCTTTCTTTTCAACACAATTGTGTTGTTGTAGTTTTGAAGTGATAATCGTTTGATAAAATCTTTAAAAGAGCAACTAACAATTCTTTGCTGTTGTTGAATGAGATTATAGCTTGTCGCGTAGCTATCGCCTCAAGGTTTTGAATACACATTCTTAAACATTCCTAAATCATTATGTATCTCATTCAATCAATGGACTTTGTCGTGAAGAAAACCTATGCAGTCTTTAGTTAAGCTACACAAGCTTTCTACTTATGCATTACAATTTTATTTTATGTATGATGGTAAAAACAAATGTCTACGATAGGAAATTAAAGCAAAGCTATATGTACAATCACATGAGAATATTTTATTAAGTAATAAAAGAAAATTATCATTCTATCGTTCATTTTCAGTTGTTTCCAATGTGTTTAATACATATATAAATATGTACCTAATTAGCTGAATCTACATATGAAAAGTTCGTTGGCACTTTGAAGTGTGATTTAATCTGACTGAATAAATAAAAACAAATATTTTTAATGTATTTCAATAGTCATTATCCTGCAAATTCACAATTCACTTCAAATCTTGATTATCTAGTCGAAGTTACTTTTATTCGTTGCTGTCGCCCTCGCATTTGCAATTGAATGACATTTACAGATCATAAGTAGATATCTATGTTTCTTCATTTTTCTATTGCTCCTTACGTCAAAGTATTTTGATTTTGAAAACTTGACTTGTGGATAATTTGAAACGCTTGAAAAACATGAGAAGCGAGATGGGAGTGAATGTTCACTTCTTTTTTTTCAATCTTGGGTCATAAAAACAAGTCGTTACACATTTTCTAATTCCAATTTCATATTCTACAAATATATTTTCAGCAAGCTACCAGTTATGATAACAAGATTATTTTAGCGCCGGAAACTTTATTCAATCTTATGAAGTGAAACGAATTACGAAATGTGAACAAGCAAACCGAAAACAAAAACGAAAGTAAAGCAGACTAAAATCTGTAAAGGAACAACTGATACTCAATTGATGCTGTAGCTTTAGCTGGAGATGTTAATTTATCTAGAATAGAATAAATTAGGCAAATTATTTGAATCTATTTCTTACTCAATGATTTGCTGACAAATATTATGAAATCGCTCTTGACACTACACACAGCCGTTTAAAGTTTTCATCTTTTAATCCTGTTGCTTCCTTTCTTCTCATTACAATCATTTCAATTTTTATTTTTGTTTTGTTTTCCAACATGTCCAATCAGGTTTGTTAAAGGATAGTGGAAATCTACATATGTATGGAAACATTTTTGCATTCAGCAATTTATATGGGAACATTTTCTACTATCCTCGATTGTTATGATCAACAAACAAACGGATTCCAAATTCAAATGATTCTTTATTTCCTCCTATTTCTGATGAATAATTAAAGCTCACTGTTAACACAACTCTTGATTTTTAATCACTAATGATGATAAAGTTTTGGATTTTAAACCACTTATTCATAATTCGGAAGTACAATATATCTCTGTGTTTTTTATGTAGCCATCGGGGAGGGGAGTGTAATAATTAAAAATTTTAAATTTACTAACAATTTTTTTTTGTATGTGAGAAGAATTCAAACAGCCGCATATAATTTTTATTTAACTCGTGTATATCTACCGTTAATTTTGTATGATTAATGATTACAGATATTAAAAGAAAATTGGAATTGACAATTCCCAACACTACTCATTATTCCTTTTTGAATTGAATAATCGTCATGAATCAGCCATATTTTATTGAGACATGCATAAGTTGCAAACTTTCATTCTGTTTTACTTTTATGTATTTACTATATTTTATGAAATATGTCCATATACATATTTGCGAGCTCATAAAGATTACTAAAGTCATGAAGTGCTATATCAATTAAGACTTGAAATTTTATGTTTGATAATTGGAACAGTCTTGTAAGATAATTTTACTTAGTTCATGAATAGTATCTGAAATTGCCGGTTTAATGAAATTCGCCAGTTATCTACCTACTTGTTATGCATATTGCATAGCGTTTTCTTTGATTCTCAAAATGCACTCAAAGTGTTGAAGAAATAATCATAAATATGAATGATGTCGTGAAACGAAATAAGAATTCAATGATGATTCGGATATGAGTAATAAATTGTGCGATTTTTTCTTTTTTTTTATATCGTTTTCATTGACCACACATCATTCTATCAGTCTTTATATTCGTTGCATGATATC
>CVRI01000070.1:508678-550493 GCA_900005825.1 Clunio marinus | reverse complement strand
GTTGGTAATTTGAAAAGCATAGAAATTGAGAATGCCAGAAAATTCCGTAGAACAAAATTGCGGCAGATAAGTTCTACTTCAATTAGGTATTTCTTTGTAAGAGCGGCGAAACTGCAATGAAGGCTTTTGTATTTGCGTGTACCATCGACACCTTCAAATGCAAAAGCTTTCATTGCAGTTTTGCCGCTCTTACAAAGAAGTAATTGAAGTAGAACTTATCTGCCGCAATTTTGTTCTACGGAATTTTCTGGCATTCTCGATATGAGTAATAAATTGTGCGATTTTTTCTTTTTTTTTTAAATCGTTTTCATTGACCACACATCATTCTATCAGTCTTTATATTCGTTGCATGATATCTTTAATTGAGTGTTGCTTGTTGAAGAAAGAAACAAGAAATTGCAGAAGGGATCAAACTGCAGCAAAGGAAGAAAAAATTTAAGAAAAGAAAAAAAAATCTTATTTAAATCGTTCAGCCATTCATTGCGTACCAATTTGTACTGTTTAGAAAAATTCCAGGTAGATTTCTTACTCGTGACTCCTCCCTGTAACTCTATGGATTAACTTAGGCAAACACCAACACTGACAATCTCATTTCCAAGAAGCTGTCATTTCAAAACCTAAAAAAGATTAGAACTAGGTAGAAAGACTGAATAATACTAAATTTCATTAAGAGGCAGAAGAAATATTCGAAGTTAGCAAATATTTTCTTTCTTTTTCACAATTTCAAATCATCATTCATTTGGAATTTTCGGTGTTGCTCCCTTCATTGGATTTTGTTTTGCTATTCCATTTATGTGATGTTTTCTGATTGATTTTGAGTTTCTCTTTGAATATGGTCAAGAAGAAATTGTGAAAGGCAAAAAGATCTTCACAAGAATTGTCGGTTAGCACAAGGGATAATACGAATTTACCGTTTAGTTTCGTTGGACAAAATTATGAACCTTTTTCTTCTCCTTTATTTCTATCTTTTAAAGAGATAATGTAAGTTGTTTCCATTGTTCATACGAATCATTGTTAGTTAGGTATGTCATTATAGAATTTACACAATTGAAAATGATAGTCCTGAGGTGAGATCTAAGTAATCAATTTGATAGTTAGAAAATTAATGTTCTTGTTTATTAAAACTTCAATCTAATCAACAAATATCTTCGAATGAAGTCAAATTTTTGTTTTTATATTAACTGTTCTTTGAATGTTAGTACTTTCACTTTTCAAGATGTAGAATAAGTTTGAAAATAAATAGGATCACTTTCTTTTGTTGATTCAAAACCAAATGATATTTACTCAGAACTGTGTCACGTCGCAAACATGTGTCGTTTGCACTGAATATATGAAGAAGTCGTAGACAATAGTAAAGGTAATTGATAACCCTTTCCGCGCTTCCCTCTTTCTTAATACGTCTGTCGCATGAAATTCCACAACTAACACGATTTTCACGTTTTAAGCAACCAGTTCGCGGCTTTGAATTTCAAAACGGGTGAATCAAATTTAATAGGAAAATATCATATTCCTTTACGATTTCCGTTGAACTTCGTCCAAGTTTAAACGAACTGCTTCAAAATTATTCTTCATGTTCAACACGAAAAAATAAATAATCATCATCTTCTCTTAATCAACTTTTCTGCAAATCGACATTGAAAGATGACTTAATTTCAACTTCATAACATTTGTTTAAGCTGACTTATGACAAAACATAAGACTACCTATTGGAATTTATGACATCACATTGTGTCATGATAATGTGAGAGATAAGGAAAAAGAACTCAATAATGTTTTTTGCAAATGCAACCGAAATGTGTGAACTGCTGTCTCTGTATAAGTTTACGATCCACTTCTACTTCAAATTATTGTGTACAACGTAAAAACATGAAACTGCTGTAAATCATTAGATTCAACGATTATCGTTGCATTGTAAAAACTGTTGGGAATCTTTTTTATGATTAAGTTTCTTGCCCCAACACAACCTAAAGCAACAACTTTTTGGCGAATGGTATCCAAAAGGCAAATCTTTTTCTTTCTCGAAACGACGAGCTCATAACAATTTTTTTTTGCGGCAACAGCACAAGTTTTAGCTCTTGATTATCAACGAAGCGAAGTGTAATGGGAATTTTTTAGTGTTATTTGTTGCTCCTTGACGGCTCATTTCATTATAAATATTTCTATTTCCATATCAATATGAAAATGGTCTGTTTTATGAGATTTTCAGATGAAATTCTTGAATGTATAGATAAAAGTTCCACTCGTGATAGAAAATAAGGGAAAATAAACTTATGGCGTTCATTAATAATATTTGATGACCTATGGAAAGTGTTCTAATTAATAATTAATAAAAATTCATTTGCGTGAAATGTGAACAGGGATCCTCATAGCTTTTGAACATTTTTCACTATCAAGGTTACTTGTTTTTAATTTAGCGTGTCAAAATATTAAGAGAATAATTGAACAAGTTAGTTGTGTCTATGGTTGCGCATTTCTCATCACCGTTCACGTGCCGTAACGTGCTTTAATCAAATTTCACAGCGGACATTTAAACTGCAAAATTAGCTAAAATAGAATCAGCTCATTCATTAATTTCTTAATTCCTTTTATTTTTATAGAAATGTCTTGAATATTTACAATGTTCGACCATATTTATTAAATAAAATGAGGAATAAAATTAATAGAACTTTTGCTTATGCTTGAAGACGAAATTAAAAAAAAACATTTTTCCTGTTATGCTTTTAAAAGTCAAGTGTAGGTAGACGACAAAAACATAAATCATTTGAGCAACGTCAAATAAGTAAAATGAACGAACGAACTGTATTATAAATTTTGATTCGATGTGAACCAAAGTGTTTGTTTGTTTGTTTTCTTGGTTGTTTTTATACTTACCTACATTAAAATCGTGTACAAATAACCACTACAATACAGCCACACAAAACTTTAAATGAAAAAGAAGAAAAATCAATTCGGAATGAATTACTTAAGAATTGCAAATTTTTTCTCAAATCCTATTCCAATGTTTTCGTGTACGCTACAAAAAAATATCACAAAAGACTAAAACATGCCCGTAATAACATTTAAAAGTCATGAAAATATGAAGAAAACAAATGCCATCGATAATCTTGGGTCGAATTGGCAATTGTTTAGATTTAATTTGCACAAACTTAAGTAAATCAAGGATATAAATAAAATTAATAATTATATTTAAAATCTACCAGAAAACCACGTGGGATATTTTTTCGGCTAAAATTTATTCACGCAAGATCACAACATTACATGAATCTGTGTAAATGTGAAAGTATCATGAATGTTCAATTAGAAATAACATAGATGAGTTTTAGTAAACATATATCGGCTTTTTATGACCACAAATGATTTCTTTTTTCAAGACAAAAGCTAATTTGGTGGATTTAAAATTATAGCACAATGAAATCAGCTTCACCAGCATTCTGATTTGGAATAGCAACCTCAGCAGTAGCAGCATACTAAATGCAATCAGACGTTGTTTACTTATAATTAGAATGATGAATATGCTTTGAAATGAACACTAAATTTGAGTTAAAGTACTTCTGTCGTTCATGATTACACTCAGTCGACATCTCGCAGTACTCTTTCATGTGTGATAAATTTTCTTTGACTCTTTGATCGCCAAAAAAGGATATAAAAACAACGAATACATGTATATTGATATAAAACATTCTGTTAACAATAGAAGAACGAGCAAAAACTCGAAATAAACAACATATTTTATGACTTACAATTAAATATTTCTTATGATTTATATTCGTTTGCCATTAAAAATCTCCAACTTCTGTTTTTCTCATTCTCGCGCTTGCCATAAATGCTACTACAATAAAAGAAACAATTGAAGACAGGAAGACAAAAAGATGAGTGCAGAAGGAAACAGAAAATTCTACGCTTCGCTTAAGCTTCTTTACTGAGTCACTTCAAAACAATCTATCCTTAACATCATCATCATTATCATCATCAATGTGATGCATTGTGGTAACACAATGCGTGCAACCATCGAATGACTCATTTAACCCATCCAAGAAAAATAGAAATAAATTCTCGCATAAATTAAATCAAACAATTTTTTTCTTCCTCTCTTTTCAACTTGAGTTGTTGTTAGGAATAATAAAATTATTTATTATTTGATTGAATCTAAATGAACTTAAATATGAATAGTGTTGAGGCTTGATAAATTTATTATTAGATGCGCCAAAGCGCTATGAATTGAGGAGCCTCTTTTGTCACTTGCCGAAATGGAAATTTCCACAAATAGGTGGATGACACGAATGTCAATTTATTCAACTATTAATTTGACCAATTTTCGTGTGCACTTCTATTTTTTATCGCAAATCAAGTCTCATCTACACGTTCCACAAAATACTTCTCAATGTTTTCTTAGGAAGATTGAATTAGTGATAAATTTTGTGCATATATGTATGCTTTAACATCAAAGCTAGATAATTTCAGCCCACTCTTTTGTAGAATAATTTATTTCACGCAAAACGCCTTTTCAAGAGCACGATAAAATATTTTAATCGAATTAAACATAACTTTATGCGTTGAATGCTCCTTTTTTGTTCAGCAAAATGCCATAATTAATTTTGATATCATGAAAGATTTATTTCTTTATTGCGTGTCATTTTCTCTCTAAGCAGTTACACTATGACTACGCTTTCATAATACTTCATTGGAATGCTTTTTACATCCTTTTGAGCGGAATGTAACCATTAACATTCTCGCTATTTAAAGCTCTGCTTTTCAACATAAATAAATGAGAGTGAAACAACAAATTATGAATTCTACTCGCTTAAGTAGATAGTCGACATGTGTTTCCACCTCAATCACCAACATATTTCAATTAATCTTCATATTGTTAGATTATGAAAGCTTGTTAACATAAAATTTAATGAAACACCTCATGAGTAATGCGCTACTATCTATTAGAGATGCTTATTGGTATGACAACATTCATATTTGACATACTAAAATGCTTGCTAAAATGTTTCAAAGCTAATACAGAACATCGTTATAAAATTTTTAACTATAATTTTAAGAAAAATCATAAAGTCAATTCAGCTGTCATCTAAGAAGAATCTGTACCGGTAGGACTCAGAGGACTCAGAGGACTCGATAGGACTCAGTATACTTCGGAACGGCAAGGCATGCTGTCGTGGTTCAGCGACCGGAACAGAAGCAAACAACCTTTCAGTTGTTTACAAACTGTGGGATGAAAACAAAACTGATATGAGATTAATTGCTATCGTTATCGAAACTTTCATAGAAATAAAGTTAAAAACATTTTCGCAGTAAAAAAAAAAGCTTCATTGATAAAAAGAAATAAAGAAATAAAATATTTGTACTATCGACCTAGCAGATATTAATAATGATTCTTCGTGCTTATTTCAAATGTTTGTTTTTATGTAATTTCAAAAAAATTTATTGAAATTCTTTTTATTCTGAAAAGTAAACAAGTAATTTTTAAAATAAATAGTTAATATTCTATAAATACATAATTTAGTACGTTAAAAATAAGCTCCTACTTAATAGTTCTCATAAATTTTTACATTTGAAATTTGAAATTTATTTTTTTCCTTGAATATTTGACAAGATTCATTCAAATTGGGTTGCATATCAAAGTATCTATGAACGTGACAAAAGATTATGAAAAGTAATTTCTGTGTTGCTTAATTTTTGATTACAGCAAAAGATTATTTTTATGAATGAAGAAATTTTAAATATATAAAATGAAATTCATGAAGAAATTTTACGTTGGGGAAGGTTAGGGAAACGATGAGTTTGTATTTTCTTCCCTTCGTATGCAGTTTTTAACGTGCAGTCAACTAAGTTCTTCATTCAGGAAGCATGTGAAATAAAATTCGATTAAACTTGATGATTTTTTGAAGTTTAATAATGGTCACGTTGAGTTGCTAATATATAAAGCTGATAAATATTTTTTTTTCTTTTGTTTCTTGTTCTATAGCTCAAACACAAGTCAACAGAAATGGTCCTGAGACCCCCTTGAAATTCATTTCTGAGAATCCCAGCTATATGGTTGCAAACTCCAACAGCTTTATTCCAACCTACCTCAACTGTCATGTAACTGTGAAGATCGATGACTCTCTGCAAAAAGATTTTAATACACAAAGATTCTATCAAGATCCAAATGATGGAGATGATGGAGAAGACGATTACTCGGGTACTAGAAATGCAGAAGAAATTATACGACTTTACCAAAAACAATTCGATAGTTCTCGTAAAAAACAAAACAAAGCAAATCTAACGTCTCTTCCAGTTCCTACTACACCTACAAAAAGAGATTTAGGTAAAAGATTGAAGAGAAGCTTGCATGAAAATCTTTCTTTCGAGTGGTTTCGTGATGATATCAAAATTATCTCATTGACAAGTAACGAAAGTTCAATACTCTATGATAAAGAGTATTCTTTGTATCCCAATGGAACTCTCAAATTTGAAGCATCAAACTCAACATCCGGTGAATATCGTTGCAAAGCAAAATATGTTGATGCTGAGAAGAAATATGTGATAGGACCAATAGTATCGCTAGCAACTGTTGTTGAGACAGCAAGTAAGTGTTGATATATAAAGCTTACCTCTTATCTCACTCGATTGACCATAAATTTTCTTCGGATATTTTTTATACACATTTAGATTTGTATGACGTTGAGTTTTTGAAGGAAAATTCTAAGAGAAATATTACGATATTCGAAGGAGAATCAACTGTTATAAGCTGTCCTATTAGCAGCATACCCAAAGCAAATTTCTCCTGGTATTTCAATAACAACCAATTAAATTTCGATGCAGGCTTAAAGCAGAAAGATATCAGGTTACATATTTAATTATTTGTTTATTAAAATCTTGCTTAGATTTGATAATACCTTAAGAGAATTCATTTGAAAACAATTTAACGTTTTGTCCATTTCGTATCCTTAGACATTTTCTCCTTTCAAATGGAAGCTTATTGATTGTTGACAGTCGTCATGCCGACTCTGGAAAATATCGTTGTGATGCCGCAAATCAATTCACGAAGAAGTTATTGCGTACCTCGACTACAACATTTAATGTTGAATCACGTTCTGATAATAACTCTAATTATGTGAGAGCTTTGCTTCGGAATCTGCAGAACAAAGTACAGAAAATTAAATCAGGAGGGATTTTAATTCTTCATTGTGCTGTTGCTTCCTCTTCTGGTAGGGGACTGAAGCAGAAAAAGGTAGAGAAACTCCGAAAGATATTGCTACATGAAACAGATTTTTTGAAAATTATTTGCTTTAGATTTCATGGACATTCACACCACGTAGCAGTAGCATCCCAATCATCCTCTCCGAGTACAATAACGAACTGAAATTCGTGAATGTTTCAGTGACAAAGCACGATGGAATTTATAATTGTTCAACAGAAAACGATTCTCAGGTGAGTTGACATTTTCTAGGATTTTTGATTTCTTTCATTGATTTGATATTTGAATAACTTATGTTGATATTTATATCATAAAGTTTTGAATTTCATGAATAGCTTAGAAGAATAAAAAAAATTTACTTATTCTTTGTTTACATAGAAAACTTATCACAAGGATCCTAACAGCTTTTGTAGAAATAGCAAAACAAAAACGCCCACTTATCAATTCACATAGTTACAACTTGTAACTGATTCAATTTCTTTTTTATTTCCTTTCCATTCGAATAATAAAGAGAAAAGTCAACAGCGTGTCCTGATTTCCAACAATGTCATTATCACTTTTGCTTTTTTACAGATCTTCGATGTAGCCATCGTAACGCCTCCAATGTTTCTTCAACCGACCAAATCGATGATTACATCGGTGTCCGCTAGCATTAAATTTAATTGCAGTGTTACGGGTAATCCAATGCCAACGGTCGAATGGTAAGTACTTGTGACTTTTTCTCTCTAGATTGCCAATTAAATTAACAGAAAAACTTTTCTTAAAAAAATATGAAAATAAAGGTTTAAAAATGGTGAACGATTGGTGAATAACTACGTACAATATTTTGAATACCCATGGGTGAAGTTTGAAACAATTGATCCAGTGGACGAAGGCCTTTACCAATGCATAGCTCGAAATGATTATGGAGAAGTAAGCAACACTTTCTATCTTCACATTCGTCCAATTCTCATGTTAGTCCAGGCACCACAAAATCCAAAATGCTATCCAAAGGATAAGAACGTTGTCTTTGTCACGTTTGACAAAGAGAATCATTCGAACAGAATCCAATATTTTATAGCGACTGACTCTCCACGTGATTTTCACTCGCAATTATCTATCGAGCCTTCAAGTAAGAGTTTCAACATCGACACAACAAAAGCAGGCATATTTAAGCCACTTAAGCCTTTTTATCTATTTATGAGAAGTATGATTCCCAGTAACTCAAAAATGGTCATCTCACAATTGTCAAAGCCAATCAAATGTGCAACACAAGGCATTGAAGCAAGATTCGTTAAACCACCTAGCGGGATTTTCTTAAGATGGGACGCGCCACTTACTGACATTAACATTACAGGTTACACTATTCAATTTCGTAATAATCAAACATCGAATGCTGTTGTATTCACTGATGAAGTTATCGGAACATATGAGAAGTGGCCACTTTATGTCAGTTGGAACGATGTTCAGAATAATTTGGTAAGAGTTCCCGCCAAAAATTCTAACAAAACTTCTTGGACAGAAGTGCAAGTACCGGGAAATGTTACTGGACTTTACATTATCAACACTGAAGAAGTGAATGTTCGGATTCTTGGATCTATCTTAGAAGATGGTCGTCTTATGGATCAAGACTTTCAATTTTTAAGTTGGACGAACATCAAAGCATCAAGCTACAGCTTAGAACCGATAAGAGTTGGCAAAATAGATTCTCGTGGTGCTGAAATTATCTGGAGAGACCTTGAAACAATACAATGTGCTTACATTTGCATGATCTTAAAGAAGGAATTCATAATTCGTGACTCGGCTGACAAGTTTAAATGTGACAAAATGTGAGTCGGTATCTTGTAAATTATTAAATATTTATAACTTTTTCTTGAAAATACATAAATAAACAAAACTCGACATTGACTTTGCCATGAATTTAGTAATAATTTGAAAATTCATTGAACGTAAACGGCAAATTGAAGTCGGGGTCTGAATCGAAAAAATAGAATTTTCTACTAATCGTGACTTTATTTTCGATGTTTTCAGATCCTCACCTAGTGCCAAAACTTTTTATATCAAAAACTTGCAACCAACTAGCGACTATGATGTTTTCATCAGAGATTGTGATAAAAATGTCATCAGCACTCAAGTAAATTTTCAAACGAAACGTGATGGTAAGTTAACAGTTTTTTTTGTTCTTATAAATATTAGTTTAAGTTCTATTAATGTCGTTCAAATATTATTTGTTATTTGTATCATAATATTACAAAACGATTTAAATAGATTTCATCTTACCATGCTATGTACAGTCAACTCTCGATATAAAAACAGATAAAGTGAATATACGGTGCAATCAGTTTTGAAGGCAGACTAACAGCATCCTACTATCGGGTAAAAACGTTGTATGGAGAGGATGTTACATCAAAAGTTGACTGTACTTGAAATTACATCATCAAACTTACTAAAACATTGAATAACTAACTGAGGAATTAAAAAAAAGTCAAATAAAATCTTTCACCTTTTTATTTCTTTTCAAAATAAAGTTCCTGGTCCCGTTACACAATCTCACATCATAATTGACAATGGGATCATCCTTCATTGGAAACCACCTCATAATCCCAACGGGGAAATATCTCACTATCTGCTTGAATGGACATTTAAAAACGTTTCCTGTAGTCAAAATGTAACCGATCTCAAGTTTAGATTCCCCAATACTACAAACACGGATAGATTTAACATAACAGTGAAAGCATTCGGAGTTGCAGGTCTCGGCTATCCGTTGATTATTAATCCAGATAAATGGGGAATTTTGCCAACAAATATGATTGGAAATGAAAAACAAAAACCAATACTTTATCTAGACTTGTTTATGATTTTTTCAATTATTCTCGTGTTGATTATCTTGACAGGATTCTTAATCTCTTATATTTTATGTCGACGACATCGATACTGCAAAAATAATAATGCTATTAACAATACAAGCGAACAATCTTCATTTCCACCTTCAACAGCACCACTCACTGAAAATATTCGCGGAGATGATATGTATGAAATGCAAACCCTCATTCCATCATCCCACATTGCTAACGGCAAAGATAACGTGACTAAAGCAGAGAGTGCTTCGAATAGCGGATTAAATGTCAACGAGAATCAGAAAATCCTGCGTACATCAACACCAACTGACGACTCAATCGATCAAATGTGCATTGAATTGCCGCTGATAAAATGTGATGAAAATGCCATTATGTTACCAATAGACGATGCAAATTCGAATAAGTTTTCAACCACGTTTAATTCAAAGACATCTGCAATGACGGAGCAGGAAAGTTTAAAAGCTAGTTTACCAAGAGCTAATGGAAATTTGAGTCCACACAAAAGCTTTCAGGTAAGCTTTTTTTTCTTTCTTATTAGAATATCCTTATGGTTTAGATACCTAATGTAACACGATATTGACTTATTAGTTTTAATGGATAAATGAATGAATGTAAATGTTCACTTTTTATTTATTTTTTTCTTCAACTTAATTAGTCTTCTGAAAATGATCAAAACACCTCGTCGACTTCATCTTCCTTTGACAGTCACCGTCAGCTTATCGACATGAATTTATGTAACGGTATAAACAGCAACGGTTACAATAATAACGTCAATGCCAATGTCAATGGCAACGATAGAAGTAAAATAGGCAAGTCAAGTAGCATAGAAACCGATAACGAAGAAGAAGATTCCGAAGAAAACTTACAAGAATACGATTTAAATGATAGTAATTTAAGCAGCAAACCTTTACATCCAATGACGTGGGACTTTCGTCGTCCCCTTGTCGGTCCCAACGGATAAAAATAAAAACAATATTTTGTTTTTAAGATAGCCATGACAGTCGTAAACGTACGTCACTCACGAGTTTGTTTTTCTTTTATTATATTCATAATTCATGGAATCAGACAAAACTTTACACAATTTATATTTTTTTATATCTATACAGTGGACTCTCGTTATAATTTTTCTCTCGTTATAATTAACGTTTCGAAAATTATTTCGAAAAAAAACGGGAACAAAATTTTCTCGTTATAATTCTATTTTTTTCGGTCCCTTCAGAGTTAATTATAACGAGAGTTCACTATACATATATTATTTTTTTGATATTTTATTTCATGTCAAAGTAATGAAAAAATCTTTGTAAATATTTTATTGATATGAAATACTTTTTATCGTTGATGAAACGGGATATGATAAAATGCTGATGATAATGGAGGCTATTAACTTATTTATCGTTCATTTAAATAAGATATAGAAGATTTGAAATATTCAAAACGCGTGACCAAGTGTAAGGCTATAAACACTCTTTATATGTTACTACATATTATGTAGAAATATAAACAACAAAAGCAGAAGAAAAAATTCAAGCAAAACGATTTATTTCTTTATGTCTTCTCTGTTTGTAATACATTAACTAAATACTTATTAATAGTTTTTAGATTTGGACGTAAACGAATAATGGAGCGATGTTTTAAGATATCAATTACTGAAGATCTTTTTCCCAAATGACAACAAAAGATTATGAATTCTTTTTGGCGATTTCTTTTTCATTTAAACATATTATAAACTTGGTCTCACTGTCAATCAATTATTTAAATGTACACAAACAAGAAGATATAAATTTGTATCCCTTGAGATATTTAAAATATGTACAATTTTTCTTCTTATTCTCATCATCATATATATATATATATACATATATTTCCTTCCGTTGTATGAATCTTGTAAATGGTTATCGTCATCATTTCATTTCGTCATTATAAGAGAAAATATTTAGAAAACTTAATTTAATGAATCAGCTAACGGGTTTCAGATTTTTCAAATACACATTGCCAAAGAGTTTAACACAAATAATTTCTGTTTCATTTATAATTGTCACTGCAAGCGAGTAGACACTTCTTCAAATTTTTAGAAGATAAAAGCAAATAAATAATCTTAACTATGAACAAACATTTAATAGTCCAATAGAACAGTACATTTTAAAGAGTAATCATTGCAAGGTATGATAGAACAAATATTATATTGCAACCAAGAACACAGTACCTTAGTGAGAGAATAAGATTCATGATTTCAGTAATAAACCTAAAAAGGAATCCCAAAAAAAAACAAAAAAATTAATAGCAATCTCCTTTATTTAAGTAAAATAATCGTTTTGTCATTCCTTCTGTTTAATAAAATCAATCAATACTTAGGATGAACAAAAAAAAGAAGTGCAAAAAAATCCTTTATAAAAGCTTACAATTATTCTGAAATCCTTGCGTGCGTTGCTCAAATATTTTTCAGCTGTCTTGATTTGATAATTGCAAGAAAGTGTTATTTTCTTAAAAAACTTTTACTCGTATATCAAAAGATTATGAACATTTGTTTAATAAGCTACAATTTAAAACCATTTAAAACATTCTTTTTTCAATTGATCTGAGCTGTTCATCAAATGTGAAACTGAAAATCTGAATTAAATTTTGTCAACACGAAATTTCTTATTATGAAAAATTAATTTTAGATTTGTTTATGGGTAGCTCTACCCGAATAGTAATTCTATCAGGAACAACATAAAATGTTTTGCTTTAATATCTAATTTTTGGTTTTTCTAATAACTTTTTTATATTTAATTCAATGAAGAGAAAATTAAAGACGAAAAAAAATAGTTTTTGACATTACAGAAGATGAATTAATGTACCTGATTTCACCTAATTAAAACATAAATAGTAATATCTATACACATAAATACTTATATTCAAGAATGCTGAAAGAGATTGTCATTCAACAGTTTGAGCTTGACAGAGGGCAAAATAGAGTTTAATTTGTTATAATGAAAAATGAAAACTGGAAATATTGTAAGCATCTAAAATAAATTCTTCTAAGAATTTTTTTTTATAATTGAAACATGAATAAAGAAGAAAATATATGCTAAGGACATAATTTTAACACAAAAAAACTATTTGGTAAAACGTATTCACGTGCCTTGCATGTACAAAAACAATGAAAACTTTGAGAAAAGAAAGGAATGCTAAGGAAATTACATTGAGAATCATGAATGTTTCGGAAAAAAAAATATGCATTTAACGTGTTTTTAATTTATCTAATCCATTATCTTACACACATGATAAATGTGAGGATGTAAACAAGATGTATGTAAAAATCCAGTGTTGATGGAAATCTTTGAATCTGACAAAAATATTTGGGAGCGGTGAAGAATTTTCGTTAAATTTTCCTTCATTCAAAGATCTGAAATAGTGCAATATTTAAGTATTTGCAGAGTGAACATTCGCATTCCACAGTACATACAAGTAGGCTATGCATATCTTTGAAATCTCAATGTCTGGACAGCCTAGTTGTAAATATTGCTATTATTTCTTCTCCTTTTTTACTCATGTGAAACAAAAATATTTCAAAAATTGTTGAATTCTTTACAGAGAATATTTAAATACTGCAATCGTAGTGAATTTGAGTTGCAAAGATAAATTCTCTTATATTTATTTTTCAAAAATATTTGGCTGATAAAATAGAACGTGAAGTTCAACTCAAAACTAATCAAAAATCAAACTCACTTAGTTTCTTTAATAAATTACAAACTTTTTCTTCGTCACAATCTCTAAAGCTCTCTAATTTTATTTTCAAGCAAAGAATCTCAAATGTCCGTCATTCATGATTTATTTTCTTATTTTCTTTTTTTATTTTTGACGTTCATCCTATTCTCTTCTTTATTAAAAATACTCTCATAACTAGATGGTTTCAAATCAGTTAAGCTCCACAAAATTAACAAATATTTTTAACAAGAGAGTTCTAAAATTTCCACTAAACAGCTACAAAATTATCGATCAGTTCAATTTACACATTCCAAAAAATATTACTGTGCACATTCATGACTTTGAAATTAAGAATAAAAATTCTGATTAATAAATGTACCTCACAAATGGAAAACAAAACAAAAACAAGAAAATTAAATTGAAAAAATAAGATGAAGGAACAAACACTTTGGAAGTCCCTTCCGCTTTTAGTTTGTTTGAGAAATACGTTTTTTCATTATGATT
The DNA here is from genome assembly GCA_900005825.1 of Clunio marinus. Taxonomy (NCBI): domain Eukaryota; kingdom Metazoa; phylum Arthropoda; class Insecta; order Diptera; family Chironomidae; genus Clunio; species Clunio marinus. Next base: position 536,276 of record CVRI01000070.1, on the reverse strand, counting down.
TTGTGCTTTTCAATTAATAATCTTTCGTAATTATGAAAATCTACCTCATATTTATTATGAATGTAACTAGTTATAGTTAGTGCTTCTAAGTTCTTATTAAGATTCTTTTTTTTTTGTTTAATGTTTCGTATCAAAATTTATCTTGAGTTTGCGAACAAATACAATGTTTCTGTGTAAAATTTTTATTGATAAAAATGGAAAGATAAGATCAAACAAAAAAATGAAATTATTGAACGGAATAAAAACTTTGTAAAATAAAAAAATATAAAGTTTTGTGTTTTATTTTGATGGCTTGACATCGAAATATATTTTTATAAATAACTTATTTCCAGGTCAACCAACCAACGTTAAAATATTTAAGATGCTTCAATATTCTGAAAATCAAATAATGTTATAAATTCTCAAGTCTTCTTTTCGCTTTATAGATATGAAAGTAAATAGGTATGTAGCTAGGAGATGATTGGCATGTTATGAGTTTGACAAATTCTTTGCAATGAAGGAAATTGAGATCAGCAACAGGGCGGAAGATGTAAAAAAACAGTAAATAAAATTCGCTTCAATGGGGGTGAAAAAAGGTGAAAATGATTTTTCATGATTTTTTGTTATCTCTATGCTATACTTAACATTAAATGTAGGTGTCAAATTCGAAAATCAAAGTAAAAACAAATTTTTTTTATCATTGTTATTTTCTATTACCTAAACAAGAAACCTTCATTCAACTATTAACAGAATGAGGTAAGATTTATTTTTGAATCAAGTCATTCCTTCTAGGCATCCTGTTCACATCGCAAAAAAATCATGCAAATTTTTTATCTAACATTTCTAAAGAAAGGCTCGAGCATTTTGAAATTGAGACATAAACTTCTTTTAATTAAAATTCTCTTTCGGAAGTGAAAGTAAGAAGAAGCTGAGAAATAAAAGTTTTTGTGCTCCTCGAACTCCAAGGGGCTTTTTTTAGCTTTTTGCTTTCGTTTTGGGTAACAAAGTAAACACAAATAATCTGATAAAAAAATCTTTTATCATTTGAGCTTCTGTCTCCTCTTAAACCCTAGTTTAGGTCCAAAAATATCTTCTTTTTCATTTTGTTTTTGGAAATTATTTGATAAGCGAAATATCCGTTTACAAGGGAATTGTGGTTTTCTTTCATCAAATAATATTCTTGTTATAAAGTTTATTTCTTTTCACTTTGACGATGAACTTTAAATCTCCACGAAAAACATCAGCACAAAAACATTACACGGGAATAAAACCCTGGTAAAATTGAAGCTAGAATTGGTTTCCTTTCTTCAAAATTTGTTAGGACCAATAATTGGATTGGAAGTGAAAAACAAATTCCTTTGAATTTTTCCTACGCACATTTCCACTGAAATCTTTTTATGGGCTTTGTGTAGCTACGATAAAAATATAAAATTGCGCAAAAAACAAAATTTAAAAGCCTTTTTTATATTGCGGTATCACGCATTTTTTGGATTCCTTCTACTGTAAATACCATAATTAAATGCACGCTTCGAAACGATATTTTTACTTCTTTACTCACTTACTAAGATGCTGAATATATCCAAATGAAATTCTTTGAAAAAATTTCAAAACAATCATGCCCACACAATGCACAACGAAATTTATTTAGATTTTTTTTATTGGAAGCTTTTCCGAAAGTAAAAGCTTCGATTTTAATGACATGACCGCCCATGAATTTTGAGAGATGAAAGAATATTGTTCGGCTTTCTTTTAATCTCAACAAACCTCATTGATCACGATCAAAGCAATTTTTCATTTTCTCTCAACGCACGTTATTTATGATGCAACTCTAATCAAATAACTCAACATGTATTTTTGTATGTAAATTTTAATGTATGAAAGCAATAAAAACGGCACAATTAATATTCAATTAAGTTGAAGCCACAGAAAGAAAAAAATAAATATCGGAAATGAAATGTATTATGAAGTTTATTTTAGTGTGCAAATTAATGTTCTGCACTTTATAACAAATGTCCAAAGCTTCATCACTTACAAAAATAAATATTTTTCTCTTCTCTCTTTACAATGTTGCAGAATTACAGAAAATATATTCGAGTCGAATAAGAATTCATCAGATTAATGCTATAGAATGCATTCATTAATCAATACGAACGGAAACATTTCAATGAAAATTAAAAAAATGTTAGCCTCGGGAGAAGCATGAAGAAAAGTATTATTTATTTCATGAATAATTTAATATCAACTGCGAACAGATGCACATATGTAAATACTTTTGCAATTAAATCAAAGAAAGAAAATACATCGATTTTAAGTTGATAAATTATTAAGATCCATATTTAGCGAGATAATCTTTTAAATATTCGGCGCAATATGGAACGTCGTCTTTAGCATAAGAAACTAGTGGAATGTCATAGGGAAGTTTAAAAATAGGATCTTCATCTTTTTGTTGCATTTCATGGATTGGAAAGCGATCTTTCTTCAAAATAATTCGTGGAAAGAAAACAACACCAGCTTCAAATGAGTTTATTCTTAACGACGGATTTAGGGTTTTGTTGCTTTTATTTAGAACTCCCCAAGCACTTCTTGAAACATTTGCTGATGTCAAAACAAACCAGTACAATCCGCGTTCAGAAAAGCGACAGTAAGTTTTAATATGTGGCATTGCATGATTACGATTTCTTGTACTTGCACGCCATTGATAAAGATGTTCATTCAGCCAAAGCTGCTTAGCGTGAGTTCTTCCATCGTAAGGTAAGCAACCACCTCCAGCAATTCCATCGTGCGACATTAATACATTTGTCAAAGACGGATAAATGAATTTTACTTTGGGTACTCGACGAAGTCCAATCGGGGCTGAATCTCTTTTAAATGACGAAGCAATTTCCCCACCAAGATAAGCTGCTACTGAGGTTCCAAGACTTCCAATTGACGAAGCTTGTAGAATAATAGGATTCGAATCGTCGACAGGGGCACTATATTCACTCAATAATGATGCTAATCTCAAATGACCAAAATGAATGCCTTTTCCCGAATCGCGATGTGTGCCAGGAACTGAAGATACAAAGAACACATTTACTGAACTAAAGTCAGTCTTTCGTATTTTCGCTATGAACGGTTGAAGCTTCGGGATATTGTAACAAACTAAATATCGCGTCAAATCTTCACGAAATTTTGTGACACTTTCACCATGAGATGTATATGATACATCTTCATCTAATGCCGGAAGTCTTTCACTAATCCACAATCCTTGTGTGCGATTATTCCAGTCATCTTCATACAAATTAGCTGTTGATACAACGACACGCATTGATTTGTCTTTATAAAATAGCAACATCATTTTTGTGTGATGAACACCGATAGGTGTTGGTATGTTAACTTTAATTGATGTGACATTTGATCGCTTCTTATTGATATCCCTCAATGTTTGTTCTTCTTCACCATATAATATCAGAAGTGGTTGACTACTGCATTTTGCAAAAATGTATTGAGCAAGCAACCATCCAATGTCAACCATAAAATTGAATTGCACTGAGCATTCAAGTTCACCAAGAGACGGATCTAACAATTCTTGGAAAGTCACTGACAGTGCCTCTGAGTGAGTTTCAGGCGCAGCAGAAACTGTTGTTAAAAACATATTATAAGGAGATGCTTTCTTAAGCTTATCTGCCATTTGACCTTTCGGGAGTACGACAGGAAGATATTGACGAATTGCAGCTTCCAGTCTTTCATCGTTTTGATCAATTTTTACACCTATTGTAGGTGTCGTTGCTTTCATCTCTTCAGAATCCTTACTTTTAAATATTGCTGCTCTTTCTTTAAAATAATCAGTAGAATCAAGCTTGTTTTGAAGACTTGATGATGTTGATGGAACACATTGTGAAGAACTTGAATTTTGATGTTGATTTTTTGGGGGTTCAATTGAAACCACATTTGTCGTCTTCTTTGATATGGCAAAATCAGGAGATTTTGAATTCTTTGCCATTTTCTCTGGAGGTTGACGAATATTTCCTAGCTTAGATTTTAGGATTTCCAATTGATCAATAACTTTATCCTTTTGACAATCATCTGGGATATCGTATTCTCCAGTGATGGAGCTAATTCCTTTCTCAATAATTGCTTCCACTATGTTATGTTGAATAGAATAGAAAATTACCCCATAAAATTTAAGTAGACGGATGATAAAGAGTACTTACAATGGGGATGTCGAAATTCATCAAAATGAAGTGGATTCAATCGAAAGCACATAGAATTATATCGACATATTTTCGTAGGTGTGGAAAGCTTTCTTTTATCCATATTTTCTTAGTAACAACAAAATATTTATAAAACAATCAATGAAAGAAATTTATAAACAATTTTGATTTTTTTTGGCGCTTTTCGAAAATGTTTTAGCAATATTTTTTAGCATTTTTTAGAACAAAAATTTTAGCACAAAGGAAAAAATAAAAGCGTCTATTAAAAAATTTAAAATCTTGCGTATAAGGCTGATAAAAAAGCCATAGATTAATAACAAGTAATCATCACCATAATGGAAAAAATAAATTCATTCCTCCAGTACATAGAAATAGATAATTTCAAGAGTTATCGCGGTAATATAAAGATCGGACCACTTAAACAATTTTCAGCTGTTATTGGACCTAATGGAAGCGGTAAGTCTTAAGTGTGATCCACAATTATATTATATTAATATAAATATTTACAATTTTAGGTAAATCAAACTTTATGGACGCGATTTCATTCGTCATGGGAGAAAAAACAAACTCACTAAGAGTGCGTAAACTCAGCGACTTGATTCATGGAGCTTCAATTGGTCGCCCGATTTCAAGACAGTCAGTTTATTAATTATAGTATTAAGCTTCAATTTCATGAAATATGAATATTTTCAGTGCTTCGGTAACAGCGAGATTTCTTCTCAATGATGGAAACATGATAAGCTTTCAAAGGAGCGTCTCTGGATCTTCATCTGATTATAAGATCAATGGACAAAGCGTTGGTAGTAACGCATATTTGTCTGAATTGGAAAAGCTCGGAATTAATGTAAAAGCAAAAAACTTTTTAGTTTTTCAAGGTGCTGTTGAAAATATTGCGATGAAGAATGCGAAGGAACGAACTCAGTTGTTTGAAGAAATTAGTGGATCTGGACTATTAAGAGAAGAATACAACACACTCAAGCAAGAGATGATGAGCGCTGAAGAAGAAACACAATTTACATACCAGAAGAAAAAAGGAGTTGCAGCTGAAAGAAAAGAAGCAAAATTAGAGAAACAAGAAGCTGATCGATATGCTCGATTACGTGAAGAATACTCTGAGAAGCAGGTAATCTATCAATTGTACAAACTGTACCACAATGAGAAAGAGATCCAGCGTCATATTGATGATTTAAATGCTAAGCAAAATGAGCACAAAAAGATCGAAGACAGAAAAGGAAATGCTGACGAGGTTTTACGGGAAAAAAAGAAAGACAGTGGAAAAATTAGTCGAGATCTTGCAAAGATTGAACAAGATATTCGAGAAGCTGAAAGTGAAATGAATAAAAAGCATCCACTTTATATAAAAGCAAAAGAGAAAGTTGCTCATACCCATAAAAAACTCGATGGAGCTGTCAAGACTCTGGAGCAGGCAAAAAAAGCTGATGAAGCTCATCAAGCTGATATCAAGAAATTGGAAGACGAACTCAAAATAATTAACGAAAAGAAGAAAAAATTTGAATCGGAGGTAGCTCTTGACTCCAAAAAACGTGGCAGTAACATTCACTTAGAACAAGATTTTTTGAAAGAATATGACAACTTGAAGCAACAAGCAGATCTTAAATCAGCAAAATATCTGGCAAAACTTGACTCCATAAATCGCGAGCAAAAATCAGATCAAGATTTACTCGATTCTGAAGTGAACAAGAAGACACAACTTGAAGAGACTTTTAAGAAGTACAGCAGTGAAAAGGAAGAAGCAATCAAAAGAAAAGAAAAGCTTATCGAACATATAAAATCAAGTGAAGCTCAACTTGCTGAACAAATGCGGAACAAAGATGAGTTGAGTAAGGATGTAGGATCATCACGCGAACGTCAACTTGAACTGCAACGTGAAATTTTAGATGTAAACGATCAACTTGGTGAGTTAATTTCAATTATAATTGGTTATTTATTAGTTATTTATTATTCATTTAAAAGGGGACGCTAAGAATGACAAACATGAAGACGCTCGTCGTAAAAAGAAACAAGAAGTTGTGGAACTTTTTAAACGAGAAATTCCTGGTGTTTATGATCGAATGATCAATATGTGTCAGCCAACAAACAAGCGATATAATGTCGCTGTTACGAAAGTTCTGGGGAAATACATGGAAGCTATTATTGTTGACACAGAAAAAACAGCAAGGAAATGTATTCAAATGTTAAAGGATCAGAAACTTGAAGTGGAAACTTTTCTACCACTTGATTATCTTCAAGCCAAGCCTTTAAAGGAACGATTGAGGTAAAGACAAAAAAAAATATCATGCAACATGTTTTAATTCTTTTTCATTTTATAGAAACATTCAAAATCCAAAGGGAGTTCACCTCATTTACGACGTTCTTCGTTTTGATCCTCCTGACATTGAAAGAGCCGTTCTTTTTGCAACTAATAATGCACTTGTGTGTGAAACGCCAGAAGACGCAATGAAAGTTGCCTATGAAATGGATCGAAGTCGTTATGATGCACTTGCTCTTGACGGGACATTCTATCAGAAATCTGGAATTATTTCTGGTGGAAGTCATGATTTAGCACGAAAAGCAAAACGATGGGATGAGAAACACATGAATACATTGAAACTACAAAAAGAAAAACTGAATGAAGAGTTGAAAGAAGTCACTAAGAAGACTCGAAAGCAAAGTGAACTTACAACAATTGAATCTCAGATCAAAGGTATTGAAAATCGTTTAAAATACAGTAAAAATGATTTGTCAGGAAGTGAGAAGATTATTCGCGATTACGATCGTAAGATTGCCGAACTTCAAAAGGATTTAGATCTTATTGGGCCGAATGTAAGTGAAATTGAACGCCGTATGTTGAACCGTGACGCGAAAATTCAGGAAATCAAAGGGAAAATGAACACTGTTGAAGATGAATATTTCAAGGGATTCTGTAAGAAAATTGGTGTCGCCAATATTCGTCAGTACATTGATCGTGACTTGGTTTTACAACAAGAACGTGAAAAGAAAATGGCAGAGTTTGTCCAACAAATTGATCGTATTAATACAAATCTTGATTTTGAACGAAGTAAAGACACATCTAAAAATGTAATGAGATGGGAGCGTGCAGTTCAAGACGATGAAGATTCCTTAGAGTCGTTGAAACAAGCTGAAAAGCGACATCGAGATGACATTGAGAAAGATAAGGAAAAGATTGAAGCTCTGAAGTTGGATCGGCAAAATAAGAAGAAAATGGTTGACGAAATGGAAGAAGAAACAGCAAAAGCTCGACGTGATGTCGCTTCACATGCTAAGGAACTTGCATCAATCTCTCATCAAATCTCATCATTTGAAAACAAAATCGAAACAAAACGAAATGAACGTTTGAATATTCTTCGATCATGTAAAATGGACGACATTTCTGTTCCAATGTTGAAAGGAGATTTGGATGATATACTTCAAGAGCAGGAGAGCGATCAACCCTCATCAGCATCTATATCAACACAAATGCAATCGAAAGTAAATGAAATCCAAATTGATTATCATTCATTACCTCGCAATTTAAAAGATATTGACGAAGTAGATCAAGTTAAGAAAGCTGGTGACAATTTAAATAAGGAACTTCAACAAAAACTTGATACATTGGAGAAAATTCAAACACCAAATATGAAAGCGATGCAGAAACTTGATGCTGTTACTGAGAAGATTCAAACAACAAATGAAGAATTTGAGAATGCCAAACGTAAAGCTAAAAAAGCGAAAGCCTCTTTTGAGAAGGTAAAGAATGAACGAATTACTCGATTCAACAAATGCTTGAATCATATCTCTGAAGCAATTGACGGAATTTACAAAGCATTGTCACGTAATGACGCTGCTCAAGCATTTCTGAATCCTGATAATCCAGAAGAATCTTATCTTGATGGTATTAACTATAATTGTGTCGCACCGGGTAAACGTTTTCAGCCAATGAGCAATCTTAGTGGCGGTGAGAAAACAATTGCAGCCTTGGCTTTGCTTTTTGCCATTCACAGCTATCAGCCTGCACCCTTCTTTGTACTTGATGAGATTGATGCTGCTTTGGACAATACAAATATTGGAAAAGTTGCAAAATACATAAAAGAACAACACGACCTTCAGACAATTGTCATTTCATTAAAAGAAGAATTCTACGGTCATGCAGATATTCTTATAGGTATCACACCCCAACCAGCTGATTGTCTTGTATCTCGTACTTTCCTCTATGATTTAAGTAACTTTGAAAGTAATGATTAGAAATTTTATTTTTTAAATCGTTTTCAAGAAAACAACGCATAAGATAAAAAATAAATGATTTTCTTTATTTCAAACTTATAAAATAATATTGAAAATTTAATTAAGCATAACTCTTAGAGTAATGTTCCTCGAGGCTTCTTAGCTTTACTCGTATACTCTTCTGCTTCAGAACTCTGAAGTTTCTTGGCCATTCGCCTTTCTAATTGTTTTTCAATTATTTTAGCGTTTGCAGCAAAACTATCAGCAATTTCTTTTTCAGCGATCTCATCTTCTTCATCCTCTATTGTACTGACGGTGACTGATGAGAATTTTCCCATATTTTTCGTTTGCTTTTTGATGAAGATTTTGCTTTGTTGTCCTTGGATTTGACGAGCATCAGTGATGTCAGCTTTTCCTCGAAGTGATTTTGAAATTATGAAGGTAATGGAGGGATTGTCGCAACGATAAAATAGAGGAAGAGAACACTTTTTGCAATTATATCGTTTCTGTACTTCAATTCCTTCTTCCCGTTTTATGTATATCTTTTCTGGATGTTCTGCTGTTGTGATTTTGTGTGCGTTAATTTTTGGATCTAAAACACGAGCCCCATCAACTTTTCTAAGAGGAAGTCTTTCAAGTATGACATTTCCAATCAAAGATAATTGTCCACATATACCTTTAAATCAGAACATGTTAAAATTTATAAATAACTAAACAATAAAAAAAATCTTTGCAACTTACAATAAAATGTTTTAAGTTTTTCTTCCTGGTATTCATGTTTTAGATCATCTTTTGAGGAATCTGAGCAAACTATCGACTTTGATATGATTTTTGGCATTTCGCAACTTCTTCAAGATTAATTAACTTATTTGTTATATTGATAATATTGAAAGTTTAAGACTTTTCGTTTTGTTTTGGTTTTGTTTGTGAACAACCATCAACAAAAAATTTAGCATATTTTACCCCTGATTTTAGCAATAATTTAGGTTCGATCGAAGCCCTGTTTTAGTACATAAAAAGCCGCAAAAATTACAATTTTAACAATTTCACATAAAATATTCACAAATATCTCATCTAAGTATAATGAATTCTCCAGCCAATTCAAGACAAAATTTATCAGCACATGGAACGCCTAAATCAAAAAACACAAGAAAATCAATTTTTGGCACATCAAGTCGAAAGAAGTAAATTTTTAAATTTATCCTCAATATTTAAAACTCATGCACTCTTCGTTTTATTTTATTTCAAGTGTCAGTCTATCAGGAAGATCCAATGCATCAACAATGCAAATAATTGCAAGATCAGAGTTCAACATATTGGAATCTTATGGCAATGCGGTTCCAGTGAAGGTTACAGAACTGTTAACATTTAGTGACAAAAATGCCGCTGTGTCTGTTAATTATTCTAAAAATGGTTGGGCATGGGCTGTAAGTGGGAGAAAGCTTTTAATTTGGCAGTACAAAGGTCCATCGCGTTTTCAAGGAACATCTTCAGCAATAGGATTAACAAAAACACAATCTAACCGAAACACTGCAAGCCAATGTCGCGAGCTTACTCTGCCTCATTGCGATATCGGTCATAAGGCAAGATTGATAACAGTTTTTGTTCCTGAGGGTAGTCAAGCAACAGCATGCTTAGCAGTTTCAACAACAGGTGATGTCAGATACTGGCCGTCTATAACCAACAGTACGTCTATCGACGAAAATGGAATAATGGAAGGACAAGAATTTGATCAACTCACAAGTATAAGTCCCCAGGGATATTTGATGGTCACAACAACATGTAATCTGGTTCTGCTTCAAATTCGTCTTCAAAATGGTCGTCAACGAATTATCCATCGAAATGTAAAGCCTCCTTCCGGTTTTTTTGGAGGATTTGGAAAAAAATTTGCGAGCATAATTATTGGAATGAACAGCAACCAAGACAGCGAAAATAAACTCATTAAAATAGCATATGAAGCTATCAATTCTACAGATTATCATATTTCAATTTTGTCTGAGCATTTCATTCAACGTTGGCTTTTTTCTCCGAATACAAATGAAACTTTTCTCTACGAGGATCAAGAAATTTCAAAGAAAATTCGTGACTTTTACCGTTTAAAAATGTGGAGTAACCGAAATATTAACGAAACAATTGATTCGTGGATGCTCGATATGCAAACGATTGATCGTGGTGTGATGATACTAGCCGCAGCGGCTAATCCTGCACTTTCACCTCAAGTCTACATGTCATTGAGTAAGAAAATTTCTTGTCTGTTTATTTTCATTTAAATTTATTTATTTTTCTAATGTTTAGTCACAATTGTTGCTGAATCAGATGGATTTCAACTTAAAGATTTCCAACTTTTACGTTTCAAAACATTCTTCAGCCATCAGCAAACAAATCTTTTCAGTAATTTCAAATTTATCATCGTTCGTGGAATTGCTTACATTTACAGTGAACGAATGATTTTACCTGTCATCATTCAAAGCAATCAGCCATTACAACCGCCATCAGATGACGTTGAGAAGATTGAATTTCATACTCATGATGATCGTTTAATTGCCGCTGAAAACATTGGAGGACTCCCGCTTTTCTTCTCAAAACTTCATGGAGTTGTTTGTGTCACGCCATCAGATTTTGAGCCAGAATTATTGAACAGTTCAGTGAACGTTTCAATGACTAACGTTTCAATCATGAGTGAAGTCTTTAGTCCAAAAGCTTCATTGATTACGGATGAAACCTCAAACCTTCTTTCTCCATCAACAACAAACATTGGCAATCTAACAATGTACGAGCTTGATCCAGAAGATATTTGTGAACGAAATAAAGATGCTGTTAGTCAATTTAAAGCAGCTTTCATTTATCATCTCAAAAGAAATAGCGCAATGTGTCATTCTATCATCAATGAAATGTTTAAAGATGAATCGCCAAAAATTGACAGCAAATTGGATGAAATTGTTGTTACAATTGCAAAAGATTTGGCTGAAGATTTGCCAGCTGCTGATCCAAGATGGGAAAGTGAAGCATTTAATCGTAACTCATCAGCGCCACTCGGAAGCTCATCATCAATGCAAATACTTCAACAACTTCGTGAGAAAAACTTTTGTATGATAAAGTTTGTTGAGTTTCTTCATGGAACTGGACTATGGAGTCGTTTGATGGCATTATCAGAGAAAGGAAATGTACGCTCAACAGTTTTCCTTCTCTCTGATATCAATGAGAGGATTGTTGCTGCAATTTCGTTTAAATGTCAACAACAAGCACATGCAAGAATCACAGATGAAGCTATTGAAATGGTTCTGAATGAAAATCGTTTGGAAGCACATGGAAATCTTACAAATCAAGACGTTTTCTTCACAAAAATCACGAAAATTCAAGAAATCTTTAAAAAATTCAACGAGATAATTGAAAAATTAGTACAACAAGAAGATATACCCAATAATCATATTCAGAATTCAATTATTGAGGTCAATAAAATGGTTTTGCAAACGCTGCAAGAAATTATTAAATTCCGGGAGAAACACATTGGATTATACAAACCAGTGAACAATGAATTGTTTGAATATTTACCATGGACAGCAGCAAGTGATGAAGAAGGCTTACGCGATAGCATATTACAGTTAATTCAGTTGACACTTCAACATGGAATCAGGCTCAATGGTGAAACTGAATACAAATTTAAACATTACCAGCAGATGACTGAACTTATCGATTTCGTTCTTGACGGTCGTCGAAATTATTTGGCAAGCATCAGAAATAATCAAGAGAAGCTAAATGTTCTTCAACATCAATACGAGTCACAAAGATTCGACCTCATTTATCCCTTAGTTGAAGATGAACAATATGAGTTGGCAGCAAAATTAGCTGAAAAATATTACGATTTCCAAACACTTGTCATCATTTGTGATCGAACTGAAAATCAACAACGTCTTGACGAATATATTGAAAGATTCAAGCAACTTAATTTCTCTCAGTTTGCAATCAATTGGCATATGAAACAAAACAAGCAAGGAGATCTCTTTGAAAGATTCCGAAATAATCAAGTGGAATTAGCAAAGTTCTTGAATAATCATCCATCTCTTGCTTGGATTCAATTGATCTTCAATGGTGAGATGAACAAATCTTCGAATGTTCTTGCTGATCTCGGATTAAATGAAACTGAACTTGTGGCAAGGAAAAAAGTGAGTGATATTTTGGTTTGTTATGATAAATTTTTCAATGATTAATTTCTTCTTTTTCCAGACAAAATTGTCATTAGCAAAACTTTCAGCATATGCCGCTGAAATGGACATGAGTCAACAAATCAAGGACATCACCAAGGAATTACATTTGATTGAACATCAGAACCAGATTGACAAGCAAATCCTCACTGATCTCGGTTTCGATGCAAAAAACATGCGAGTATTGCAACCAGGACAGATGATTGAGCTTCACATTTCAAGGGAGTATAAAAATGCTACAGAAATTGAATTTCGCAAAGCTTTTGAATTACTGGCTTATGTGGATGATTCACTTGAGTATCGTAATAAGATTTGGTCAGAAGCAATCGAACGTGACGATTGGTTAAAGATCGACATTGAGGCACCTCTAGACAGAATTGTTGAAACGTTGTTTTTTAAACTTGTCGAATTGTGCTACATGCTAGACGGTGAAATTGAAAATACATTACCACCTATTGATATTTTCACAACATCGCCTGAACTTAATCATTGGAATAACAAAAAGTTTCAGTTTCTGATTAAACTTGCTTATGAACATATTCGAGATACTTTTAAATAAATAGCTTCTGTTCTGTTGGGTAATCTTTTTTTTTGTCAGAATAAAGAAGTGTTTTTCACAAATCTTTATAAATGTTTATATATTTATTAAATAGTACCTATTGCATTGAAATTCAAAAAACAATTTCTTCAAATTCTTGAAAAGTTCTTCTCGAAAATTTTCATTCAAGATTGAACTTCAAATGTTATTTCATTTTTCAACTTTAAGAAAATTCTAATTATCATTTCAACAGCTTAAACACGTCTTTTTAATGATTTCAGTTTGTTATATGTAGCTTGAACTACTCACTCATGTATCAGTTATCATTGATAATCGAAAATTATGAAAATTTCTTAAACATAATTTTTTCAACAAATAAAATCAAAATGTTGAAAGCTTCCAGTAACTGAATTGTCAAATCTTAATTGATGATTAATTAAAGATTGAACGGGTTGTGTCGATCATTTTTGTAATTCTTCATTCACTCGAACAATAAAAATTACTGGTTTCCTTTTCAATGGAAATGCTTGCAAAAACTGCTGTTTCAGGGTCAGCGCCCCCTTGTTTCAACAGGCTGAATTATAGGTTGCGTGGGTGGATTATATTTGGTCTGGGTTTTGCAGCTGCTTCCAATGATCAGAAATGAAAGACATTTAGCCAATAAAATAAAGTTAGATAATTGAGCACTCTCTTTAAAGAAAATAATGAAGGCAATAGGATAAATATGAGATAAGGATTGTTTAAGTAAAAATAATATAAACAACACATGAAAATGCTATTGGAATTCTGTTCAATTTTATGCGCATGCAAACTTCTTCTAGATGGAAAACAAAGTAAAAATTTGATTTTTGTATCCTTAAAATAAAGAGTATCAGTTTGGTAAAAATTCTCATACAAGGAAGACATATACATAGATGAAATTTTGCAGTTTGTTCCAAAGTGAAACTTAGTAGAAGGAAAATAAGGATAAGTTTATGTTCGAGTTGCAATGAAAGCATTCTATAGAAATTTAAGTGTTAATATTTCTGCTGGAGCTTAAATAAAACTTTATTATTAAACTTTCACTCACAACTTTTTATTGCTTCACAGCATTTAATTGTTGGAAAAGAGAATTTCCAATTAATAAAGTGCGCACGCGTATGTTATATAACAGGCTCATAAAAGGAAAAATGTATAATTTTATAAAGTGCTAGAAAAAAAATTCAGTAAAAATCGTGTGATTAACTCATGTGATTAATTGTTTGGCTTCATTAAATAAAAAAAAGACAACAACACACCACATCGAGAATTTGATAAGCAATATCAAGTCTAAGAACATTTAGGTATTTGTATCTGATTCTAATATCAGCTAAATCAGAAAGTTCAGGTAAAGATAAATTTCGGTGAAATTTCATGAGAAAAAATAATAATTAAAAAAAAGGAGTAAGAAAAATTGTACTTAAGGAACATTAGTGAAATTAATTTCAATGTTCACATTTTAAGCAATTTGAATATATTTTTAAAAGCAGGCCTGTAATGAAACATGTTTGAACTTTTTTTAAGTAGTAAGCTTTTGTATAAATAATCTAATGTTCTGAAACATGTCGCAAAATTATTTATTAGGATATTATTGGATATTATTTCATTAATTTTTTTAACGAATCCGTAAATTAATGGTCATAAAAAATAAAAAAATTCGTTCCGAAAAAAATTGGCAACGTTGCCGAAATTTTCGAACATGAGAAGTTTTTTTTTCCTTTGTAAGTTTAAAAAAAACTATGAAAATAAATTTTAAGAACTGACAGACCAGATAAAAAATTTAAAGTGAATATTTAAAAGTATTTAGCAAGTGCGTAATTGAATATGATGACGTTTTTAATAAGAAATACTTATTAAATAACATACAATTTGAGCAAATAATTCCTAAATATTTATTATTTATTGTTTCTATTGATGATCAATATTTAATAAAAATTGGTTTTATGCTACTTCTTACTTTCAAGACATTTACTCTTAATAGAAAGAAAATCAATAGTCTGTTTCTGTCATTTACAAAATTTATTCTGATAAATGTGGTTTTGTGAATCAAGTATTAAACTAATAGTAAATAGATGTAATGAGCTGTGATTTTTTTCACTGGTTCATATTGAGTTTACAGATTGAACTGTGACTCAGAATTTCTTGGACCATTTTTCTCATTTTACTAAAGTTTTGAACCCGTTTCATACATTTGAATCTATTTTTCTTTTTTGCAGACTAAAAATATATTTATCTGTTTTACTGATACCAGAGTTCAAAGTAAAAAAAAAATAAAGGATGGCAGCGTTTGTAGCAAAACAAATGGTCGGAAACAAGCTTAGCGCTGTGAAGGGTAAGTTTTCTTGGTTTTTTTATTTTGATTCTTAGAAATTAATATTCCATATGGAAATGAGTTTTGAATATTCTGACTAATTGGAATATGAACATTTTAAATCTATTTTTCATAAAATTTATAATAACTGATAAGGTAGAAATATCTCCTGCTTATTTAAAAAAGATAAATTAATATATTTTAATGCCTTTGATAATTAAAAACTCCTCACAGTTTTTAACATACTTGAATTGTAATTCTTTATTTTAAGTATAAAATAAAATGCCTAATTACATATGTACTAAGTAAGCCAAGTTAATATCCATTATATAAATAATATACAAAGTAAAATATTTTTACTTCCAACTTCTCATCAATGAAAATTTTGAGGACAATTCGGTATTTTATTACATATGTTTCCAATCATATTGTTTAATTGTAAAACATTTTTTATTTCTGGAGTGGTTTTGCTTTAAAAACTTCTTATTAATTTAGAACATGAGCAACTTGAGTAAATATCAAAACGAGAGAAATGAAAGAACAAGAAGAAAGAAAAGTTTTGAAATAGTCTCTTTGGAATCCAAAGGATTCTGACAAATAGCGACAAGGCGGAAAAAATACTCTCCTTATAACGAGTTTTTCGTCAGTGCACTATGAGTGTTCGGTGAATGAACATTGAAAGCATTCAGTTTTTATATTTTCTACATAAATCTTTCTATCAGTTTGTTGTGTACATGAATTTAAAAAACATTTAACTTAAAAGCATATGGATTGTTAAAAATATTGAAAAAAGTATATTTTAAGAAAGAAAAAATAAATATATTAACACCCTTACGAAAATGAATATAATGGGTAAAGCACTTTATCATTTAATCATTTTTTAATATATTTATTTTCTACATAAGATGTAATTCAAATTTAATTTAAAATTCTTAGTAAGAACTAACGTTAGAGTCTTGCAAAAATAATTTTTCGTTTAGAATGTCTGTTTAAAAGAAATCGATGTTTTTAATAACAAAATCCGATCAATGTTTGTTTGGAAGTGTTGGAGTGTGTACGACTGCGACTGCGTGATTTTAGAAATGAACTTTTAAATAAAGAAAGGTTGAAATACATATCCTATGTATTCAGTTTTTTTTTGCTAATTTAATAGTTATGCTGAATTCCACAATTCAAACCAAAACTGTTACTCGTTTTCTCTCCTTCAAACAAAAGTCGTCTAATGGAAAATTCATTTTCCACTCAAGTGGTTCGAGTTCTCATGGGCACTTTGTCATAATCTTAAAAGCATGGTTGGGTGAAGTTGTGTGGAAAAAAAGATAACATTCCCTTATTCAAGTTGCAGAATTTATTGTTGTGACATTTTTTTTATGATTCAAATAATATGCCTTTTATACTAAATTTAATGAACATCTATTTGTTTCGCATGTCACTCAATATGTATGAGTTTAATTATTATGTATTTAGAAAACTTCGATTTCTTATGTTCATTGAATTATTTTTTTCTGATATTTTTAGGAGCTGTTGGTGGTGATGAGACGACAGATGAAGACAAGGAGAAGGCAGAAGAAGAAGAACGAGAAAGACAAGAGGCCATCCGCGAAGCAGAAGAACGTCGTAAAGAAAAACACCGCAAGATGGAAGAGGAACGTGAAAAAATGCGACAGGAAATAAGAGATAAAGTAGGTCGAAGCTTGAATTTTAATTTCTTCCATCATTTTAAATAAAAAAATACAAATGCTCATTTATATTTAGGCTTTAGTTATCTTCACTATGCATATAATGCACTTATTGGACACAAACTGTTTTCATAACTTTATTCAATTTAAAATCTATGCATTAACAAAATCAGATGGACATATTGGTTGCTACTACTTATAACTTGCAGCTATTGAAGTTCAAATTGACTCTAGTAGGGAGAGAACCTTTCTTTAATCTTAAACAGACTTCTCCCTATTGCAGTCAAGTTGATTTTTGGTAGCTCTATCATCCTTCAATCAATATAATATTTATCATCTAAATAATAATATCAAAAATATTTTCAATAACTGATTATTGTTTCAAATAATTCTTATAAATTCGTCACTAACATGTGTTATGCTTTCGTTACTTAAATATAACATTAGGCTACTTTTCCATCTTGAATAACTTTTCTTTTAACTTCAAATAAAAATTTAGATACCTAATTCTTAATAATTAATTCTTTTTAATTTCATACTCTCTTCAAATATTTTTTTTTGATTAAATTCTTCACGTAGTTTTTATTTTTTATATTTTTATTAGAATTAGTGTGGCAAATTATAGTTTATTGTGAATTTACTTATTTAACTGACCTATTCGGGGTTTATTTTTATGTTGTGCTTTTTTAAAAATATGAAACAACCCTGAATGAAATGTTCCGCTTTGTGTTGAGCATCTTAAAAAATATAAAAAAATGCACACACTCAGACTTCATTCATTCAACAAGTATCTGACAGGGGAAAGCATAAATAAATATCTCTATTAAAGATTTGTGTTTCTCCTAATATCATCATAAAATATAAGCTTTTAGATATAAAAATATAGATAAAGGATTCATATTCCTTTTAATTTAAATAATCTTTTTTTTAATAGTATAACATAAAGAAGAAAGAAGAGGTCGTTGAACAACCACCGCAGGAAGAGCCCAACCCATTAATGAGAAAGAAAAAAACTCCTGAAGAACTGGCAGCCGAAGCAGAGCAAGAGGATCTGGATGACTTTACAAGTAAGTCCAAATTACCTTTTCCTGATAATCAGATAGAGTTCTTATTTCAGATGGATAAAAAATTATAATGGATTGAAACGTTTGTTTCCTAATACTCCATAAATTATATTTTAGCAAAATTTGAACGTGTTTTTCTTTAATTAAATTGTTTCAAGTGGATTTTGTCAAATCCAATATATTTCATATTGAAATCCAATATTTTATTTAACCTTTTTTCATTATACATTCAATATACACGAAAATCGCGTCGCGTAAACAATGACATCTCGATATATTCAAAAGTTCAAAGTTGCCAAAAAAACTTAACATTATAATAGTTTATAAACTTATAATTACAGAAAGACAGACGTTACAGAAAAATTATGTACATTTCATTTACCATTCAATTTTTTTTTCAGAATTGAAAAATTCAATAGAAACACAAGTGAACGAATTGAAAACACAAATCGAAAGCAAATGTGTTATGCAGTGATATGTTATATATTGTTATTTCATACTAAAATGGTTTTAAAAAGGAGGAGGTAAAACATGTTTATGATTTATTGAAGAAAAAAAAAATTAAAACGAAAAAAAAAAGAAGAGAAATCACAAACATAATATTGCATTAATGAAGTTAATGAATTACATTTATTAGAAAATAAAAGTTGTGTAGGTTTATATATATCTAAAATAAATATAAATCTTAAATTTTAAGATTTCCTAAGCCAGTTGTCAAAAAAAAAGTTTTTATTTTGTTTAATACATCTAAGGTTGGAAAATCATTGTACCAAACTTAAGTGACTTTGCGCAATCCGAAGAACCGTAATTATATGAATGTACTTGAATATCAAGTAACTTACAAATATAGTATAAACATTCTTCATATAATTGTTTGCGCCTAGTTTTTAAGCAGGTATGAGATAATGAAGAATTATCTTTGCAAAACCTAAAAGATAATTCATTACTTTATATTAAAAAGTCGTTTGCGTTAAAAGAGATAACCAAGGAAAGTAATTTTAGGAAAATGGCTCTTGAGTAATTTCATATTTTAAAATATGTTTGCGGATAATTTACCCTGATGGATTTTTCATTGTACTCCAAAAGTTATTGAAATAGTAACAAAAGTTTGATTTGAATTTATTCGTTTGGTACAAAATGATCTGGCATCTTCTCTAGAAATGCATGGGCCTGCATTCCAGCCTTCAAATAAAAGATACCTTAATAAATCGTTGAGACATTCTTAGAAAAAAAACTTGTTGATTAATCAATGATTATTGGAAAATTTTACTAAATTATTGATGAAGAATTGATCCAACTGCAAAGCAGACATTTAAAAGAAAAATCTAGCGAAATTGACAGCTTATAGCTGAAACAAGTTTTATGATGTACAACTTTAAATTGATAAAGTTTCTTTAAAACCATTGGCGAATTACAAAAAAAAAAAATCAAGGACGTTAACTTAAAAGTTGAAAACAAATTTGTCAACAGTAAAAAATTGTTTCAGTATAATTCTGATAGTATATGAGCTATAAAAAGGTACACAAAAGTGCACTTTTGAAGCGAGAAGAGTTTCTGATGCTGCACTTTCATAATAAATTGTGATAAATTTTCAAGTTTTTAAATGGTATTTTTGTTACCAGAAAAGGATTACTCCCGAAGCTCTATATATCTAAAAGAAGAAAAAAGAAAGTAAAGGAAGAAAAAAGGTATTCCTGATCATAATTTCAGCCAACGACTCTTAACATGCCAATGCAATATTTTTAAGAAAAACGTTGTTTTTTCAACCCTTGTTAATATACACACGACTATTAAATTATCCACTGTTCAGAAGATTTAGTTATTTACTAAAGACATGATCTATGTCTAAGACATGAGTAAATGTGCCCATAAATTACCGATCTAAAATTTTTATTTCAAAAGTTGACTCTTTAAAAATTATCTTTTTAATTTTTTGGGCCCAAATAAAATTTTCTTCAATATTTACACCTTGGGCTTTTTCATCCTTCGTTACTTTTCTCTTGCTGTTGTCAGTTACATCAACGAATTCTTACAATAAGCATACAGAAAAATTAACAACTAAGATTTCTATATTCTAATATGAATAAAACTTTTCTCTAATTTTCATTCATAACTCAAACTCAATATACAATGCTTATCGGTTTTACACGTAAATCAGAAATTCTGAATTTGTGGCTTCTGTTTCGTATAATTTAGACGACAATGAAATCTCTTCCTAGCCGTCATTTCTTTTTTTTTCTGTTCCAAATATTTTCGACTGTTATAGCCTTAATGCTTGAGCGAAAAAAGTAAACTTGAAAAATCTTTATGTAGATCAGACTATTAATATCACATGAATATGTGAATATTTAGATTTCCCATTAAACTAAGGTCTGGCTGAACACTCTTACTAATCATAGGTATGAAGATCATATGGAAAATGGATATAATTCATGTACATATTTCAACAACAGGAATTTGCTCAAAAATATGCATAAATCTTTTTGTATTACGTATTTGCCTTTGAATATTTTTGATTTTACAAGATTTAGTTCATGGATTAAGGTTGTTCTTTAAAGTATAATACCAACACACACACTAAGCTTTTTCTATGATTCTGTAATTTGAATAGCCATAATTCAAATATTTAATCTTTAATCTCAACTTTAATAGTTGGGATTAGATAAAATTATGTTGGAATTCATAAACGATTAAAAAATGAAGATGTCTAATATTTTGGGAACTAGCAAGTTCCTACTGCAAGTAAAATGAAAATTTTCAAGCAAATATCTATTTAAAATTGTTTTCTCCTTGATAAAGTATGTATAAGCCATAGAAGCAAAAAAAATATGAGCAATATTAATTCCTATGGGTTGATGTTTATTATTTTTCTTATTGTTCGATATGTTAAATAACTTTTTCTTACGAAAAAGAAAAAAAATTAAACAGAACAGCTATACCTCACAAAATTCCCAGTTTTACAGCTGCTTTGTGTACGTTTTTCTTTTTTTCATAATGAATGGGAAAAAACTTCCATTTTTGCCCTGTTTCGTAATATTTGAAAATATTTAATTATTCAACATTATTTGCAAAATGAGAGTATTATTAAATGGTATAGTAAAAAGTTATTTTGGGATGCATCAACTTTCAGTGGCAAAATCAGTAGCGTTTGTTGAATTTAAAGTTTTACAAAAATTTTCATTAGTCATTCCAAACATTAAGGCCTTGAATGAATTCATTCAAAAAATCATTTTCAAAAGATCAAATATTTTGCTAGGTAGAGATGAAGCAACATACAAATATAAAGTTTAAAAATCCCTTAACATCTCCTTTCAATAAACTTTTGAAAATTGATCTTTCAGCCTTGTTGAAGAATTCCTTAGGAAGAAGAATTTTGAGAGACTCCGATAAATATTTTCAAACTCAATTGACGTCAGTAGTAGTTTTGCTTTATTTTCAGACTAAAAAATTAGATCATAACAAGAATCAAAATCTGGCAATAGCAATAGAACAGATTGTTTGCTCTATGTTCACTTATATTTTTTTCTGGTTATAAGCTTTCAAACAACTTACATATTTAGCTTATTTGAAGTAACTACCTAGTATTTAAGAGATTTTGAAAAAATTAAAGAAAAATCAATGGGCTAATGTTTGGTTTGAGGTTATTTTTAAGCTATTAAACATGTAGTCTAATCTTAAGATAACAAGCCCCTTTAGAATCTTTAGGTGATGCTGAATTAGGTAAAAAATCCATAAAATTTGACAAAAAAAAACATTATGTTGAAGATTTATTGACGCTGAAGAAATTGAAATTTATTGATGAAAATGTTGTTGAATTTCTAAAGTAAAAAAAAAATATAAGACGAAAAAAAGGCAAAAAAATATAATGTTGTTAATAATCGTTATTCAACCGAATTGAAATAAACTTAAAAAAATTACTGTCATTATTGATTGGAAAGTAATAAAAAAGCATTATTATAACTCTTGACTTGCATAAGTATTTAACTATTGTGGTTGAATTAAATCAACAGGATGTGGGTAAAATGTAGTTATTTATGCCTAGTTTTCATATAGCTTCAACATCTAAATTCTAAGCGACCTTTTTCTCAACATTTCAATGTTCATCAATATGAAGGTTTGCTGATTTTTCTCTCAAAGAACGACAAAAAAACAATACAAAAAAAAATATAATTATCTCGAACAGCATAAAACATGATTGCTACTTAATGTAACTGGCTATTTTCTCCTCTGTAACACACAAAACTTTATTATTCTCTCAATCTCTTTATTAAAAAAATACACATTTGCTATAACAAAGAGATATAAATGAAAGAAGAAAAATACAAAAGGAAATAGAAAAAGTACTTAAAACTTTATCTAAGTAACAATATTTTAATCAGTGATTGACACATAAATGTTCTTAGTGCAGTAGTTTATTTAGAACTTTCCCTTTCCATCTATGCCTTTTTGGGTTACAATCAATCTTTCTTATTCGGAAATTAAAGTTTTTATTAAATTTGATTTTTACTTGATGCACTAAGGACATGTTTTGAGCTTTTCATTGTCTCTTCTTTAATCTCTGTATTTTTTCTCTATCTCTTTCTCTTTAAATCTGTGTTTATTTGTTTACTTGTGACTTTTATTAATTTCTTCAAATTGCTTTAGGAAACTTCAAAAAGCTAATTACACAAGGAACTCAATTTCTGATATCACTTGATTTTGTTGTCTTATTATCTAAAATTTAAAAGTTTTAATGATCACTTCTGGCTTTGAATCTCAAAATGTACGGAATGCTATATATATAATCATAATATCTCATTATATCTTCAAATTAATATCTAATACTCTATTTAACACACATAACTTTTATCTTAACATCAGTTAATGAATTAGAGCTACTAAAAATAAAGTTATATAATTTACATAAAATTTTCATTGAAGCATCTAATCATAATACTTCAAATATCAAAACTGTAAAACACCACAATTGATCGTTTTCATTTTTCAAAACAATTTGGCATAAAACGTAATACACATCTATTCAATTAACATATCGACATGAAAGGAATTTTTTTAATTCATTAATTAGACATATTTAACTAGACTACAAGAATAATCTTTTCAACATTATCAATTCAAATACTTTTTTATAACTGTCCATTCAAACTTAAGTGGATAAATTTCCGGAGTATTCCATGTCAAACTCTATGAAAAAAGCGATCCGTTTTGGTTTTATAAGTTTTGATTTGTGAAACATATATTTCCATATAATCATTAATACTGTTTAATATTTTATTTTATATTTCTATTGTCAGTATAGCATAGTTTCATTAACTCGTAATAACTGCATCTGACTTTTATCATTTCTATTTAACCCTGTTATTGCAATAACACAAACTTTTTGATTTACTCAACAAAGTATCATTTCCAAATGCTTTGTGAACATTCTATTGATTTTCTCATTAAACATTATGTCCCTTATTTTCAAGTGAAATTTTAACGATAAGCAGTAGCTTACTAAAGAAGTTTCATAACTATCGAAAACTCTTAGTGATCAAATAAAGATATACATATTGATCCATGATCCACTTGCCGAAAAAGATTAAATGAATCAAAACAGTATTACAGTTTAAATTTCTTTTTCATTTATTTTACTCTTCTTACATAAATTATAGCATCATTGAATATAACTAATACTTTTTTTTGTTAAACATATTTACATGCTCTAAACTCTATGACTTTGCATTGATGTTTATATTTTTGTTAAATTGCACTACATGAAATGTATGTCTCTAGCATAAATTTATGGTATTTATCAATGTTGTATCTCTATATTCAATCTATGAAAAACATCAGTGTATTTAAAAGAAAATGAAACATAACATGTTAATGAGATCTAGAAACAATAAACAATAATTGTAAAACATCTAATTTGTGAACAAACAAAAACATAATAAAGATAATGGTAAGAAATGTTGAAATACTTTTATCATTCTTATTTTGAAGAATTTTATTTGAAACTATTTGTAGGTTTGCTATTTTTATTTTATCTTCTATCAATTCTGTTTTTTCTAACTCGTTCTTTTGAAAATTGGGTATTGATATTATAAATATGTAAATAAGATAAAAAAGAGTAATAATTTGTATAGTTGATATAAAGAAACGAAATTCAATGCATTTTTCAATCTTTTATGCTAGTGTGCTCATCATCTCTATAACATTTTTTTTCTAATTTATTTGATTCAAGTTTTATTTTTTCTTAAGGTTTCGCTGTTTAATTTTTGTTACTTATTTTTTTGCTTAATAATTATGAAAACGTGTGAACTCGTGAAACTAATCTTTAATTACAGCTTAACTGTGCATACATAACTTTTTGTGATTATCTGATATACATATTTGCATGACATTCAAATAATCGTTTAGTGCTAATGCTTTTCCCATAATTAATTTGTTTCAATCGATATATTGTTCAATATTTTTACAAGGCACTATACGAATTCCGCAGAACCACTCAGAATACTCTCTTCACTCATCACTTACAAAGAAACTTTTCAGAGACTCAACTAATATCGACGGAAAAGTATGATAACTATCTAAATTATAAAAGAAAACGTTTTAAAATGATAAACTTATTTATACATAGATATATTTCTTTCAGATTTTTTTTATAATTAAAATACTTTTTTATGGAAATACCTACTTCTCATATTTTTGAAATACAAAATGAGAAAATAAAATTATAAATAACAAACAACTTAATTAAAGGATATTTTATTCAAATTAAAATTTATTTTGTTTCAGACAGCGTTTGTAATAAAAATAATTAAAAAAACAAAATTAGATATATTTAACATACATAGATATGTTTTACATCATTCTCAGGTCTAGAACAGAATCGCATAAAAAGATCCTAATCTGACAGCTTCAGAATTAAAATCTTTCACATTTCGTCTCCCAGTTGTTAGGAATGAATTAATTTTTATCTCTTTCAATATTTTATTTTAAGCAAAAATTAAAAAAGATCAATCAACAAAGATATTCCTTTAAAAATATGATAAGAAACACGCCAGAATTTTCAAAATTCTATTATCTATGTTTTATAAGGAAAAGTGTGATATTGACAATTTTTCATCTCAAAATTTCATATTGGTAATTAAGGTAATTGACAATATTGAATATTCCCAAGATTATTGTACCTTATTATACAAAAGTGTTTACATTAAATTTATGCCATAAACCATATATAAGTTTCCTGTTTTAAGTGATTTTTCGAAAGTTGTACATAATCAAAAGCAGTTCGCCAATTTCAATGAGCTTCAAAAACCTTAAATTCAGATGATGATCATTTAGTATTCTAGAAATGTAGATATGTGTATAATTAATGATTAATGTCAATAAAATATTACGCATTAACGTTCAGAATATGTTTTCGGCCATCTTATTCGATAATATGTTTTTATGTTGTTTCTTGTTTACATTAAATAATCACTATGCACAAAGTAAGGTGGCTTGTGAAAACAGAGATTTTATTCATCAGTGAAAATAGTAAACGCTCAATAAAATATATTTTAAAATAAATGATACAGATTTTATAGTTTTTCATATTTTATTAAAATGCATAAATATATCGATTTTTATTTTTTACTCTGATCAAGTTAGTCATTATGAAGGTTAACAAAGCTGTCAGTGAATAAACGAAATTCAAAAATAATTTTGAATTATAAAATACGTGCTGCAAAGATGCGTTGGACATAAATTGGACATTAAATAATGTTGGTATTTAAATTGGTTTCTATGAAACAGGAAATTTGCCCTGTCTGACACATATTTTTAGTAAATTTATGCTGTATCACATACAAAAACAAGCATTCTAAAGCATAGATACATATTTCTTAACATGTATTATTAATTCAATGAAACCAATGGTTTTAAGATCTTAGTGCTTCTAATCTATTTCTCATTTCCTCCAAATCTTCTTCTCCGGATTCTTCATCTTTCGAGGCAGCAGCTGGTTCACTTGGTGTAGAAATAGGCACTGATGGAGCTTCACCTGAAAGTTAAAAAATGTATACGTTTTTGATTTTTATTTAATGGCTTTCTTAATCTTTCTTAATCTCTTACCAAGTTTGCCATCAGTTAGTTCCCAGAGTACCTTATCTACTTCACTTTGTGCCTCTTCTTCAATCTCCTCTGAATCTTCAAGTGATTCCATTGTCTCTTCAATCATTTCCTCCAAAATACCTGCTTTTGTCATTTCTCTAGACATTTCGCGCATTGTGTTTGATATTTCAGGCAATCTTACAAGTCTTTGCATTGCCTGCATTACTTCCGTTGATTTTTGAAGAGAACCTGACACTTTCAGTGTCGCTAAAAATAATCAATGGTAATTCGAAACAAAATTTTCAAGGTCGAATGACTCACCTAACTGTTGTTGCATTTGGAGTTGAACTGAACTCAATTGGGCTTTACTGGCATATATTCTATTGACTGCTTTTCTCGACCTTACCATTTCTTTAGCGAGAATAGTACAAACTTGTTTATCATTCTTTTTTGCAGCTTCTTTCAATGATTTCTTGATTTTATCCTCTTCGCGTTTTATTGATCGCACTTGACGATCTAAAGCGTAACCCTCTTTTCTAAGTTTACCATTCCATTCCTTTACCTTGTGAATAACAAACTCATGAATTAACAAAATTCATAACAAATATTGGTTTCGTATAAAATTTCTCTAAGATTTGCGTTGTGACTTATCAAAAGCTTACCATTTCCGATGGATTTTTTTGATTTGATCTGCCAAATAAACCCATTATGAGTTCGAAAATAGATTTCAAATATATAATTATGTATTAATTAAATTTATTTGGTTAATAATTTGATTTTTTCACATAAATGTAGAAACATCAACATAAATATTTATATAAATATTGTGCGAAAGTGCTGCCCTCTAAGATCCCCGTTCGGCCATCCCTCCTATCACTCGAAAATTAACCTTATCATCATAGTTCTAAGGCGTTAGATTCCGCGGCACAATTTTATTGTTTTGAATAAATAGGGCTGATTCAACTATTTTTGCTAGGTAGAAAATAAATGTTTTATTCCATGTTTCAAATGTAATGGACAAGTTTATTTTAAAATTTCTAAATTATACAATTTAAAGGAAGTCGTACACCAACTGAGTACACAGATAGCTAATTTAGCTTTATTTTAAACCAAACAAATGGAAATTTGCCTTGAAAACAGGACTTGGAGCATTTCTTCAATGTTTTCACAAAAAAACTCAACAACTAGGGGATACAAGGGGAAATTTGAAAAATACCATTTGGGGGATACCAAGGGGAGAAAAAACACCAAATGTTTACAAAATAATCAAAAATTTCAATGAAATTGAATAAAAAATGCTTTCACAAATTAGAA
>CVRI01000070.1:417825-495153 GCA_900005825.1 Clunio marinus | reverse complement strand
ATCTAACGTAATTTTTGCAAGAATACCAAATAATTTATAATTTTAAATATGAATTTTTTATCAAGAAAATATATCTGGGTTCTTTTAAAACGAATTGCTTCACTAAACTTCAAATGTGATTACTACCTAATAACTCACAAAAATTAACGTCTTGTAGGATTTTATAAATACTTGCATACCCCTTTAACAGTTTAGTGCAGCCCAGTGAGAAATCTACGGGTAGATTTTTCTAGCGCCGTGAGTAGGACTACTTTGCATGGAAGGTCAAATCCGCGAAATCATACTAATGTTCATGCATGAAACTGGTTTGCATGAAACCCACGGATTCAAGTTTAATATATTAAACTTCTTAATTCTTTAAAGATAACTAATCACAAAGGAATATTGTAGAGTGAAACTCGACAATTATTCAAATTAGAGTGATTGTGTTCCCTTCGATAGTTAAATTATGCCTTAAGCTTTTCTAAACTATTTTTTGCTAAGAAAATAAAAACTAAAATAAAAAATTTCAAGTTTCAAATGGAATCATCAAATTTTATTCCATCCACACACTTGCTGATAGAAGAAAAGCCAGATTTATCCGAAAAATCTCTTCAGTTGAAAGCAGAAAAACCTAAACCAACATTCAAATGCCTCGTTTGCGATAAATCGTAAATTTCACAATTTTGCGCTTCCATTTTTTGACCTTGTCCCTTATTCTCATGAGCTTTTGATTCTGGATCTTCTAATATTAGTTAAATAATAATAATACTCTATTATATCTCTTTTTTTTAGTTATAGTAAAAAAACATCATTGTTTACACACCACAAAAGTCATCCTGAGCACTGTGTACACTGTGGAGAAAATCGAGGCTCATCTGTGAAAAGTATTTACGAGCACAATTTAAAGCACGTTAACATAAGGCCTTTCGTATGCAAAATTTGTGGCGATAGCTTTTTACGTAATCAGCAATTCGTTGAACATGAAAAATCTCATGATAAGCCACCTGAAGAGCCTGTTGCTAAGGAAAGCAAATATAAATGTAAAACCTGTCAGTCTTGTTACAACAACTGGAAATTATTTTATAAGCATCAGCAGGAATCTGAACATTTTAATGAGAAGTTTTTATGCGAAATATGTGGATCTGAGTTCTATTCCAATTTCCTATTGTCACAGCACATTCGACGATTGCATAAAAGGAGCGGTAAATGAGCTTTTTCTTTAGTTTTTATTACAAAAAGTAATCTTACTTTATATTCATTAAAAGATGAAACATTTTCATGTTCATTTTGCTCGAAAGTATTTGCAACAAAATCCAACCTGGATTCACATATCAAAAAAATCCACCAAAATGATAGCAAAAAGCATGTTTGTGAAACATGTTGCAACACATTTTCTAGCGCACCGAATCTCAAACAACACATTAAAACAGTGCATGAAGCTGAGGTTTGTTGAGCTTAGTTTAAAATATTAAAATATTTCAAGAATAAAATTTATAACAACTTGATCTTTAACCTTTTAGAAAGAGTACGAGTGCCAAGCATGTAAAAAGCCTTTCAAAGCTAAAAATCGTTTGACCCGCCATGAAAAAGAAGTTCACATGGTATGTACTACAAAACAATTAGGTTTTAAATTTAATTCTTATTTTTGGGCTCTCAGATATTCGAATTTCTTTATTCAAAGAGTCCAAGATTAATAAGTATGAAACTTGTTGTATATCACAATAGGGAAAAAATGGAAATTCCGAAGAAAATCGAATATTTAATTGTGACCATTGTCAAAAAAAATATAAGCGTTCCTGGCATCAAACTCGTCACAGTCAAATGAAACATGAAAATTTCAACTCAAGCACAGCAGCAACGACTTTAGCTGGTGCAACTCCAGCACCACACAATAATGAAAATATGTCTGGAAATTCGTCAAGAAGCAACTATGATTATCAGCATTTACAGCAGGATTCAGATTTACAAATAATTTCCGGACAACAACCATACTCAAATATCGCTGACACAGTTGTTCAAACATGTGTAAACAACTGGTCACCACATATTGATCAGAGTCACCATTCACAACACCAGCAATCTCAACAAGAACATTTAGTTAATTCAATTATAAATGAAAATTTGAATACAAAAGGTTATAGCACACCAATAATGCCTCAACAACAAATAAATGGAGGAAGAGATAGTGACGAATATGCCAATTACGCTGTGAATGAGCAATATTCCAATAAATTCGAGCAAGTTCAAATGCTCACATCTGTTGCTGCACCAACTCCTAGTGACAGCATCAATCAAAGTTCGTATGACTCTTGGGTATATACCGCCTTTTATTTTTCTTTAGTTTTCAGTTTTATTCATGTTGCTTTGTCTCAATCTTTACAGAGTTCACAATCTGTCGCATCCTGGGATTATACTAATAATCATCACAACATTCAGCCGCAACCTACTTACTATAATTCTCAAATACAACAAAATGAATGGTATTACGATCCAAATTTTCATCAACATCACCATGGAGTGTATGACACGTGTAATGATATGTACAATAACTATAAAACTGAATATTGCCTTAATCAACCAACAGCACCAATTCTACATTCAGCTGAAACTTCCATATATAATAATAACAATAGTAATAACAATAATAATGTTAACAGCAATAACAATGGAATTCATTACTACTATCACCATGAAAACGCGTCTTCTGATCAGCATCTTCAGAATCCTCAGTCCAATTATCCACGTTCTAACTATCAACAAAACTTTAATTAATAATTTCATGTGAAAATTGATCAGGAAAATACTTTTATCTTATTCGAAGTTCTCTTTATTATTTTGCTTAAAATCAAAAACTAACAGAAAATTAAATCATTGAAATATATATATAATTATTTAATTCAAGATAACAGGTGTTAACAAGAATATCCTTTCCAGATATTTATCCACCACAGAACTTTCCATCTGAAATCACTCTCGTTTGTCTCTCCTTGTTATACAATAACGTATTCGTCAATATTCTTCTTGGGGCTCCAAGATTTGTATGAACATTACTTAAATTTACAGATTTTGTACTACTATTTGATGATAATGATTTTGAGTCATTGTGCAGCTCTACCAATAGTTGCTGTTCATTTCCTGTTGTTGAGGTGTTGCTTTCAAAAGTACTCTGAGAATTACTGTCTCTGGGAATTCTAGAGTCTGAATGTTGTCGAACATCACTACTCAACGATGAGCTTGAAGATATGTTTGATTCTTTTTGTGCTGCTTTTAGCGCTTTTTTTGCAGCAAATTCTTCGATCATTTCTTTCGCTTTTCTTTTTACTAATATTCGTATTTGTCTTTTCCTTTCTTTCAAATTTGATTGATTTGAACCAGTACTTAGTGAGGTAGACAAATTCGATGTATTAAGTGTTTTAATTGAATCATTTGAGCCCACTACTGACTGTGAACTAGAAGGTGAGTTTAAAGGACGCATTACGTGTTGTTAATATGCGTCAATTTCTTCTATAATTGATATTATTCTCCAAATGGTAACTCTTTTATTTAATGTTTCAACATGAGAAAAAAAACCTTAATAATTAACAATTTTTTCCCTTTTTTATTGGTTTTATTCGTTAGAATCGTCTTTCAATGAACACGTTTAATTCTAGTCTTTGATGTTTCTTTTTCTTTCTCTACGTATTTCGATTTTACCGATTCAATTAAACGAACTGCACAATTTTCTGAACATCATCGCCATCGAATAGTCAAATCGGTGGAAAAAATAATAAATATCTCAGGCGAGTCACTTCGAAGAGTTAAATAATATCTTCTTGATAATAAGATTAAATACAAAAATGTCGATGTTATCAGCACGTTTAGCAGCTTCTGTGGCTCGCAACTTGCCTCGATCAGCACAACAGGTAAGAACATTTCATTCTAAACTACGATTTTTTCCCGTTTTTCCAATGAAAAAATTTTACTTGAAAAATTGCATAACACATATCTATGTATTTTTTTTTGAAAATTAAAAAATGTTTAAAATTGAAATTAGGTAATAATGCTAAATGTACTAAAAATACTTTGTTCATCACAAAGAATTTACCAATGTTTTTAATGTTTTATTTGACTTTAATTCAATTTTGTTATGAATCGTACCGAATACAACTACTGAGAAAATTTAGAATGGTTGACATATACGGAACCTTATATAACTTTTAAGGTTAATAAGAATTAAAATTCTTCCATTCATTTCAAATTTATACTTTAAAGGTTGCTAGAGCAGTTATTCCCGCTTCTCAAATTGTCGCTCGTAAAATCCATCTGTCAACTCCAGCAAAAGGTGCTGAAATCAGCACGATCCTTGAAGAAAGAATTCTTGGAGCTGCACCAAAAGCTGATCTGGAAGAAACCGGACGAGTATTGAGCATCGGTGATGGTATTGCTCGTGTATATGGACTTAAGAACATTCAAGCTGATGAGATGGTTGAATTTTCTTCAGGCTTGAAGGTAAAAATAAAAAAAAATGAAAAATTTTAATTTGATTTCGCCGTAATTTGAGTTTTTTATAACATTGTTAACAGGGTATGGCTCTTAATTTGGAGCCTGATAATGTTGGTGTTGTCGTTTTTGGTAATGACAGATTGATTCGTGAAGGAGACATTGTCAAGCGTACAGGTGCTATTGTTGATGTTCCTGTTGGTGATGAGATCTTGGGTCGTGTTGTTGATGCTTTGGGTAATGCCATTGATGGACGTGGAGAAATCAAAACTGGTCAGCGCTTCCGCGTTGGTATTAAAGCTCCTGGTATCATTCCTCGTGTCTCTGTCCGCGAGCCTATGCAAACCGGAATCAAAGCTGTTGACTCTTTGGTCCCAATCGGTCGAGGACAGCGTGAATTGATCATTGGTGACAGACAAACCGGGTAAGATCTTTTTATCTGCTTATGTCTTTTGCATAACAAACATTTTCTTTTTTATAGAAAAACTGCTTTAGCCATTGACACTATCATCAATCAAAAGCGTTTCAACGATGGGCAAGACGAATCCAAAAAGTTGTACTGTATTTATGTTGCCATTGGTCAGAAACGTTCTACCGTCGCTCAAATTGTTAAGCGCTTAACTGACGCTGGAGCTATGGACTACACAATCATCGTATCGGCCACTGCTTCTGATGCTGCTCCTTTGCAGTATTTGGCTCCATATTCTGGATGCGCTATGGGAGAATATTTCCGTGACAACGGAAAGCATGCTCTCATTATTTATGATGATTTATCTAAACAAGCTGTCGCTTATCGTCAAATGTCATTATTATTGCGTCGTCCTCCTGGTCGTGAGGCTTATCCCGGTGACGTTTTTTACTTGCATAGTCGCTTGTTGGAGCGTGCAGCTAAGATGTCTCCAGCCCTCGGCGGTGGATCGCTAACAGCTCTCCCTGTTATTGAAACCCAAGCTGGTGATGTGTCAGCTTACATTCCAACAAATGTCATCTCAATTACAGATGGACAAATTTTCTTAGAAACTGAATTGTTCTACAAAGGTATTCGCCCAGCTATCAATGTTGGTTTGTCTGTATCACGTGTCGGTTCAGCTGCCCAAACCAAGGCCATGAAACAGGTTTATAATCCTTCCTATTTGTCATTTCCTCCAGCAGAGGAAATTTTTTTTTTTCACTACTCATGCTTTTGATTTTAGGTTGCTGGTTCTATGAAATTGGAGCTTGCACAATATCGTGAAGTTGCTGCTTTTGCTCAGTTTGGTTCAGATCTTGATGCTGCCACACAGCAACTCCTGAACCGTGGTGTTCGTCTGACAGAATTGTTGAAGCAAGGACAATATGTTCCGATGGCTATTGAAGAGCAAGTTGCAGTTATTTATTGTGGCGTTCGAGGACATTTAGATAAAATGGATCCAGCTAAGATTACATCATTCGAAAAAGAATTTTTGGCTCACATTACGACAAATGAACAAGGATTATTAAAACAAATTGCAACTGAAGGAAAAATCAGCGATGAAGTTGATGCAAAACTTAAATCTATTGTCACTAACTTCCTTTCTACATTTACTGGTTAAACCGTTTGCAAGTTGATTGCGTAATAATATTCTTCTAACGCATAATAAATCTTTTGTCATAGTTGATTAAGATACATAAAAATGAATGAGAGTACTACCATATAAAGGAAGATTTCCAAACATCATTTTCGATACTATTTGGATTGCAAACAGTTGAACATGTAATGAAAGGTGGAATTACTTGGAAATAAAATTCTCTTTGAAAAACGAAATCTCTGGTGAATTACTGAACATACATGGATTATATGAATATTAATAGCTTTATTTCATTTTATATTCTCGAAATATTTTTCCTCGAACGTATAGATAAAGGTCGATTATCTTGATAACTTATCAAGACTGGACTTTATGAACTGACATTGCTTAGTTTTCTTCCCCTAAATGTATGATAGATTTTAAAGTGTGTATCTCTTCATTAATTAACTAATCAATTAATCATTAATAGTGTTTTAAATAATTTAAAAAAGGGATGAGATTTCATTCGAAGGTATTTTTAATAGATTAATGAATTAATAAAATATACAAAAATGAAGAACTTTACGACATCGTAATTTAACGTTAAAATGTTTAAATTTTAACGAAATTCTAAGAATACACTCAACAAAAAATTTAACTGAACACACTTTGTATTTCAAAAGATTTTTTTCGAAATTTCGGAAGGAAAATTAATTTTCTTAGTTATTAAATATTAATTGTTAAAAAAATTGTAGAAGTGTCATTTGGGATTGAATAAAAGTGAGGAAAGCAAAACAAGAATATCGATTCGTGTCGTATTTGATTGCCATTAGACAATAATTGACTTATGCAGTTTGAGGTAAGAATGAATTCTACAGTAATTGTGGATTAGATTGTAAGGTCATTTTAATACGTCAATAGATAATGATTGTATTAAAAGGATAAAATAATATTGTAAAGTGCTTAGGGAGATACCACAGTTTATTAAAGACCACCGTTGCGAAACCGAAAAAAAAATCCACGCCCTTAACTAATTAGCAATATTTGAACCTTTTTTGTGAACAATATTTACGTGAACTAGGTATTCTACTAGTGAGCAAATAGGTACATAAATTTTCACAATAATGAATATATTTGTAATATCAAATACATCATACATAAAATTTATACGATGAAAATGTCATTGGAAAAAATATTGAACCTTCTCATAAGAAGGACAAACTCGATTGACGAAGTTTTTTTTTAAACTTGATTTTTTTTATTAATTTCTTTTCATTTAATAATGCTACGTGTAATCAAAGCGTTAAACTCAAGCATTCATGTGTTTTTGCGTCTGATATATGAAAAAAAGAATAAGATGTTACAAAAGCATTTTGGTGATTAATATATTGAGCCAGAGATAATCAGTAAATACTCATACAGTTAGCACAGATTATCAGTTACGTTAATTGATTATAATTTAAGTTGTAGTGTTAACTATATGCTTCATGCATAATAATTGAGTTTAAAAAACAGATCTTGTTATTTTTAAATATTATTATAAGAACTTGTTCTTCATTTCTATGTCTTAAATTTATGTATAATATATTATACATCAGAAATAGATAAGCACGTATCAATTATTAGTATTAGACTAAATGGATTCTTTTCAAAAAAAATTAAGCAAGAAATTTTTAGTTTAACTAATACATTATTGCAGTTATATGTTTTGAGTACGAGTTGTTAAAATGTTTATCGTCTCTTTAAACACAAACATCAATTTTTGGTGTCTTTGAATTAAAATTACATACTTAAAGTAAGGGCTTTAACCACTACATATATTCTTTCAAAAATTAATGGTATTTAGAACCAGTTTTGCAACTTCGAAACTAAAATGTATCTCTACTTAAAATAATTCTAGATATAACTTACTTTTTTCTATTCGGTAATGATAAGAACATTGCAAAGTTCTGGTATGAAATATTATGTAAGTGATGAATCGAAATTTAATAAGCAAAAATTGTTTACACAGCTGTGTAAGTCATGTGATTCATAACAACATGACGTCAAAAAAGAATTTCTTGATGTCATTGAAACTTTTTAAAAATGTGTCATTT
The DNA here is from genome assembly GCA_900005825.1 of Clunio marinus. Classification (NCBI taxonomy): domain Eukaryota; kingdom Metazoa; phylum Arthropoda; class Insecta; order Diptera; family Chironomidae; genus Clunio; species Clunio marinus. The sequence continues at coordinate 487,070 of CVRI01000070.1, read as the reverse complement.
TATTACTTTTCAACGTAATGAGACTTTACGTTAATTTTAGAAAAATCTATGAAAAAATCATAAAAGAAACTAAATAGAAATAAATTTATAAATAATTTTTATCTCATTTAAGAAGGAAAATAAATCGATGATTTATTCCATTCAATGTTTTATTAGGTAATTAAAAAAAAAGCTTTCACAATTTAGGATTTTGGGAATAAAAACTATGACGACTATTTTAAAAAAGTTTTAAACAAATCTAAACTACCTACTCATGCTCTAAATTGAAAGAATGCGAATTGAAAACTGTCTCAATTTGTTATGATTCTAATGCAATTCAAGTTTATTGTACGGATGTTTTCAATTTACAAAGGAAACTACTAGAAGATTTATTAAGTTTAATCATCCGTTTGATGTAGTTTACTGCACAGTTTTGTTGGAATTTAAAAACTCATTTTGGGATAAAAACTTCTAAAGCGAGCATGTTTTATTATTTTTATTTTTCATCTCCGCCCTGCTAAATGAACTTTTATTGTTATCTTAAAATTTTATTCATGAAATTCCAAAGCAATTCTATACTTCAAGATAATAAAAAAAATAAAAAGGATGTTATTGAGATTGCAATTATTCGAAATCTGAATATGACTATTCAATATCAGGTTTATTGATTTTCTTGAGGTTTATTACTTTCGTACACATTTGTTAGAAATTCGTCCTTCCCCGATGACTATTTCGACATATTAGCCTTATTATAACATTTTGATATTTCTCTTAAGTAAGTATTTCAATGTCAAATTAATAAATAAATTTTCCTTATGTAATAAGAAGCATATAACTATGTAGAATAAAAGTTCAAAAGTAATTTGGATACATTTGTAGATTAATAAATTATTGTATTTATTGATGTAAATAATTACACATATCTATATTGATGAATCAGGTTCTAGCTCTACACATAGAAAGATAATAAAATTATGAAATAGAATTTAAAACATTAAGTAGTTACTACTTTAAAAACGTTATAAATTATTGAAAATGTGACAAATAAGAAAAGTATGATAGAACACATTAACAAAATGTTTCATTTATTTTATTTAAGTGAAATATATTTCAAAAATATACATAATTTTCCATTTTGCATAATAATACAGCATCAAAAACTTTGTGATAAAAAAAAAGACTTTTCAACAAGAGTTTTTTTTGGTTACGCAACTTTCAAATAGTCAATGACTCGCTTTCAATATTGCACAGGCGCTAAGAAATTTGTACAAATTTGGTTATTCAATTGAATTAATTATTCGGCATCAAGTCTCGTTTTCCTTAAAAAATTTTTCGAACAAAAAATTTGAAAAGATATTATGCATAAATTTATCATTTAATTTATATTAATCGCTCTTTGCAAATTCTCTCATTCCTTAATATTTAATAATTAAGGGGCAGTTCATCGTAGTGCCTTTGTCGGCTGCCTCTAAATGATGCTTCGAAGAGTGCTAGTTCTTTTTCATAAAAATATCAATTTTCTAAGAAGTCGTTTTGTTATTCTAGTTTTGTCTGGTGCTTTTTTTCTATAAATGATTCTTTTTACTGACAAATTATTTCGATGAATTACCCCTTTCGACCAAGCTTTCGTCTGCAACAAGGGGTACTTCATCGAACAAAATTGGCCGGCAAAAGCTCCATTCAGAAGAAAAGCAATGGGCAAATTCTACGAAAAGCTAAGCGAATTCTTGGGAAAAAACATTTTTTGGAAAAGCACTAGCGCTTTTCGAAGCATCATTTAGAGGCAGCCGGCAAAGGAACTACAACGAATTACCCCTTGATCTGCGACAAAAAAAAATAGAACTTTGAGAAAATCTCTGAGAGAAACTTTAAGTATGTGTGAGTGGAAAGGGAGAATTGAGTATTGCTGATGGAAAAATACTGAATTGGAATACAAAATAGTAATTCAACGAATCTCTTGAATTAGTTGAGAACTGAAGTCGTGGCGTGAAAGACGTGAAAAGCTTGATTGGTGTGTAATATGATTGACTCTCTAGTGATATTATATAAATTACTTACACCAATATGAAAGAAAATTTATCCAGAATTATTTTTCATAAATTTCATAAAGGAGTGTTACAAATTAAAAAATGTTAAAAAGTTCAGAAGTGGATAGAAAAAAGGATCAAATTATTAAATTAAATATTGATGAAAATTTCTTCCATATTAATTAAAAATTTATTGAAAAACAAAAACCCGAAATTTTGAGCTTCGTGATTAGTTCTAAAAAAAGATAGATTAATACTTTTAGAAAGAAAAACCAAAGAAAAGTTTGATTGTAGAGTTTGTCCCGATTTTATTACACCTTCACATATGATATTAATATACATATATTTGCACATTTCTTACACGCCTTTATAGAAAGAAAAGTTTCAGTGGAATATTTAATTATATGAAACATTCTTAATCAAACCCCTTTGAAAATTTTAAAATGACTGTAAAAAAATATTTCAGTAAAATATAAAATTGATGGCTTAACAATCTTTTCCTTTAACATATCATTTTTTATTTGTATGTTCTAACGTTTCGTTAATCCGTTCGAGATATTGTTTGATTGGCCATTTTTAAACAATTAGGAATCTTTTCTCTTTGCAAGATCAAGTAATCTTTCAAATATTACAAGAAGGAAAATCATATGACATAACAAAGTCGAATATCGATTTTAAACTGACAATATAAATTCTGCTAGAATATATATTTCATATAATTTTTTTACATTAGTGCACTCTTTCGTTTGTGTGGGAATATAAGGAAAAATTACCAACAAATACACTGAAAAAAGAAAACTGTGTGTGGATAGAAGAAAAAAGACCCTGAAAATTTCGTTACATAATTATTTTCTCAAAAAATAGGAAGGCAAAATTTAAAAGTAAACTTTAAAAAACGCAGAAATTCGATTATAATTTGATATTGGATCACATCGTCTGTATGCAGCAAAAAATTATCTAATTGAAATACGCTCTATTTGCCTACTTAGGATATTATCTTCAACTGCTATCTATCTTCTTAATAAAAATAAAAACATCAAACTAAATTATCAAAGTATAAGGGAACCACAAAGTACGTATTTCTTATGATAATAAAGATTACTTAAGCTTTTTAGTGCAAATTTTGTTAATGTTGTGTTATTAATTATGTCTCATTAATTATTTACTTTACGAAAAATAATGTGTTGCAAGCTTTTAGATAAAATGTAGAAAAATCATTACATTTTTTATATTCTTCGGAAGAAGGAAAAAAAAGAAAAATCATTGAACATTTAGACATGTATCAGTTGAAAAGTATGATTGTATGGAGTAAATGAATGTTATTTCTGATTTTAAATATTTTCATGGAAAATTGCACTAACATTTACACAATTCAAAAAGACACAAAAACTGAACAAAATAGTTTGGAAATTCAATTGTACAAATTAATTTTTTTATAGAATATCAAAGACATATAGCCGTATAAATTTCTTCATTAAATTGCTCATCTTTGACATTTTACAAAGGATCATATATAATGTCGATGTCTGGCAGTGAGGTGGGTTTCTGTAAAATTATGAATTTTTCTATTTCAATTTCTCTATGTCTCGGCCTTGATTTCGTTTTGTTTTTAGTTAAACATCAAATCGAAAAAAAACTTTTGAAAGTTCAGAATACATTTTCCTATCGTTTATAAATTAGTTACAATAAGTTAAATTAAAATAAGAGATCCAACCTGAAAAATTAGGATTATGGAATAAAAATTTGCCTGCACTGGAATTTTTCTTTCTGTGAGAATAATTGTGTTAGTGAATGGAAAATTCAAACACTAGAATGAAAATTTTCATTGGAAAATGGTTCTGGCCGTATTGATTTTATGTTCCTGTGGTTAGAATCAACAACTTTTTTCACCTTGAAATTATTAAGACATTTGCGTTAAAAGATTTCACAGTTAAACATCTGCATCAATTAAAAGTTTATTAGATCGAAAATACTCAATACAATTAATGTTTAACTAAGAAGCTTTGAGAGAATTTTGTGGAGATTTTTGAAGCGGTAAATCAATTCAAATTTCCTTGTTAGATAAGCTTTTTCCTGTTTCAAAAAATTACGTTAAAACTTAAATCGCGGCTTTCATGAAATAGGTTTAGGAGAAATTAGGGATATGCGTGGTATCTATTCATGTAAATGTAATTTGAAGAATTAAAATTGTAACGCGTTGAAACAAATATGTACTACAAATATAAGAAAAGATCTTGAGGTTAAATTGCAAATACTGACCTCAGATAAAATATCTCTTTAGAAAAGTAATAAATATAATAAGGTCTTCATGGTTTATTCCAATTTAATAATGTATGGGTATTTCTATAAGAAATAATTTAATAATTTTAATTTCTTCGAAATTAAGAAAAAAATTTCGTTATGTAGGATTCTATTGTAAGTTACAGATTTGGTCTTAAAATATTGCATTACACAAAAACCTTTTGAGCAATTTCGATCTTAGATTAATTAAATGTACACTAAAACACGTTCATTAAAAATTTCGTCTCAATTATGCTGGTGCAAATGTCGTATGTGATTTTATGAGCCAAATTTTGCTTTGAAGTAACATCTTGAAAGTAAAACTCATGAAATAAATTTAGAAAAAATTGGTTACGGAAAGTCGGTCACCGTGCAAAGCCCGATATTTAAAACTCCGGCATTAATAGAATTTCAAGAACAACAGCATTCGTAAAAATTTTTCATTCCAATAAGGAGCCACTTTGTATAGGTTTCTGTTTCCAGAGATATTCTTTTGGTTCACATACCTATAAAAACACGAGTGCAGTCATTTATTTTTATCTTTTTCGCAAGTTAGTTTTGAGAAGAGTCTTAATATAATCTTTTTTTAGATGATTTTAGTGGTCAAACATTACACATTACATATAACATTACACAAATAAAACTTAAGGAATATTAGTTTTGATTTTAATATTTCGTGCTAGCTCAATCCAAGATTTCTGATGATCATTTGCCTGAATAAATTGAGAGATATGATGGAGTTTCATTTTGATATACATATCTATTTAACTGCATACAAGTTATATACACTAAATAATAAATCTACAACTGTTTCAAAATCAATTGAAGTTAATTAAATTGCGCAATATACTCCCTTGTTTTATTAGGATTGATATATTCAGCATTTGTTTATTATGCTCAGAGAGAGCAATTCTATCATTGACGCAAAAAAATTCATATTGAAGATATTTAGATTCCTATAACCTACCTTCATATCCACATTTATTTTTACCATAAAAAAAGATTTTGAACTAATTTCTAACATATTGTTTTTTATTTGTTTTTCTTTTTTGAAATTGACTATTATTTGAAAAATAAACCTTAACATTTTTCTACGTGCCTAAATATTTCAACATCATATTTGATTATATTTGTGGCTATATATTTTGTGCACGTGCTTTAAACCGTCATCATACATCGCTTTCAATGAAATTTCGTCACAATTGAAATTAAACCGAAATTTTTAATCATCATTGCTTCACACACAAACACAACAACATTCATTCTTTGTTCATGCTGATGTTTTCTCATCATTTAAAAATGGACATAGACGGGCCGATCCGACTCTTATCGAGTCGCAACAGTTCCCTCAGTAGAAGATGACAATCTTACTGCTGACGGACAGTACAAGGTAAGAAACATAATTGGTGGAACAGTTAAAACAATTCTATTTAAGAATTTAAATTCTTAAATTTAATTACAGAAACTCTTTAATTATTGATTGTTAAAAAATATTTATTCTTTCATTTCTTCCGTTTTTTCGGTTAATTGCGTTTTTAATAATAATTAGATTAACTGATTATTTTTTACTTATTTGTGTTTTGATTTGCGTCATAATTGCCTATTTTTTTTCTTGTTTTTCATTTAGCACATTTCAAGTGTGTTAACAAAGATAAAGATAAAAAGATTTCTTATAAAGAGTCAAGAACATTTCAAAATAAGTTGATTGACACACACAACACGTACAAATTATGACACATCCATTTTATTTTTGTTTAACAATTTCATGTCGATTTTAATTTGCATGCCATTTTCTTCACGTTCTGAATAAACGATTTCAATAACAAAGCTACATGATTTAAAAAAGTAAATATAGTTGCTACTAAATTCAATATCACAATGAAATTTATTGAAAAATAACGAATGGAATCAAAATTTTAATTTGAATTAAGTTTTGTAAGATCTTGAGCTTTTTTCAACTATATGAAAGAAAAAAAATTATCATGATATTTTCTAGATTCATCAAACACTATAACTTCATTTAATAAAATGCAGTTTGACGTCATACACTTGTTCATGTGTGTTGTTTAGTGTCATTGTTTTTTCTTGTACATTAGCTTCTCGATAAAAGCAAATCGATAGGATGAAAAACCTATTAATCAAATGCATAACTAGGGGTACCTATTAAAATGTATGTATGTTTCCATATTTAATATTTATGCACTGTAGGTAAATATAGATGCAAATCATCTTTTATTGTGTTTTATGCTTCAAATAGAAAACAATTTGACATTTAAATAATTAAACAAAAATTGTGTTCTTAAATCAATTGATAAACATTTTTTTGACATCAATAGTCAAGACGAAAGATGCCACCCAAACCAAAAAAGGACAATTTGGATGATCTGAAACAGGAATTGGACATAGATTATCACAAAGTAACAAGCGAGGAGTTATATCAAAGATTCCAAACACATCCTGAAAATGTAACTAACATTAAAACATAAATATGAAAATGAAACAAATATTTTATATATTCTTCCCATAGGGTCTAAGTCACGCTAAGGCAAAGGAAAATTTGGAAAGAGATGGACCAAATGCTTTAACACCACCCAAACAAACCCCGGAATGGGTTAAGTTTTGCAAGAATCTCTTTGGTGGATTCGCCCTTCTGCTGTGGATCGGAGCAATTCTATGTTTTGTTGCCTATTCGATTCAAGCAAGCACGGTTGAAGAACCAGCCGACGATAATTTATATTTAGGTATTGTACTTTCTGCCGTCGTTATAGTTACTGGTATTTTCTCATATTACCAGGTATGTTTCCGCAAATAAGATTAATTAAATTTGTGAAGTGATTTTTAACCTTTTTTCCTTTGCATTTCTAATCAATATTTAGGAATCGAAAAGCTCGAAAATCATGGAATCTTTCAAAAATATGGTACCCCAATTTGCCACGGTTATTCGTGAAGGTGAAAAATTAACTTTACGTGCTGAAGATTTGGTATTGGGTGATGTTGTTGAAGTCAAATTTGGTGATCGAATTCCGGCTGATATTAGAATTATTGAATCCAGAAATTTTAAGGTAAATTGAAAAAAAATCAACATTTTCAGCTTTTACTTAAATTTTCTAAATACTTTTTAAGGTTGACAACTCGTCTTTGACTGGAGAATCAGAGCCTCAATCACGCGGTCCTGAGTTCACACATGAAAATCCTCTTGAAACGAAAAACTTGGCCTTTTTCTCAACGAATGCTGTTGAAGGAACTGCAAAAGGTGTCGTTATATCTTGCGGTGACCGCACTGTCATGGGTCGTATTGCAGGTTTAGCATCTGGCTTAGACACTGGCGAAACTCCAATTGCAAAAGAAATCCATCATTTTATTCACTTAATTACTGGCGTCGCTGTATTTTTGGGTGTCACCTTCTTTGTTATTGCACTCATCCTTAACTATCATTGGTTAGATGCTGTTATCTTTCTTATTGGTATCATTGTTGCCAACGTACCCGAAGGATTATTAGCTACTGTCACTGTCTGTTTAACTCTAACTGCTAAAAGAATGGCATCAAAGAACTGTTTAGTGAAGAATTTGGAAGCAGTTGAGACACTTGGATCCACATCAACAATCTGCTCAGATAAAACTGGAACATTAACACAAAATCGCATGACTGTTGCACACATGTGGTTTGATAATCAAATCATCGAAGCCGATACTACAGAAGATCAATCTGGTGTTCAATATGATCGTACAAGTCCAGGATTTAAAGCTCTGTCACGTATCGCTACATTATGTAATCGAGCAGAATTTAAAGGAGGTCAGGAAGGTGTTCCAATTTTAAAGAAAGAAGTGTCAGGTGATGCATCAGAAGCCGCCCTTTTGAAATGTATGGAATTAGCTCTTGGTGACGTTTTAACAATTCGTAAGCGTAACAAGAAAGTTTGCGAAATTCCGTTTAATTCAACAAACAAATTCCAAGTATCAATTCACGAGACAGAAGACGCAAGTGATCCACGATACTTGTTAGTTATGAAAGGTGCACCAGAAAGAATTTTGGAACGTTGCAGTACAATTTTCATTAATGGAAAAGAGAAACTCATGGATGAAGAGATGAAAGAAGCATTCAATAATGCATATCTTGAACTCGGTGGTCTTGGAGAGCGTGTGCTTGGATTTTGTGATGTTATGCTTCCATCAGATAAATATCCCCAAGGATTTAAATTCAACTCGGACGATCCTAATTTCCCATTGGAGAATTTACGTTTTGTTGGTTTGATGTCCATGATTGATCCCCCGAGAGCAGCTGTGCCTGATGCTGTAGCCAAATGTCGTTCAGCTGGTATAAAAGTTATCATGGTTACTGGTGATCATCCTATCACTGCCAAAGCCATTGCTAAATCTGTTGGAATTATTTCCGAAGGAAACGAAACTGTTGAAGACATTGCTCAACGTTTAAACATACCCGTCTCAGAAGTTAATCCTCGTGAAGCTAAAGCTGCGGTTGTTCATGGAACTGAATTGAGAGAATTATCTTCAGATCAACTCGATGAGATTCTTCGTTATCATACAGAGATTGTTTTTGCTCGTACTTCTCCCCAACAGAAACTCATCATTGTTGAGGGTTGTCAACGTATGGGCGCTATTGTTGCTGTAACTGGTGATGGTGTTAACGATTCTCCCGCATTGAAAAAAGCTGATATTGGTGTCGCTATGGGTATTGCTGGTTCAGATGTGTCAAAACAGGTAAAATATAATCATTTGCTTCAACGCAATGTTGAAAATTCGTATCAAATACATCTTTTTTCAGGCTGCTGACATGATTTTACTTGATGACAATTTTGCTTCGATCGTTACTGGTGTGGAAGAAGGTCGTCTTATTTTTGATAATTTGAAAAAATCAATCGCCTATACACTCACATCAAACATTCCTGAGATCTCACCATTCTTGGCATTCATCTTGTGTGATATTCCTTTACCATTGGGAACTGTCACAATTTTGTGTATTGATTTGGGAACGGACATGGTAAGTTGAATTTAATTTATTCGTATGTGATCTATCTGACCCCTTCCTCATCAGTCTAATCAGATGATAGGAGTTTCAAAATTGAATGATTATTTGTTTACAAATATCTAGTTACAAACGTTAATTCTATTGCAAAGAGTTTTGTCTACAAATTATCAAATGCGATTGGCAAAAATAAAACGAGTAAATGAAATTTTTTAACCTCTGCGGATAATATTGTCATTGCCATTGATAATTAACTTGAAGAATTCGGTTAAAACAGCATAAAAAAGAATAGCAAAAGAATGAAAAAGAAAAAATTGAATGAAGTCAATAATAATTAATGTGTGTTCAGGTCCCAGCAATATCTCTCGCATACGAAATTGCCGAATCAGATATCATGAAAAGACGACCTCGTAATCCATATTCTGATAAATTAGTCAACGAGAGGTAAAATTTAAATTACCACCAAATAGCTGAACACACAAAGTCATATTTAAGCTATTCAAATAATTTTTCTCTCTATTTCCTTTCCTGTTACTTAAATATTTATTCATAAATTAAGATAAACTTGAATTGAACTTCTACTTAGTTTTCTGCCGTAATTTTGTTACTTAGATTTTTTGAGCGTGAAATGTGATATAAACTAACTTAGTGATCTTCATAATAGAACCTGATTCTCAATTACATAAAAAATTGAATGGTGTTTATATAACATTTTCATGCGATTATTGGATGCCAACACCTTTGTCTTATATAGAATGTTCAAAATATTTTCTTTATATAGATATTTACTTAATTTTTTTTTATCTCAATGCGTCTTGAGATGATTTCGTTATCAAATTGAGAGCAGGCAAACTTTATTATTTATTTATTTTTTGCACATTTACATTTATGACGACTGAATAAGCATTCGCTCCAAAGATTCAATTCTGCCAGAAGATTTTGTTTGGTGTATGTTATCATTTTCATAATAGGAGTATTTCAACAACAGATTTTTTGATATTTGAAGGATGCTTTCAATGATCCAAAAGTAAAATTGATTATTTTTTAATTTTTGCCTCCAATGAAATGAGATGAGGATTTTTAAACTTATTATGTCAATTTACAAAATAAATTTAAATTTGAAGAATACAAATCAGATATAATAGATCTTCTTTGATCTTGTAAAGAGGCGGTATCAGAGTTATTATGTTCAATTTTTTAAAATACATTTTTTATTATGTTTTATTATAATTTGTATCATTATTTTGATTTTGAATTATTTGATGCATACAAAAAAAGGTGCCCGCCATTTCACTTGCCTATGAAATTGCTGAAGCTGATATTATGAAACGACCTCCACGAGATCCGTTCAACGATAAACTAGTCAATCAAAGGTTTTGATGTTATTTTGTTTATTTATTTTTTATTTATACAATACACTTTTAAGAATCCTAATCAGAATGACTTACATTTCGTTTGTCTTTCTCCTTATCGTTTTATGTATTCTCTAATATCCGAGAATACTTAAAGATTACATGAAAATCCTTCACATCCTTCTAACAAATGCCTTGAACAAATGTCTTGAAATATTTCAAGTTATTGACAATATTAACAAAAGATTGCCTATATAAGTATAAAACCATGAAGTGTCTTCTTGAACTAATATTATGAAATATGTCATATTACTAGAATAGGAACGCAATGCACGATCCCTAATTTAGTTTCCATTTTATTTTTATTTTATCGAATTACGGAGGTTTTCGTTTCAATTCAGTCGAATTGAAACATCACATTAACTTAATTGAAATACATAAAATTGTTTTTTCAATGAAAAATTAAATCTTTTTAACTATGTTACATATATTTGAGAAGTAGAAAGACTTTTTTGATATAACGTGAGCAATCAAATAATTTAAGGAAGAAATCACAAAAGTGTCGTTCTAACAATAGTTTACTCCGTAAACTGTCAAATGATAGAAATCTTACAATCGTTTTACTTTTAAATTCGTTAAAATTCATATTATTCATTGAAATTTTACTTGAAATTTCGTACATTTTTTTTCTTGCTTATATTGTCATGTTTATGCTACGAGACCTTAATTAAAATCTGATAATTTAACTATACTTACATTTATAACTTTTTTCATACGACTGAAAGAAATAACCAAAGTGATATCTATTATAATTGATTTTTTCTAATGAATTTATAGACTTGAAAATTTAAAGAGAAAAATTTAGCGAAAAAGTTTATTTTCTTAAGGATATCAGATATTTATTGACTACTGTTCAGTTTTATTTCTTCCTTTCAAATTTAGTTCATACATAATATACCGTAGAATAATTATTGCGAATTCAAACATGTAAGAAAAATTTTACATAGTTGAAAAATGGAGAAGTTTAGTGATATTCAGTTTTAAAGATCAATCCTTTTTAAATAAGGTCTCGTTGAATTTAGATTCGTTTAGTTCTTAGTTAAATGCAATTATTCCAGTGTTCTGTCATATATCCCAAATCATTTGTATTTGTACTGTGTTATTCTACCTTAGCATTGTGTTATTCAAACACCACGTTTCTCTTATTTACATACGATACAACAAAGTTAGTTATTTGCTCAAAACATTGTTTATGTTGATTTTTAATTGTTTGCACTTTTGAATTTTTCACACATCCCAATTATTTTTCTACAAAATCGCTAGGTAGTAATGGTCAATGATTTGCTGCTACGACTTTTTTAATTTGCAGATCGAAACAATACATTTTAAATTATTGCAGTAAATTAACTATTCTTACAAACTGTCAGTTATATAATGGGTATATGAATCAACCACATTTGTATTAAAAGATTTAAAATAAGCAAATACGACCAAAACGACGTGAAAGATTCAAAATCTATACTTTTTAACATTCAGATTATCAAGACTTATTAAATTATAAGTACAAATTGAAATTTCTTTTTTAAAATTATATCTAATTGTTTCAAAAAAGAGGAATGAATCATCAAAACAATTACCTGTATCATTTTTGAAACACCCTTTATCATGTAGGTTCCAGCTATTTCCTTAGCTTATGAAGAAGCCGAATCAGATATTATGAAAAGACAACCGAGGAATCCATTTACAGATAAATTGGTTAACGAGAGGTAACAGTCCAAAAATCTAAAAAGTGCAGAAATTATATAAAAATTTACACAAAAATTACTGCTTAATAATTAATCAGTGGGTTATTATATACATATCTACATATATATATATTTGAATTTATAACCTATGAATGCAGTTTTGTAAAAATTTGATTTAATTGGATTATAAATATTGGGTTTAAGATGACTTAAAAATGTTTCGATCGTTTGAATGTTGGCCACATACTTAATTTAGCATTATTTTCGTCTAAATTTTGGGGTATAATTTGTCTTCTTTCTTCGAATAATAACTTAGCAATATTCAAACCATCAAAACATTTTTTTTTCTTCAATTTTATGGCTTTTTAATTTGATAACCTTAATTGAAAGTACAGAATTCAGTCAATAACCACCTCTTACAAAAATCTTTCAAATATTATCAACGTTGTCTTTTTAAATGGTGTGCAACTAAAATATCCTTTGAAAATATTTTACATTTTTAGAAACATTATTTTGAAATTAAGTATTCATAAGTCTCATAAAACTTACGTTTATAAGTATGTAGATTTTTAATAATGATGAATATTAGATTTTACAGTACGACTAATTCATACAACCATTTTTTAAAAACTTTTATTTCTCAGAATTGAAAACTAGAACTAAATGGAAAAATACTTTTTATTTTGCTTACGTCATGAACTTTCATTTTAGCTTAATACTTTTTGTGGATTTTGACTTATCGTTAAAAATAAAATAACAATAATATATCTAGAATTGTAAAATCATGGTCCTATTCTAAAATTCTATCTTGATTTTCAATTCTGCGAATTATGTTTTTAAAAAAAGGAGGATATATGAATTTATCGCACTGAATGATGGATTTCTCTTTGGTTTCATTTGGAATTAACATAAAGTAATACTTATTAGTTATTTATTTGCCTCTTACTTACTAATTTATAAAGTTTTCTTCTTTTTTATTACGCTAGAAATAGTTTGCAATTGAAAAAGATTTTATTTATGAGTGTTTTTTTTACATTATCTAAATATAAAAAATGTTAATTTAAAATATCTTGCACAAATAACACTTTCCACAGTTTAATGGTTTCTAATATTATTTCATTTAGAATTTGAACAAATATTTAGTATATAACAGATTTATTCAAAAGCGTTTTAAATCTCTAAACGTCTTGCTAATTTTTTCTAACATCTAATTCAATTCTTTGAAGTCTGCCTGTTGCTATTTTTTTTGTATCAATTGATAATTCTTTTTAATATTTTATCTTTGCAATATTTAAAAAGCAGTTGAACAATTTAAATTTTTATCAGTAATATTTGGCTTTCAAATTCCTTTTGATGTTTTCATAAGTTCTATAAGATAAAGTGCTATCATGTTCTTTAACGAAAGATGTCTAGCTTAAAATAGTAAAAAATACTTCAAAAATATAATGAAGTCAACTACCTTCATACTGTAAGGTAAGTTTGTTGTTTCTGAATACAACCGTTTGTTTCAGAAGAGGAAGAAATCACCATTGATTGTGCTTCTAAAGATGTACTTACGAATGACGTATATCCTGTTTTTTCAAAAATAATTCGTTGATTATTTGTTTCGTATTTTTATCAACTTTGTGATATTATTTTAATTTTGTTAAAATACATTTGCACCGATTGTACAATACATAATATGTTAAATTATTTACTTACATATTAACATAACTTTTTGTGGATGTACATATATCTAAGTGTTGTTTCTCAGCTTAAAAAGGAATACAATCATCAATCGTATTTGTGATATTGATGTTCATTATTTAGTAGTTTTCTCAATGCAATTTTGTTTACCCATTTAATCATACCATACGTTTATTTTTTCTTTTAAATCAGCATAACACTTTTTTTCACCTACAAAAAAAGAAATTTTTCCTTTTTTTCCTAAGATTGTTCAATAATAACATTTGTATAGATTTGAAAATAGAAATGACTACACTTTAATACTTATATTTATTGGCATGAAAGATGTCGTATTAACCAAATTCTTTCAACTTCTGCTTGAAATATCAGAAAAAATAATTAATTAACCGGCATCGAAAAGAAGAAATTGCTTTTTTGTACATTTTCCAAGCTCACTTCGTATGAATCTTACTACCTGTGATCGGTAGTTAATATTATTTTTATAAAAGTTATCTACTTTCTACCTCCGAATAACATCTATCCATATTCATATATAAAATTATATAATACTCGTATGTATATATCCTCAAAAACTTATTTCAAGGTTAACTAATTATTCGGTAGTTGAAATAAAATTCAAAAGTTTTGCATTACTTATGCTGGGGCACGACTGAGTGTTTTGCATTACTGCTACGTAGCATTGATAAGGCGGATAATTTTGTATAATTTGCAACGTCGTAACTCATAATGACTATTGAAAATACAAAGAAACAAAATATTTAATTATTTATTACTTATCGCTCGTAACTTAAAATGAATACCAAAAACATAAGCTGTTAAGGTTTATAAGCTAAAAACATGTTTCATGTATTTATAAAAGCTTAAATTATGCTATTTAAATAACAAGGAACACTAAAGTGTTTTTAACGTAAATTAGCAGAAAAAAAAATAATAATTTTTGAACCAATTTTGCCCTGTTGTTATTATTACTATGTAAAGGTACCAGCTATTTCGTTGGCCTATGAAGCACCGGAGAGCGATATCATGAAACGTCAACCACGAGATCCATATCGCGACAACTTGGTCAATCGCAGGTCAGAAATATAAATTGCGTTGACGATTTTTCAATGCAAAGAACAAAAACAAATAATAAAATTTAAAAAGGACCTGTTAGTAGTTTTAATTTTAAAAATTGAATTATATACTTATAAATAGGGTCCAAAAATTTGCCTGAAACTCATATGTTTGTCATCTTCTGATATTGAAAATTTTTCTGACTTCTATAAAACTGTTAAAACATTTTAATTGATTTAAAAAGAAACAATCATAAATGAAGTGTTTTTGGGAAAACATTTTCAAAACAGAAGATGACTTTTTGAATTATTCCACATTCGCTAAATGTTTTTGTTCACTCAGATAATGCAAAGTTGTTATTGGTGGAAAATTAATAAATCACGTGTACGATGAAATGAAAGAGTTTGTCTACTCATTGTGTCGTTTGGAATTTTTTAATACAATGTTGATGCTTTTGATGTTCATTCAATTGTTTTGTCAAAAAAGAGAGAAAAGGAGAATAATAATTAAAACAAACTCTTGGTACATTCTATACTGTTAAAATAGGCAACGAAAAATAAAAAAAAACTCTAAAATTCTTATTAAAACCTTCAGATTTTAATTTAAATAAATAAATAATTCTTCTTATTGCGGATTCCTTCAAAAGTAAATTTCATTTCAATCAAATCCAAATTTAATTCGAAAATATTAACAGAAAATCAACATCTCAGATTGATTTATTTAGCAATGTTTAAATAAAAAATTTAGTAACATGAAAAGCAAAAATTTTTATTACTAAAGATTTAAATATAATTACATAGTATTTAGATAGAGAAAATTAGCAATATTTAAATAATGGTCATTTTTTTCTTCTTAAAATAGACATTTTAGTAGATTTTCTGTCTACTAAATATCTAAGTATTTCTTTAAAGTACAATTTCTGTAATTTGGATTATATTTTCAAAACATTCAAATAGACTTTAAAGAATATTTTATGAAATCAGCTTAAAAAATATTTCATTATTCTATCTCTATCTATGATTTATTAAGGTTTATAAATATACCTAAAGCTTATCACCAGCTTTTCTATTTTCGATGTAATTTTCGTCTATTTATGAACTAATAATGGAGTTTAAAATCTAGTACTATTTATTGCATATACTTTGCATTTTCTTGAGTAAAATTTATCGTCCAGGAATGTCTGTACCAAGAAAAAAATACTATTTATTATTTGAAGTTAAATTTAAATATATTGCGTTTTTCTATTGTTGATGTTGTGGTTGTTGTTGTTGTGTGGACTCAAAGAGTTATGTCGTTTCATGTTAAGAATTAAAAGAGAAACACACAATTTGCTCTTTCATCTAAACGTAATGACTAAGATATTTATTTTAATTATTAATCTCTAATGTGTGATCCAAAAGTTTTTATAAATGCAAAATTGATAAAGGATTTTATAATCCCTTTTTATATGAAAGAACAAATTGTAAAGTTTTATTCAGGGAGAATAAGGGGCATATATGTCTTGTTTAATGGGCTTAGTTTAAGTTCAATGAACCGGTTTTTTTCTTAAATAAGTACATATATGAGTAGTATTAATTAGGCGTTTAATAATACAGTAGAATTTCAATCATTGACCGTAATTTTAAAGTAAAGGTTAACCGTAAAAATTTAAGCAGTAATTATCGATGTTTTTACACGTTCATTTAGAAATCAGCATATAAAAATTCTACTGTAGATATTAACATTCGTATTCAATAAAAAGTCATTTCGTTTTTGAAAAACTATTAGAAAAGATTGAATATTTTTATTCAAATTAGATTAATCTTAGTCGGTAGTATTCTGCACCGAACTTTTCAATCTGAAGATAATTGTTTTCAAATCGTTACGATCTTTATGAATACGACAAGAAAAGTTATTGTGTTTCTGCAAGTGACATAGATGTTGTTAGATAGTGTAGTAGATGCCAATGAAGCAAATTTCAAATATGTAAAATATTGATAAAATTTTTATGTAGGATGTATTTAGATATGCGTAGTAGAATTCTTTTATAAACGTTGTAATTCGGAAATTCTATCTTTTTTCTGTTGCATAATTTTGATGATTCGGTTATTGCTCGAAATTCTCGCATGATTGGAATAAATAGAAATATAGTTTGTATTTCAAACAAAAAATATATTTGTCTAGCCAGTTATTCACTACCTAGAGATGAAAAAACTTCAAACTTTGCAAGTATTATTCTATTTATATTTAATTTAGTTTAATTATATTTTTAATTTGACTTAATATATTAGGTTTTAAGCCTCTAAATCCTAAACTTATTTATTTTTCTGAGGACAGACCACAAATTTCGATCTTTTATGTTTTATTTTAATTTTCCATACTCATTCATCTAATACGTTTTTTAATAAGTCATAATTTCAATGAGAACAGATGAAGCACTCAATGAGAGAAATTGTAAGTTGAAGCCTTACCTAATTTTGTATTGGAACTAAGTTTAAAGCATGTTTAAAGTAACAGAAAAATATTCATTAGCAAAGATTTCTATATGTTTATGTATATATGCTTTTATTATATTTATTTATACAATAATCTTTTTAGTCCTATGCTTAAAATTTTATTGCTTTTATGTTTTGTAGCTTGTCGCATGTGCAATTTAACAAAATTCGCTTACATAAAATATTTAGTATGTATACTGTTTACTAACAAATATACCTATATGTATATATATAAAAATGCTTTTACATAATACACACATTAAATATAATATATTTTTCATGAAAAGTTTTTCGTTTAAAATGATTTTTAATAAAAATAGAATGAAAAGCTTGTCATGAAATATAAAGAGAAGGATTATTTCTCATTTTTCTCAAAATTAATTGAATGACAACTTCTACAGACTTATATCTATGGCATATGGCCAAATTGGTATGATTCAAGCTGCTGCTGGATTCTTCGTATATTTTGTCATTATGGCTGAAAATGGTTTCTTACCTGGAACATTATTTGGTATTCGAAAACACTGGGATTCGAAAGCAGTTAATGATCTAACGGATTCCTATGGACAGGAATGGGTAAAGCTGGAATTTTTTTGCAATTTGCCAATAAGAAAAAAATAATCTTTTTTTTTATTAGACATATCGTGATCGCAAGACATTAGAATTCACATGCCACACTGCTTTCTTCGTATCAATTGTCGTTGTACAATGGGCTGATATTATCATCTGTAAAACACGACGCAACTCCATTCTTCATCAAGGAATGAAGAACTGGGCATTAAATTTCGGTCTGATCTTCGAAACAGTATTAGCTGCAATTCTTTCATATACACCTGGCATGGATAAAGGTTTACGCATGTATCCATTGAAGTAAGTTATATTGAGTTATATTGCTCTTCAAACTGTTAGTTAAAATGGACTGTTTTCTTTTCAGATTCGTGTGGTGGCTACCGGCCTTGCCCTTCAGCTTAGCAATTTTCCTGTATGACGAAACTCGTCGATTCTATTTAAGACGTAACCCAGGAGGTTGGCTGGAACAAGAAACGTACTACTAAAAAGTTTAAAGCAGTGGAATGAATATTTCTACGAGCTATGTATACACTAACACCCAACACACACACACTTGCTTGAAAAAAATAGAAAAATCATTAAAAGTGAAAATAATAGCGAATGAAATAGAAAGAGGAGCATATATTGTGACCACACGAAGAGTAATAATTAATAATATGTAATTAAAACAAAACTTTTTAAATGAAACTCAACTTTACTTTCGGGAGAAATCTAAAATTACCTAATTTCTTAAAAGCACACGGTTCTCAATCGCGTGTCGTAAATTTTTCACCTTTGACCATCATTTTTGTCACAAGTTCAATTTTCATTAAAAACTATAGGAATGATTTTTTTTCACAAATAGTTATAAATAATAAAAACAAAAATACTATTAAAGTAATCATTAGATTATATATTTCTGTTTCAAACTTCAACACAAAAGTGGAAAATATCCTGATAAAATATTAAAAAATTAGATTATTTAAAAAAAAAATAAGAGATGAACAACAGAGTTCAGAATTTAATAAAGCAAAAAATGATATAAAAAATAAATGAAAATAGTAATAATTCGCTCTAGCCTCCTAAATAAAATAAGCATTAAATTTTCCGTAATTAAAAAAGAAAGTAATTTCGTCGTTAAAATTCGAGAAGAAAGTACAGAAAGTGTTTTTTCAATGTACAATATTATTATAAAAAATGAGGAGAAATGATGAAAATATATAAAATATGTTGAAATTACAATTATAAATAGTGTGTGTATTCATGCGTTGCAGCAGTGGTGTTCTTCAGAAAAAATATAATAAACATAAGCAAAAGAAACATAAGGTATAATTAAGCCTCAACATTTTATCAGCAAATGGAACTTAGCACACGATCAGTTTTTGATCAAAAGCATAATTCTCATATGTAACTATTTTGTTTCTCCTTTTCATTTCTCTTTTTAGAAATAAATTAGCATTTTATTTTCTGTTTAGATTTAAGAATCTATGAGAAACAAAAGATAAAGTAAATTAATAGCTAATAATCGTAGAACGAAAGCTAAAGATCATACTTGAAGAATAAATACAAAAATTAAATGACAAAAATCAATTCTTTTGATATGTTCACAAAACTACTTTATCACAGGATATCAGCAAATATGAAATCGTTAAAACATTAGACATCATAATGATTTGGTATTTTTATTGAATCTTCATAAAATGAGTTTTCAATTCCAAATTAGCATCTCCCGTCCCATTAATACTTTAGCTTAAATTTCAATTAATAATAAATACATTTTTTTTGACGATGTCAAATATTTAGGTAATTTTTTTTTTCAGGTTATTGAAACTCCTGATAAAAGATCAAAATTTTATCACTCCTCTCCCATTAATTTAATGATTTGAATCAAATGCTAAATATAATCATTAAAAATGTTTATATGATTTGTAACAGATAAACAGAAAAAAAAATTAGTTTTTTATGATACTTTGAGTATTGAAAAAGGGCTAAATCGAAGCAAATTTGATATGAAAAAGAACTGTTTGATCATTATAAAATTGAGCATCTCTATTATACCGAAATAAAAACTATTAAATTATAGGCTTTAATAGAACTAACTAAAAGTTATAAGGAATTTGGAGGAACGAAATAAAATGTCACCTTTAAAAATATGGAAAGAGTCAGTTTAAATAAATATTGTTAGAAATTCCGGTTGGCATCAGCTTCACACTCTGACAATTCTAAAATATACGTCACTTTTTAAATAAATACTGCCCATTTCTTGTTAATGAGAAAAATGTATGATGTCAAGCAGATGCATGTAAAGAAATATTAACAACAAAATTAAATTAAATTGAAAATAAATTTAAAATGTGGAGCACTCTCACGTTATTTTAGACGAAAACTGTGCAAGAATCTAAATATGTATTAAAATATATATGTATAATTCACAAAAGTTTTTATAGATGAATAATTAGTTGGAGATTCATTGTTATGCAATTCCTATAATTATTTTTCATTTTAGTTTACGAGCTTGATTGGATAAGTCGTTTCCACGTTCAACTAGGAAATGTCAACATATACTTACATTAAGAAATGCCTAAGTAGATGTAGCAACAAATTTAACAGTTAAAATTTTTGCTTTTTCACGTATTCATGCACTCACATGTGAATCATGTGATACGTTTTCTTTTTTTAGTATCAATTTTGAAAAGGGTTGCTCCACGCAAAATTTAAACAAATAAAATAGAAATTGTAGTTTCAGTACAGACATTTTCAATTAGATAATTTTGTCTGTGAAAAACCGCATAAAATACACATAAAATTAACCATGTAATGAAAATCTGCTATTAAATCATCTGAAAATAAAAATAAATCAGCAAAATTGCATATAATATTTCATATTTACAAAAAATAAGCCCAAAGCAAAATGAACTCTACAAAATGAGAAAAAAATTAGTTATTATTGATGAAATATCTAAATGAATAAATTATGATGAACTTTCTTCTTTGTTAATTAGAAAAAGATAAAAGAAGTAATTTTTTATCATACATAGGTATTTAATAGATGAAGTTGAGTTTTCAATTTTGAAGGCGACGTTTGTTTGCGTATAATTGCGCTTGAAAGCATTTTAGTTTGAAGATTTTCTTAAAAGATTACAAAGAAAAAACTTAAAAAATCAATAAAAATTTCATAAGCAGATTTAATATTTACAGCTTCGTTTAATTTAATAAAAAAAATCTAAAATGATGATAAAACTGCAAAAATTTATTAAGAAAAGAAATGCAAAAATGTTAATTGTATTTAAAATGTTCCAAAAGGTAAACACAATAAAATAGTTTTAAAAATCTTATCGTTAGTCTAAGTCATTTCATGAATGAATTTTTTTCGTCATGGTTACATAGCAGTGGACATAAAATATCTGTGTCTATGAATGAAAGATGGCGTCCAGTCTTTTTGTTTGTACGACTGGACGCCATCTTTCATTCATAAATATTTAACTTCAGTCGTCTCTGATTTACAATCTGTGTCTAATTTGAAATAATTATCTTCTAATGAATGGATAAAACTTTTCGAGGATTCAGTTTATGATGGTGAAGAACAAATGAAAAATAAGGTTTTTGATAATGTTTGCTGAATTTGAATTGGCAGTCATCTAAAACTACTGATCTTTAGGATATGTATCAAGATATGTATAATTTCTACTGCTGACTGTAAGAAAAAATATATCTAGATAAAAATAAAGAATCTGAAATGTTTTCTCCTTAGCCATTCATTGACATTTTTATTATGCGTTTTTTCTCAATGTCGATTTGAAATTTCTCTGGGATCAAATTGAAATTTATAATAATCATCAGTAAATTTCGATGAAAAGAACATGAACACTGAAAAATGAATTTATATATGTTTTGCTTAAGAATTCTGGATACATCTTTCAAACTCTTCAAGACTTAGCATTTGTCCATTTGCCTTCACTGACGGTAATTTTCCAGCCGACGCATCTGCCAACAGTTCAGGTGAAAACCATTTTGCTAGTTGATTACTTGTTGGTGATAAACAACCGCCATTATTTGCCATATTTCGATTTTCCACTAGATAAAAAAAATTGTTTTGAAAAAAGAACACCGAATAAAAAAAAACAAAACCAAACTCACACTCATCTTGATCTTTTGGATGGCCTTGCATCATTTGATGAGATACGTTGTTCATTTGTTGTGTACTGGACTGTGGAAATTGTTGTGAACGAATCATATGTTGTGCACGTGGTTGATACTGCTGCGCGATGAATTGCGTCAATGCTGGATTATCCATTTGCTGCTGCGTCTTTAGCTGCATCATTTGTTGATGCTGCTGACTTAAAAATTGCTTTTGCATGTTCATTTTTTGAATATGCTGTTGTTGAAAATCATAATTTCCACCCATCATGTTGGGCTGTTGATGCTGAAAATTTGATATCATTGCATTTGCAGGTTGTTGTTGAAGCTGCTGCTGAGGATTTGTAGGTCCAGCACTTTTCACGATTGGACGACCTAGAAAACAATGAAAATTTAATTAAAAGAAATTTCAAACTATTCAATTACCTTGCGGTTTCATAGGTGATTGGGCATCCCATGCAACTTTTCCATAGGCTTCATTTTGAGCATGTAATTGCATAATGCGATCCAATTGTGATAAATTTCCCATGAATTGTTGTTGTGATAACTGTTGATTTCTGTTAATAGGTTGCTGAGATGATTGAGATCCAATTATTGGCTTCTTTTTATCAACACCAACTTTGTGGCCATTTTCACTTTGTCCGCTTTCTTTTTCAGCCGTCATTTTACGCAGAACCGAAGTTGGTGTAAAAATGTTGGGAGATGGTGCGTGTTGACGCTGTTGCTGCACTTGATGATGACTCGATAACTGAACACCTGGTGTCTTTTTTATCGGTGAATCAATCGGTCCACATTTGGGATCATCATCTTGTGAATGCACTGAAGATGTCAGCGAATTTGTAGGATCCTGTTGTTTTCTTTCACTATCCTGCTTTTGTATTTGTTCCTGCTCCTGACGTTTACGGAAGTTTTCACGTTGTTCTTCTAGTTTTTTACGAATAAGAGCATTCTGCATAATTGACTGTGTATGATACTGAAGTTCACGTGGCGATGGAATCCTTTGAGGAATTCCTAAATAAAAAAAAAGAAAAATTAATATTATTTTAAAGACATAAGAAATCAATTATAAATCATGAGAATAACTTAGAAAAGCTGACATAAACATTTATATACCTGGCACATGCAGTGTCAAAGTATTATTCGGTGGCAAAACAGCTGGACCAATTGAAAATCCTTGAACGCGTGCGTGCAAGAAATCAATTAAAAGATTTGATTTACCATTTTTCTTTATCTTCTGTTTTGTTTTGTTAAATTTTGAAAGCTCATTAAATAAGAGCAAGAAAAATTACAAAAGAAAGATGATCTCTTACGTTTTTATGGAAAATGGATATGAATAAACATTTCGAATTTGTTTTTGATATAGTCTAGGAGAAAGCCTATATTCTGTCTCAGAATATCCCGAAAATAACAATTTTCAATGCAATATTGAAGCATCCAGTGACATTTTTTAAAAGATCAAAATTTGTAAATACCTGTAGCTGGCAATGGTGAAAGCCGAAGTTTATTTGCCGGTGAAGCTTGTTGAAATAAAAAGTTCTGATCAATTGCTGGAACGGGAGAAAGAGGTGATCCCTGTGACATTGGAATAGATGCTGTCAAAGCATTCGTCGATTTCATTGGTTGAAATAAGCTACTTGACGGAATCGGTTTTTGAAACATAACTGCACCTAGATTACCGCTGTTGCTGTTGAAAATATTGAGAGCGCTAGTTATGGTGTCTCGGTCGAAAGGCGAAAGGCCTGGGGCTGCTAATCTTTGCCATAGAACATTACTTGATATTTCACCCGATGTAAGATCTAAAATATTTTATATTTAATATGTAATAATATTTTTAATTTAATTAAATTTCTACAGATATTTTTACCTTGAACCAATGCCTGGATTTCAGGTCTTTTCATGGTTAACACATCCGACATTTGAGGAAGTTGTGGAAGTTTCTGTTGCTGCGTAAATTTCATCATTTCAATATTATTTCCAAACTGTTGTTGGGGTGGGATCATATGAGCTCCAACAACAGGGTTCGGTGATCCCATTGGAATATTATTAATCATTCTCCCTGTCATTTTTCCACTTGCGATGAGTCCTTTTTGTTGCTGAATCGTCAACATCATATCGTTTTCTTGTTGCGGAAATTGTTGTTTGTTCATCATTTGCTGAAGAAACTTTGATGATGATGATGACGATGAGAGGTTAGAAGAAGAAGAAGGAGAAGACATTTGTGGAGGCAATTTGTTGTCATCGTTTGTAATTTGTGACAAAAGTTTCTTAAATGCATTAACATCTTCTTGATTTTGTTGATGTTGTGGTTGTTGCTGCATCTGTTGATGTTTTTGATGTTGCTGTTGCAAGAGGTTCGGCATGAGTTGTTGTTGAAAAAAATTCTGCAAAGCTTTTTGTTCGCCTTCATTGTTTTCGTTGCTATTAAAGTCTTCAGAGACTTTATGCTGTCTTAAACGAGCTTCAAGTTCTTCAACGCTATGAACCTGCCCAGAATTAGATGATTTTTTCTGTTGTTGCTGGTTTTGTTGTTGGTGGATCATGTGCATGAGAGAATTTTCATTTGATGATTGATTATCTAATGGACCTTTCAACAGATGAAATAAGGAATTACTTTCAACTTTCTCTATGGGCTGAAAATATTTCTCCGATTCAACACTTTGTGGGAATGATGAAATGTCCTCATTATTGTTTTGTAGGTCTGGAACTTTCTCATCTCCTACATCGGTTTTATTGACACTAAACCATTTGCTAAATCGTGAAGACTCTCGTTCATCACTCATCTTCTCTGGCAGCAACTGGTTCATATTCAGATTGTTAAACATGTCATCTAAATGATCGGTGATGTCAGCAGGAAGATTTTTGAGATCTTTTTTAGACACATCCTCGCTTTGCGGCAATTCATTTGCATTCATTTCATTTTTCTTCCCTTCTTTAATGACTTCCTCTTTAGCTTCTTCATTATTATTTTTATCATCTGACATTAATTTGTTATTTATATCAGTTTTTTTCTTTTCCTTTGTATCATCATTCAATAATGAATCGACGCTCTTCTTCGAAGATCGATGATCAGCAGCTGTTATCACGCGACTAGCATTGTCCAAAATGTTCTTATTTGATATCAATCCCGAGGAGTTATCATGAGTCTCGTATTTGTTGTTGTAAGCTTTCTTTAAAAAGCGAATATTACTGCCATTGTTGGTATTAGCACTAGTCACTTTGTAAATTATTCTTGATCCACTTCCCCCTCCTCCATTATTATCATCGTAGTTCTTAACTTTGTTGTGATATCTGCTATTGTAATATCCATCACTACCATCACCGTTGCCGCAACCACTGCGTTGCTCTTGATACCGTTTTTGATATGATAAATTCGACGATGATGATGAATTAGAGTGAAATGATAGAGGCGATATTGACTCCTCGCCTCGGCTGTTCATCTGGTTGAGTACGAACTTTGGCATCATATTAGCAATAAGCATCTTCGGAGGTGGTTTGTGATGGGCCATGCAAGAAAGATCAGGATTCTTACATGAAGGTTTAGCTTGTGACAATTTTGAGCTTCTTAAGGAAAGTAGAGTCGTTAGTGAATATCTGATAATTTCTTTTGCTTGGACTTTAGACACCTCATCAACATTATCGCCTGAATTAAATATTGGAGAAATGTTTAATTGCAAGAACAATGACCTTTATGTAAAAAAAACTTTCTTACTTTTCACTGCTCCGTCATCATCATTAACTTTCGTCTCACTGTCTAAAGATTGAACTACTTCAGCTGCAGACATTTTGATTTATCTTTGTAATGGGTTCAAGACAAAATCGATCGATGAAAAGCAAAGGAGCAAATTGTTTACAGCTATTTGAGACACTAAAAGAGAAATTAAAAATGAATAAATTATTATTTACTTAGTATTTAAAAGAAACAAAACTTATAATTAGTCAAAATACATCCCAATTTAACAATTTTCTTTTAATTATTGTTCCTAATGAAGTATCGGTAGAATAAACAAGATATTAGATACGAAAAATATAATTTCTTGAAGATAAAAATGAAAAAATCAGTTCGATTTTGTTGGTGCTTATTTTTCTATTCTTCCTCAAGATAAATAACATATATGTAGATAGGCTATATCATTTACATTGATAAAGGTACATAATTCGAATGTTTAAGTGGAAAGCTTTCTGAATGATTTGCTTCAGATATGAATAAATTTTATTTGCTCTTTGTGCAAGTCATTCAAATAGTTTCGAATTATTTAAAATGTATTACATATTATTACTTTATAGAGGGTTTTTAAAGGAATCCCTTTTTCTTAAATTTGAATGAATATTGAGTTAAAATGTAACTAAGAAAATCTTAACATTTTTTCATTTTTTTTATTTGATATCAAGGCCCAAATATTTTGCGTCATCATAAAGAAAAAAAATCGGAATTGCATATTTAAACTTTAAATATATATTTGTACACTTTACTTACCCTACGTAGATCTATCATTTACAAACATTTATAATTTTCCTTCCTATCTTTTGATGCATATAACAGTAAAGTTTTAATTTATTCGAAATTGAATTTTTTTTTCAATTCTCGAGAAAAAACACCTATTTTTATCTGATGAAACCTTTTATTAATATTTACAATGAGAAACACTAAACTAATTTTATATTTGGAATCAATCAATTGTATTAATGACGAAGAATCAATTTAATTTTCTGAAATTTTAATTAGATGGCTTAAAAATTATAAAAACGATTTAAGGAAATTAGGTAATTGTATCTTTCACTTATATCTAAAGATTATGGAACTTATAGAGGTACATTTTTGCTTTAAAAAAAACAGAAAGGTGGCAGCACAATCGGGGACGAAGATTTTTCTTCGTTCCGTGCACGGATTTCCAAGAATATCACGTAAGCAAATGACATTTTACATAAGATATCTTCAGACATTATTTGCATAGCCTTCAATGACACAATTGTCAAATTGTTAATTTTGTTTTTTTAGAAAAATCACAAACAAAGCGACGCGTCGATTTAGTTGAACACCTCTTAGAATTTCAAAGCAAAGCTTTGAAGTCGTGTATTTATTCTAAATTGTGCCGCAAATATTCCAAATTACTAAATAAAACCTGTATTGAAAATTGAAATAAATTTTACAATGGTAAATAGAAATATTAGCTTGATAATTAGAAGAACTGATTAGGATGTACTTAATTATTTTTATTATCTAGATAACAGACGTTCAACTCGCTATTTTTTCAAATGTTGTAGGAGTTATCTTATTCCTCCTTGTCGTAGGCTATCATTATATAGCCGCAAATACCGGAAGCAGGTAATTTCCTACTTTTAATTAACAGAGATGATGTACTTAAAATTATGTGTCTCATATTTTCAGGTCTCTGTCAAAATCTAAATAATATGTCAACTAATTTCTTGAACAACAATAATGTCTAATCTTACGAGTGTGTAAAAGTAATTTACTCTGTAAAGAACTATCTATATCCATATAATGAGTACATTTCCTTTAATTTAATAAAATGCAATAATCTTTCAAAATCATATATTAATTATTTTTTATCTTCATATGTATTTATTATTATCAAAACAAGATTTAATCAGAGATCTTCATCTGGTAGTCTCGTCAATCGGTTGGCTATGGACTTAGTGGCAAATGTCTATGACAACACTTTCTAACTTTAACAGAAATTGAATTGTGCTAACTAGACAGAGATAGCTGTCCGTTTTACATCCCATAATCAAATGTTTAATTTTAAGTTGACGTCAGCAAATATTAGTGAATTACCCCTTATATTTTAAAATTTAAAAATTCCAATAAATTAAAAATGATGTTGAACGTACTATTAATAAAATAATCTAACTTATAGAATAGGATAATAAATAATAGCGAACTTCAGGTTACAATCATAATCTGAAAATAAACATACAACTCACACATAGCATTCCGGAAAGCCTTTTAAAACCCCTGGTAAGATACTTTATAACCAATAGTTTAACACTGAAATAAATATTATCAAAGGTAACTCATAAAAATGAATCTTGGAGAGAGTTTTCCTAATTTCAAAGTTTCAACTACACTTGGAGATATAGACTTTCACCAATGGCTTGGAGATTCTTGGGGAGTTTTATTTTCACATCCAGCTGGTATTTAATTTTTTAAGCATAAATGAAAGTTTAAATACCTATTAGGTATGTTATATTATTGTTAGATTTTACTCCTGTTTGCACAACCGAATTATCAAAAGCTGCGAGTATAAGCAATGAATTTGGAAAACGCAATACGTAAGTCTGATTATAAATTATTTTATTAAAACTTTTAAAATTATAACTTCAACATTCATATTTTTTAGCAAAATCATTGCATTGTCTTGTGATCCTATCCATTCACATTTAGAATGGATAAAAGATATTCAAGCATATGGAAAACAAGCAGGTGAATTTCCCTTTCCAATTATTGATGACTCCTCACGGGAGCTAGCCGTAAAGCTTAAGATGTTAGATTTGGATGAAATAGGAAATTCGGGTCTTCCTCTGACTTGTAGAGCTGTATTTATAATTGATCCGAAAAAACGTTTGCGGCTATCAATTCTATATCCAGCTTCAACGGGAAGAAATTTTGACGAAATCATTCGTGTATTAGACTCTCTTCAGTTGACAGATCAAAAAAAGGTTGCAACTCCTGTAGATTGGAGACAAGGAGGAGATTGTATGATCTTACCTACTGTCAAGGAGGAAGAAATTCATTCTTTATTCCCTGAAGGTGTGGAAATGTTAGAAGTTCCATCAGGCAAAAAATACATTAGAATAACTCCATGTCCCGATACAATTTAATTAAGTTTAAAATGTTTTAAATTCAAAATTGAAAACAATAAAAATATTTCCATTAATCATCTCAAAGCATAAGAAGAACACGATTTGAACATTTTAATAGGTATTATTAGCTTGATTATTAGGTAGTAAAGAGTGAAATCATCCATGAAAACAAAAGTGCCTGTTTGAATCAAGTTAAGTTTTAAATATATTTATAAAAGTAGGTATAGTTATATGTAAAGAAGGAAATTTTAATTCTACATTTTGTTCTATATTTTGTTTCACCAGATCAATGAATTATTAACGGACAGTTCGTCTTCTAATTTTCCATTCGCAGTCTCTTGCGAATTTCGAATGTAGGTATTCAATTTCGAAATTAAAAGAAAATAGGAACTGTCCGAGGAAATTAAAAAAAATATTAGCTAGTTATAGATCTATTCCATTTTGAAACAATTCAGTAAAGACCATAGGAGTGAATTTTTACTTTTACAATGGAAAATCTTTTTAACTTAAACCATAAACTAGTTTTTAATAAGAAAGAAGATGCATTCGGTCGCTTCGGTACTATTTGTAAATTTTCATCGAACAATTTATTTGCTTATTCGTCTGAAATCGATATAATCACAGCTGAAAAAGGCTTTTTTGTCTATATGTTTGATTTTAATCTTCCATGGTATACCTATAAAGTGGCATCATTCAAATATCCTATCGTTAACATCGAGTGGGATCAATCTGGATACTTCATTCTTGTTGCTGATAATTACGGGAATATATCTGTATACACAATGGAAAACAATTTAATTTCAGAATGGATTGAAGTCTGCTCCGTCAGCTTTCCAAGGTAGTTTTAAAAAAGTTAATTGTTATGTAAATTTTAGGATTTTTAATTTATTTTTAGTGAAAATATAATCGCTACTAAGTTTTTTAATAATGGAATAAGAATAGCCAAATACCAACAAGATAAGAGAGATCAAGTCTTATATTCTGACAAGTATTATCGACCAAAATTTCAGCCTACAGTTCGAAAGTTTGGAGGTGTTTCCGATTTTGGATGCGTTTGTGTGACTTCAACAGGTCTCATTGGAGCTTTTTCTATAGATTTGAACTTTACTGGCAATGATAACAACAAAAAAACTAATAAAACCTCTAGGAATTTAGGACAAACCAGAGGTTTATGTACTTTAGCAGATATTTCATTTAAGAATGGACAGTTTCAAATAGCAGTTGTTAACTCAGCCCAAAAGAATTCATTAGTTCAGTGCTATAGAGTGCAAATTGAGAAGATCGATGAAGACAATTTGGTGATTGTAAGTAAATCTTTACCAAGTTTCTTCGTAAATGAAAGCATGGCATATAAAGAAGCAGTCGATGCAAAAATACATCGTCTTAAATGGATGTCACAAGAAGATTCAGACTCTTTAATTATATCCTCGAACCATTCAAGTGGAAGTATTGTTGAAATTTGGACCTTGAAAGAAGAACAAACACTAATTCACAAAATTTTTCAAACTACCAAGAATGAAGCGTATAAAACACTGGGCTGGTCTAATCAACAAAACTATAAGCACAGCAGAAAAGTTCTCGATGTGATTACAACAAAAGTTCAGTTCACTGCTAACTTCTACATATTTATTGCTTACCAAGATAGTTCAATTCATTGCCTTAACCGAGAAGGCTTGAAAAGAGTAGCTATCAACAATATTCATCTTACTGCATCTGCGTTAGAGCATCAAACAAAACAAATCAAAATTACATCCAAAATCACTTCTCTGGACATTTCTTATATGGGTCATATTCTCATCGCCACCGATTCAATCGGTCAAGTGTCGTGCTATCGCATTAACTTTGACCATATAATGAATAATTTAGTACACGCAGCAAACTTGTTTGAGTTTTGTATGATCAGTGGATTAGATACTTTAGATTCACAGTTGCTTCTTAAACCACTTTCAATAAATGATCTCGTCGATAAGCTAACTGATAATTTTAATCGGCAACCAAATCACGTGACTCAATTTTATTATTTGAAGTTTTTAACTATGAAGATAAATTTGTATCGGATGTGTAGCTTTGGCCAGAGTAAAGCTCATGACTTAGTTTGTTTGCTGAATTTAATTTCAATATCAACTGCATTCAAATCCTTATTAAGACCAGCTGATTTGATGACTATGAAAAATGGACCAGCTGAAAATCTTGCAATGAATTTGTCAGAATCGAGCCTTCCGGATGTAGATAAGGTTCTTGTTAATCTTGAAGCTAAAGATTTTACCGTTGAACCATCTACGCTTCAATCTCTTCAGCAACTTATCCAATTTGTCGCTGATCTTGCGCTTAATATTCTTTCAAAGCTCCCTGAAGGAAGAACATTTCTCAACACAAATAAGACAACCGGTGATTTATCAGATTTCACGGCTCTAAATTCAATTCGTGAACTGTTAGTAATGATTCGTATATGGGGACTTTTAAAGCCTCAATGTCTTCCTGTTTTTTCGCGATCGGCGGACAATTTGGATATTCTCGCAACTTTATTCAGACTTCTCACGAAGTTGGCACCTAAGCCTACCGATCCAGATGATCAACTTCTTGATGAATGCTGCTTGCTACCCAACCAAGTTCTTATACCACAAATACAATTAAATACACCGAGAATATCGCTTTCATCTCCACTCTTAGTTAATGCTCCTCTTCCTCTTCATCTTGAATATAACGTTGAATGTGATTTACTTGACTTCATTCCTGAACTACATTATGTTGAAGGTTGTTTAATGAATAATAACATAATGGATTCAATTCGTTACATTCACTTAGGCAAGAGCTCTGCAAATCTCAGAAGGTGTTCTCGATGTGGATCATACTCAAGTTTGAAAAGTGTGGCCAGAACGGCGGCTATGAAAGGATGGGAATCAAGATGGAATACTTGTAAGTGTGGAGGACTCTGGAAACTTGAAAAGTGTTAGATTTCTAATACTTATGTAAATGAAACGATGAAAGTTTAGATTCGTGTTTTTCCTTTATTTCTTAATTAAAATGATTAGGTAATTCTAAAAAATGATTTTTATTCCTTGTTTTTATTTATCATCCATTAAAAAATATCCAGAACTTTTGTCCTTTAATAAATATCTATTGATAGAGACTCTATTAAAAGCTAGATTTTTAGATTAGGAACTTTTTTAAAAATTTCATAAAACTTAAATAAACATTCAAACACGAAAAAAAAACATTTAGTTATACAATTCCATCAGGCATATAGTTGTGACATCTTGGAAAATTTTCAGGCGGTTGTCTCATATCTGTGATTTCACCAACTTGAATCATCAATGCCATACCAATGACCAAATGCCAGTCAAAATGACAGTGTAATAACCAATAACCAGGATTGTTTGCCCTAAATCGTAGCCGAACATATCCAGGATAAGGCAATACAACAGTATCTTTATAGGGTGGTCTTTTATATTTATTTTTTAATGGAATTGCGCCATTTCTTACGTCTTCCTCTGTGATATTTTCTCGTAATAAACCCGAATCCATTATATGAAACTTATGTCCATGGAGATGAATTGGATGAGTTATTTTGTCATATATGTTCACTACTATTAATTCAGCTATAGAATTGAGTTTGAATTTGATTCTGTGAATGCAGCGACAAATAGTTTTGGTGTCGTATTGGAAACAACTTTCATTTTTGATGCTTTTTTCGTCACAAAAAAATTCATCATGTACACGATTAGGTTCAAGAAGAAGTGGAAAAGATGGGTAAGCAAACGATATGTTATTGGCACTTCCAATAAAGCTCATTCCATTACCTGATGTTGTGACTGAATAAAAAAAATAAATTCTTAAATAAGATCGAGATTCTATTTTAGATTAAATAATCATTTTCTCAATTTAACTCACACATATACTTTTTCAACATGGGATTTGTGTAAAGAAAACTATTTGGAATTCCAGGAGTGTCAAAAAATATGAAATTAGTTTTATCGGCAGCTCCTTCGGAAATCTTGTCATCAAGTCGATAATCGTCCAAATGTGTGATTGGCATATACTTTTTGCCAGGTAGAGGAGAATTCAAAAGCTGTTTTAAAATTGTTTTTCAAATTATCTTGACAGCTTATAAGTTTTAATTGTAATTACTTACTGTTCCATTTGGATATTCTTCATTATATCCTGGTGGAATCCGATCATTAAACTCCACACTTTGTTTTTTATTGAGTTTATCAAGGAGTTTATTATTTTTGTGATATCTTAAAATTGCAAAACCCTCAAGTTCTTGAACACAGGGATTCAATTGTCGGAATCTTATCCAGTAATCTCGCAACGGTCGATGGTGTGTATTGATTACAAAATCATATCGTTCGCCAGACATGAAATAAAGTGAGTTTATGACTTGTGGCTTAACATAACTAACTTCAGTTGCTATTATTGTCATATTATGATCTTCTATTTGTAATAAGAATGGACAAACGTTTAAACCAGCATTTATGAGTCGAAAACGATATTTCTTGTCAGCTTCCACATGAAAGATCATCAGTGGTGCAAAACTTGATGAGTTTGTTGATTGCTGATAAGAATGAGTACATAAAAAAACTTATTTCAATTGTATAATAACTTACATTAAAAAACCTTCCATGCCCATTAATAAGAATACTTTGAGATAAACTCGATCGTCGCGTAAGTCCGGGCATGTGATCCTCCGACAATGCATGCATCCAGTCAGCCATCAAGATTGTATGTTCAGATAGATCATAATCGTAGGTTTGAATATTTGGATTGTCACTGTTTACACTTCTCACTATCAATGCACCATAAACACCATCAGCTTTTTGGTTGCCTGCGTGAGAATGATAGAAATGTGTTCCTTCATCCAACGCATAGAAACTGTAACGAAAGGATTCCCCATAAGGAATTGGGCATTGTGTAAGATAAGGAACGCCATCCATAAACTGAGTTCCGAACTGTCTCATCCCATGCCAATGAAGCGAAGTACTTAACCCTTCAGCATCGTTGTGAAGATCAATTACTAATATGTCACTTTTACAAACTTCAATTTTAGGGGCTGGCAATTCAAAGTTTAGAGATAAGTAGCTTCGACCTATCCCGTCAGCGATAACACATCTTTCATTGAAACAGTCATCAGCAATTCCATTAGAGCATTCCCCACACGACCTACAAGCAAACTCTATCTTGTTATCTTCTCTAAATGAAACGTTATCATTCTACAGAGGTTAACTTACCCACCCAATATTTGATACGTTTTCAATGTAAAATTAAAGTAACAAACTTTTTGATCATTTAGGCTACACTTACGAAGACACTTTTCACCTGGGATAGCATGTTTCATGAGATGTGAATTCAGATTTTCTTCACTTTCGTTGAAACTTTGTATCAGGTTATTGAGCATTGAATTTGCAGTAAAGGGATATGTAAGAAAACTATAATTTTCTTTAATGCAAAACAATATCACATAGAAAGTTAGAAGCATGTTCATCTTGAGAAATGTATCTGTTAACTGATTAAATTAATCACATTTTTGAAATATTTTCTCACAAATGGTATTTTTTAAATTATTTAAAATGATGAGTAGAATGAGACAACTTTTGAGAAAATTTTCATGAAACAAATCTCAGAAAATAATATTCTCTCATATAGTAAATTAGTAATGCGTACATATTAAATTGTATTTATTAAATGATAACCAAGAATGTAAATAAAAATTTGTTCTTGACTTTGTGCTTTCCGGGAATAGTTTCTAGGAAATTTTCCAGCGAAATCTGGATAGATAGCAACCTCGTATGAAACTAAACTAGGTAACATTATTTAATATAATGTATCCAAATGTCTTAGATTCAAATTTGACATAATATACTTAAATATCTTTATGTACAAAAACACATGTACATCGAAGTCTAAACTTATTTATTGCAATGAAAAATATTGAAACTTTCAATTTTAATAAAGTATTTAAATCATCAATACATAAAAAATATTTAATTCGTGATGCAATATATGAAATAAAATAATTATCTAACTACTATATGACAATTTTAACTTCCTAAAAAATATATATTTTAATATACAATTTTCTCCTAAACCATATGTTGTACATAAAATGCAACGTTTGTTATACTTAGTTGTATATTCAACAACCCTTATATGCTTTTCGAATTGAAAATTCTAATATTTCGATTCCCTTGTACTTATGTCGCACAAAAAAAAACATAAATTTGTATTCGGTTCGATGCCCTCACTTATCTTCTTACAACTTTTACTTTACTATATTTTACTCATTTAGATATGTACGTATAATGGAGTTCCCTCTTTTTACAGTTACACCTGGTACTGTGCTCTGTTCCTTGAATCATATGTTTCTGCTAGGGTTCTTAACAAAATTATTGAATTATATCGGAATACAATGGCGAAAAATGTTGCAACAAAATTATGAAATATTCGACTTACAATATATCCATTGCTACTATAAAATAATTCATAATCACTAGGTTAGTATCATTCCAAATACTTCATGGGTAAAGGTTGTGATTTGAAAATTAAATCCATTTCTACTATAAAATTGTAATGTTAAAGACTTCTTTTAGAAAATTTAACAATTTTCGATTATGTTGAATGGATCCGTTTAATATTCATTTACTAAATGATTAATAAAGCCTTTTTTCTTATAGCATTTTCATGCTCTATAATAAAAATCTATTTTTATCTCGAATAATTTATTATTGATACATAGACAAAATTGAATCATAATATGTATGTAAGCGCTTGTATTTGTAAAATATATCAACCACAAACTGTTAAAAGTGTTTTCAAAACCTTTAAAAAAATTAAAATTTCATGATGACTTCAATCGAAAAATCATTTTGATTAAGTTTGTTTTTGTATTTTTCGGCCCAACACAACTTTTAAAAAAACACGAAATAGTGCCATTATCTATCACTTTTATTTATAAGCAGAATTTAAATGAAATATTTTTGAAGATTAAACATATTTTCTGGCAAACAAATATTTCACAACTGAAAATGATAACATATATTTTATGTTGACTCATACAACATGTATCTATATAAAAGCCGAAAAATTATGATTTCCTTCCACTTGGTTGCCCAATTCTTTTACTGAATACTGTGTTACATTAGATGCTTTTTCTTAAACTTCTTTTTCTATTTCCTTTAAATAAACCTTCGCTCAAAAATTCGACGATGCAGTGTTCACTAAACACTTTACCCTTTTCCGTTGTTATTATTTTTCAATTTCTTAAAGAATAGCTGAAGCATGAAACAAATTAGGTCTAAAGGGAAAAGAAGAACAAAAGGAATCATGCATCTGTGGGTTCATATACATGCAAATTTATGAAAAAATTACTTAAATAAAGGCACTTATAGCGTTCATAGCATTGTTAATAACGTCCAATAACTAAAGGTGTATGGTTAATTCATATGCGAATAATATCATTTGATGTTTTAAACATTTCCTTCTTTTGTTTAGCTTTAACATTAAAATGTAATTTTCAAATTATTATTTAATTTTGTTATAAATCACAATCAATGATGTATTTAAAAAGAATTGGAAAAATTATGTTTAGAAAATTCCATATCGGATCATTTCAATATGATTTTAGAAACGCAGTTTAATCGCTTTTGAGCTTGAATCGAACATCATCCACATGCAATAACTATTTTTAAAATTTTGTAAAAATATCTAAAAGTTAAATTCTACTAGCATATTCGTCGAATACTTGATCTTTAATGAGCTACTATCATCTTTCCAATTTATTTCAGTTATCTTAGAACATACCTATATTGGATCAGCAAGAAAATTTATTGGAAAACTTTAACGTTTTACCGGGAAAAGAATCCCCTAAAATATTTTCCAATACTCCTGCTATGTTTTTCCTTCCAGGCTTCCATGAAAAACATCTATCGCTTGTCCACCCCTTATAAAAGAAAACCAAAGAGGAAAAGAAAAAAACTTTTACTGTGATTTTTCACTGTAAAAAAAGTGTTTTTAACTAATAGTTGGATGTTGAAATGAAGTGAATTTGTTGCGTTTCGTTTATATTCTTCTAAGTCACTGTGGGTATTAGGCTTTAATGCTAAAATCTCGTAATAATGAAGAATAATTCAATAGCTTGATTTCCTGGTTTATCAAAACAGAAAAAAACCGTCTTGTTCGCTTATTTTTAAGCGAATTCAATTTATTATTGATCACTGTTTGACAAAGCCTTCGCAGTGGAATCTACAAAGTCAGTCAAGATCAGAATGCCGGAACAGAGCAATGATTACCGAGTGGTGACATTTGGTTCGGGAGGGGTTGGAAAGTCATCTCTAGGTAAATGTTATAAAAAAATTCATTTTATCCACCCACACAAAGTAAAAGAAGAACTGAATTTCAGGGTGGATCACAAAAAAATATTGTTTTTTTTCTCCAAAAAGCTTTCGTCACTCTAACAAGATACACAGATAACATTTGAGTTTTCGTTATCAAGTTAGATGTCGAATAATAAAAAAATTGCAATAGTATTTCTAATTGCTTGTTAAAAACTTTATTTATATTTACAGTTTTAAGGTTCATCAAGGGAACTTTTCCCACAAATTATATCCCAACTATCGAAGACACGTATCGTCAAGTTCGTAACTATTTGATTTTACATTTTTCCTGAATTTTGTTTCTCAATATTATTTATTATTTTTTCTTAACTTTTATTGAAATAACCTTCATTTATTTCATTCAGATCATGAATCTACAGAAGAATATTTTTCTTAATATTTACATATATCGTTTTTGCGCCATAAATTCAACACTCCAACCCTCAGATTATTTATTGTTCATGTTAATTCTTATTCAAATTCATTTTCAAATATTTTTATTAGAGTATCAAATGTATGTCTTTTATTTATATTTTAGGTGATAACATGTAATAAGAATATTTGTACGCTTCAAGTAAGTTATTTCTTTTCAAACCATTTAATTTAAATATATAACTAATGAGTACTTTTTTAGGTAACAGATACGACTGGAAGTCATCAGTTTCCCGCAATGCAACGATTATCAATCACTAAAGGACATGCATTCATTTTGGTGTATTCAGTTTGTTCGAGGCAAAGTTTAGAAGAATTAAAGCCAATTTGGCAGCTAATCAAAGAAATAAAGGCAGAAAATCTTAGTTCCATACCTGTAATGCTTGGTGAGAGGAAGGAAAATTTATAAATTTCACATTTATCAATTATGTTGAAATAATTTAGTTGGAAATAAAATTGATGAATCAGCAGAACTGCGAGAGGTATCACATATTGAGGGACAAGCTCAAGCAGCCGAATGGGGTGTTCAGTTTATGGAAACGTCAGCTAAAACAAATCATAACGTTACTGAGCTTTTTCAGGTCAGTTGAAAGCTTTGCTTAGAGGTCATGAAATTTGAATTAAAGGAAGAGAATTCTCAGATATATATAAAAAAATTCTAATTTATGTTTTCTCATTCAAGGAGCTGCTCAATATGGAAAAGAATCGTAATGTTTCGCTCACTGATAGTAAAAGCAATAAAAAGAAAGGAAAATCTAAGAAAAAAGAACAAAATGGAAGTGCAGGCACGTCAGGTGAAGGTAGCAGTTCAGGTGCGAAAGAAAAATGTCAAGTTATGTGAATTTTGTAGATTTGGAAGTGCAAGGAATTGGACATTCAATATATGTCCAGACTATTTCGAGAGATTACTGAAACTTTGATATTTTTAACAAGAGAAATAGTATTTTCTAAATATCAATTATAAAAGGGAAAATTCAATACTATCTAAAACTATTAATAACGAAATTATCATTTAATTTTTTTTTGTCAATGAATGAAATTTGATTTTTTCACTTCCTGACATAATTATTAAAGAAAGTAGATACATATATTATTTACACGGATGTCTATATTTTGCATATAAGTACTGTTATCTTTACATCGGAGTTAAAAGAATTATATTAGGATATGCAAATTCTGGATAGACCTCTTGTTCATTATATTGAAGCATATTTAGCACGAAGTATCAACGTTTCCATAATCTTCTATAAGTATAAAGGATGATCTTTCAATCATATAACATTCAAAATAAAAAAGGTTCAAATCTAATAATTTTATTTAATTATTAACTTTTTAAAGTAAAATAATTCAGAATAATTTAAAACAAGTGACATGAATGCCTAACTCTCAGTAATAATTTTATTCACTTCTAGATTGACAAAATCAAGTAAGCAAAAAAGATCTACCTAGTAAATAGTATATATGACATATCATTAAACAGTTGTTTTGCTACCTTTTACATGAAAATTGGAACACGAGTGCTGTATCCGGTATAAATGTACCATTAAGCGTTTTTTTCCTTTCCTTGCAAATAGTGAAATAGAAAGAACAACATGAACATGAAGAACAACATATACTTTAGAAATTTATGGCACTCTGATCTTCAGATACAACACATGTGTTCCAATTTTTGTGCTAAATGGTATGGAATCGAAATATAAAAATGCTTAAAAAATCATGTATCGACATATAAAAATAGTTAAGAATTTGTCACTCTTAAAAAGTTCTTAAAAGTTTACTCAAGTTGAAAATTATAATATTTTTGCGTAAAGATATTTTCTAAAAAATCTGTCAAAGACAACGATTACTTGAAACGAAAAACACAGGATTATAGAGGAAAATGAAGCTAATGTAGAAATAAATCATTAAAATAATTAAGACCAATTATATTTAATAAAAGAGACCTTTTATCATTTATAGAACTATGATTTACTATTTGAAGAGTTTATTTCTACTATAGTAATCAGCTCTAATTTTTGCTAGAATTTTATAAAATCTTTAAATAGATAAATCTTTAAATCTCACTTGCAACATCAAGTTTTTAAATCTCAATGTTTAAAAATCTAGATCTAGATATAAATGAGAAGTTAAGACATTTCCTAGTTTATTTTAATGATGGACAGTCAACAAATTTTACTGTTTATTAGTTCATGACATTTCAANTATATATATATTATATATTATATACGCTGTAAATGATACTTTTGTTTTAAATAAAAAAAGTATATAAAAAACGTTGGAAACATTGATGAAAATTCCGTTCTTTTTTTCACATTAAATAAATAATCAAATTGTTTATTTGATTGAAGATTCGGAATTATATGATTATTTTATTAATGAAAATAAAAAATCACGCAACGACGATAAAATAAATAGTTATGAATAAGAATAGTTAATTAAGAGATGAATTGCTTTGAAAGCTTTTGGCATGATAAATCTTACATCTTAATAAAATCAAATCAAATGAATTAAAAAAAATATTTTTTTGTGAAAATAACTAGTAATTTTGAAACAGCACAATTTTTTGAAGAGATGCAATGAGTTTTTTGATTTAAGAAAAAAAAAATCTTATTAAAACCGTCAACGTGGATGTTTTTAAGCTTTTATATACACCAGGTTTGTATTGCAAATATCTTCATTAACATATTTATCAGTCAAAATATTTAAACATCTTTTTCTTCAAAAACATTCGATATAGATATTTTATAGTGAAGAAAGGATTCTCAGACTAACGTACGTAATCGAGAAATTTGAACAAGCATGAGTATAGTACTGAACTTTGATAATTAATTTTTCTTTAGTACAAAAATTTCTTACATTAACCAGAAAAATTACCTTCGATAGATGCAATAAATTCGATTTTATCAATCCTTTAAAAGTTCATTTGAAAGTGAACAATTGATGTAGAATTTCTGTAAGTTAATTTTATGAAAAAAAAAATTCATAGCTTTAAATCAAACATTTGTTTCATTTATTTACAGTTTGGTCCAATAGTTTTCGAATAATCTAAATGCGACAAAAAAAATATGCATTTACTATACTTGCAATTTCAAATAATCTTTCTTCGGTGAGACATCAAAATAATACTCTTGAGTAATAATAATAAAGCTTGAAAGCTTCTTAATAATTCAAACACTTAGTAAAAAAATATATTTCATTGTCTTTTGTTTCTATCATCTTATGTTAAACATAAATTATATTTTTATGCATGTATTTTATGAGAAACTCAGAAAATGTCATTTAAAAGTGAAACTTTTATTATATGTGTGTCAATATCTTAATTTGAATGGTCAAAATATGTGATGATTGTTTTATAATTTAAGATTAATCATTTGAAATCATAATCTAACAAATTCCACCATGTTAAATGAAAATGTATTGAATGCAAGATAATTAATTTTTTCTACTAATTTGTATAGTTTTTCCTCTTTTTAATATGTATACACTCTAGACATAAATGATAACCAAATATCAAATTTATTATTTATTTAGATAAATCACAAATTAGATTTACGTCACCATAATAAGCCCGGTCAGGAATCAATTACATCTAAGTAGATAATACTTTGAAAACAGTTTGTTGTTTATATTATTTTATTCCATATTTCTTTCATTTTTATATTTAATCTAGATATCTACATTTTTCTCAACAATTTTAATATTTTGCACTGTGTTTTTGTAAAACTTTAAGTTTAATTAATATTTTTGAAAACCATATTTGTTTAAAAATATTTATTAAAGCATTAGAAACAAAAAAAATCATAAAATGATGATGATGCATTAACAAATATATAAACTTCAGAACTATCAAGGTAGTATGGTACAGTTTTGGAATTATTATCTCTTATTAAAAAAAAATGTAATATAGATATTTGAATTATCTAAATGCGTTTTTGCAATATTCGTTTCATTGCTTGTAATATTTTTAATATCTTGTTTCAAAAAAATTGATCTAATTTACAAAACCAATCTGGAGCGTGATTTTGTGAGTTTATTTGTTGAGCGAATGTCTCCAGTCCAACTTTTTGATTTTGCACGGAATTGCTTATATTGCTCGCTGAACTGTGAATCATCCATTCGACGATAGGCAATTGGATCGCATAAGTCCGAATATGTTTCGAAAAAGTCTTTGTAACCGCCATGAAGCAAATAGATTTCAGGGAAATTTAAATTAGGGTAGTTTGATTCATTTATTTTACGATCTCTATCCCGGAGATACCTTGATCTGTGAATAAAGTTTAAAGTTAAGATAATTTGAATATTCATAAATAAAAAAATAGTAATTTTCTTACAATTTTGGGCCACGCTCAGAGGAGAATTCACAATGAAATATTAAAATGTCGCGCTTTGAATCATCAGAAGAATTTTGTTCGATATTATCTCTTTTATACAAAAATTCGTCGAGAATTTGTTCTTGAGTAAAAAGATTTACTGCACCAATTATGTGACCTCCTTCATACTCGTAAGGATACCGGCAATCGATTATTTTAAATGTTCTAACGTAGTCTCTGAATTTTCCATTCAATAGCCTTTGTAATGTGGTTGATGATATTGATTTCAAATCAGCATGTTTTCCTTCAATGAGCGGTAGACAAAATGGTTTTGAGAGATCCCCAATAAGATTTGGTTCTGATGAAGATCTAGACAAAGCACTCAAAATTCCGGCATCATTTAATGACATTGATTTACGAAAAACTGGTCGTTTTAGTGAATTGTATGCAAGATCAATGGAAGCCAAAGGAACTGGAGGTTCATTTTCAGTCTTGATTCTTTTACTCATTATTGGACTTGTTGTAGGAGGGTCTGGTCGTTTGAAACTTCCAATTGATGAACGTAGCACTGTAATATTTTCGTTCAATTGCTGCAGACATTGACGCTCTGGTGTTGTTATTAAGGAAGTAATTGTACTACTTTTAGGCATTAAATAATCTCTATAGTGAGTGTTTTCAGTTGAACCCTCCATATCTAAGCATTTTCTTACGACCGAATTGTGTTTTTTGCGTTCAGGTGTTTTCAACGTGCTTCTTATATCTTTTGATATCAAAGAGCATAGATCATTGGGTATAGTATCCTTTTCATCTAAGCTTTCCATATCCAAGAGTTCCATATCCATATCATCATCCATTGATTCAGTTGATTCTGATGACAAGGAATGAAATACTTTAAAGTTTTTGGACATGTTAAAGTTTAATTTTGAGTATTTTGAAGGTGTTTTAAACGAAGCTGGAGATGATGATGATAATGTTTCTGGTCGTTTCGGTTCAATAAATTGAAACCCACATGAATAAGGTACATCAGAACTTATCTTAATATTGCTATCTGAAGCAAAACCACAATAACCAGAGTCTCGTGAAGATGCATCATGGCTATAAGATCTTGGCAATCTTTTCATTGTACCATCAATAATGAACACTGAAGGACTAGTATCAGGGGAAAGTAAGTTTAACTCCTCTCGACACGGGCTAATTGGACATGGCTGAGGACTTGACACCGGGTTATTTGATGAGTAGAATGATATGTCTTCAAACATGTTGTTTTCTTTGATAGGAGAGTCACATTTGAAACCAAAATTAATTTGTGTTGGTGCAATACTTGAACGATTTTGTACTCCACGAGCATGTTGTTGCATTTCTCTTGAGGATGGAGAAATGCCAGCAGAGTTAATGACAAAGGTGTTTGAAATAAGTCTGAAAGAAAAAATGTTGTTATAATAATTATGATAATAATTACATTTGTTTCGTGAAGCATATAAAAATATAAATGAAAACTGGAAAAGGAATAGTCTTAAAAATAAGAAATACCTAAACTGTCACAATTATCTCCCTCAAAACTTTCATGTCTTTCTGAATCATTTTGGGGAAAGTATCGAGGGAATTTAAAATTAGAAATGAAAACCTTAAGAAAATATTTTCCCTTCGTCTTTTCTAACAATTGTTGAAAAGGTTCAAATGAGTTCACGGGATTCGAGTTATACTTAAGCAGCTGGCGTGTTTTACTTTTCATATTCTTCAATTGTGTAAGTTTAATTTAACAAACATATGAATTTGATATGAAGCATATGAAACATTGGCCGCTATATATAGTTTAGATTAGTATGATTCTGTATATGTGTACGTGTGTGCTTGCGTTGATGCATCAGACAAAACAAATGTTTTATTTAACATAGATACAACAATTCAAACGATTCATAAAAGAATTTCACATATAAGAACAAGATCTCCCTTATTCATTATACACACTTACTTAATATTTTTCTCTTCCGGAAATAAATGAGCAAATGATAAGTTAATTTGAAATTTTTGATACCAAATCCAACACATTGAAATAGTTATGAAATTTATTTAAGTAGAACTTGTAATAAAAAAATTAACGTCAAAGAACATCAAATGCGTAGGATTGAAAATGAAATTGTGCCAATATTCATAATCTCATGTTCATTTTCATACCATAATGCGAGAATGATGTTTGTGGTCAGCAGCAATCTTGACCTGCACTAACAGACATGTACATTAAAATATTAAGAAGAGTTTCTAAACTTTTCATTTCAATGAGAAATTCTCATTGAGAATCAATAGAATTTGGGCGCACTCTTTCCAAAATAAATTTTCTAACCAAAACTAATATATTTAGAACTGCAATAATAATAAAAGTCATAATAAAACTAATTTAGTTTTCAAAAATATATCAACTTCTAAGAAAACGTATAAATCATACATGATGAATTTGCCTATGAAGATTCTTTGAGATTCATAAGGAAAATTTGGCAACGATGCATTTCATAGAATTTATATAGATTTTTACAGTGTACTCTCTTTGCTAGCTCGTTTGTGTAATATTTTAAAATATTGCAATCTT
This sequence comes from Clunio marinus, assembly GCA_900005825.1. Classification (NCBI taxonomy): domain Eukaryota; kingdom Metazoa; phylum Arthropoda; class Insecta; order Diptera; family Chironomidae; genus Clunio; species Clunio marinus. The sequence goes on along the minus strand of CVRI01000070.1, from coordinate 442,287 downwards.
CCGTAAATAAATAGGAAGCAGAAGAAAATTTTATTTGAACATGCAGATTTAGGCAATAGGAGTAAAATTTGAGAAAATTAAACTGCAAAAAGTAAGAATAATAAGAAGACACGTTCTTATTGTATGCTTTATGCAGAAGGCAAAAAATGTTTCTTGCTAATTTAATGCAATAGGAACTTTTTAATTTTTTCTTACACCAACTATTTTAGTTAACTCTAGTTTATTAAAATAATTCGTACCTTTCCTTTAAATCTCTTTTCTATTATTTTCTTTTTAAAAAAAAATTAATATGGCTTGTGAAATTTTCCTTTATTATTTTTATTCAGTAATGAGAAAATTGATTGAAGTGATATGAAAAGCAATCATGACTTTTTGGAAAATAACAGAAAAAAAATCTCCAAAAATGTTCGTTGAAAAATTTAAACCTAATTGGATTTAAAAGAATTATTTTTAAATATTTACCTTGTACATTCACACAACTCAGGATCCAAATCAAAGTTTTCCATATTTTCAAGCATTTTCTAAAGTTTTATTTCTCAATTCTGAATTGATTCACAACGATTTATGTTCACTATGTATTTCATATATTTTCACAATTATCGTCCATTTGTAAAATAATTTCAGTTGATCTTTTGAATATGAAATAATTTTATTTATTTATTCAACTATTTTTTCAATATGATTCGTTTTGTTTTAATCAGGCCCATAGTAGGTTTGTTATCCATTATTAAGAAAACTTAGTAGACAGATATATGTATTTGATAACCGGCATATGCTATTCGAACACATGCAACAAAATTGTTGTTATATTGTTGAACAAACGAAAGAATGATGTTACTTTGCCGAGAACTTTTTCAAGATTAAATTTTTTCAACGATCGAGAGCTCAGTTTTATGTTGCTTTCTTGTTTTCATTTTCTCTCTTTTTCTGTCTCTCTCGTTTGCGTACATAACATATAGAAGGGTCAGGACTCATTTTCTATATATTTGGTTTTATACGACTATTCAACTCTTCCCTTATTTCTCAACAAACCAGAAAAATGTATTTTTCATTAATTTCTTAAAGTATTTAAACTGCTTCTAAAAACTTAAATTTTTTTCTTTTTTTTTCATAGTTTAAAATGCAATTATTAGTACTACAGCATAATATAAAGCTGTTGACATTTTTCGTTTTTCTATGAAATTGAAACAATTTTAATATGATCAAAACAAAAAGTTGAGAAGTCTTCATAAAGCATACTATATTTATTATTTCAATGATGTTATAGAGATAGGTATATTTTGAGATTTGCATACTTGATGGCGACCAAAAATTTTTAATTTCGCAAAAGCAAAGATTAGACAAGAAGGATCTAAAAGTAAAAAAATGACCTTGCCTTAACAGCTGATAAAATAGATAGGTATGTTTCAATTATATACCTATATGTATTTATCTGTTTCTTATTCAAAAAAAAAAATGTTAGTTTTTTTCTTTTGATTTTGAAATTTCTGTTGTTGATTTTGTTTTTTCTCTGTGAATAATAAAATAAAGTTAAAATATAATCTTTAAGCAATAGCGAATAATAACATATCTATTTAATTCAATATATTTATTTTGGTTATCAATGTTATTTTGAATGCTCGACTAACTAGGTTTCTTTTTGATCAGACCTACTTTCTAGGAACTTTAAAATAATCAAAAGCAAAAATAATGAAAAAGCGAGAGAAAACGATCTTAACAACAAAATATAGGAAACGGTAGAAACCAAAAGACTTTAAAAATTCTCATGAAGGAGAAATAATGCTGAAGATTCCATGGAATTGGAACAACAAAAGGGAAACTATGGAGCCAAAATAAGCAAGTTTTTGTCAAACAGGTATCAAAGAAATTAATTGCGGCAAATAAATAGTCACAATAATTATGCATCTGAAAACTTTTGACAAACATAGAAAACAGAACTAATCTATTGAGATAAATTTTGTGATAATAAATAAATGAATTATAGTTTTTTAAATAAAAATTTATTAAATACTTTTAAAAGAATTATCGATATGAAACAAACTTTATTTGAGCAGGAAAATTAACATTACTAGTATGTAAATATAAAATGTAAACCGATTTTTTATATGTTTGTATAAGTAAATAGCAAATTCGACCACATAGGTATATGTATTTAGGAAGTTATTTAAAAAATTTCTTTATATTGAAAAAGTTGAAAAGATAGATATTTATGATAAATTATGATAACGAAAATAATCAATTGATCGAACTTATTCGTAAGATGGAGATTGAGGTTTTTGGAAGTTATTGACCTAAGTAAACACTGATCGATGTATATCAAAAAACTGCAAATATTTTCTATAGATATTTAATCAATCAAGTGACTGAATTCATGTTCAGTTTTAAAAGGTTTGCAAATTTTACACTAAATTCATGCTCAAATTTATATATTTTTCCAATAATATTTTCACTTAACGCAATTGAATCAAAATCTGAGAGTTTAATTTACAATTCTTAGGATTATCAACATGTTTTTTATGATCAAGCTTTATGATTCTCACTGAGAATTGTATTGGAAAATTATGAAATATGAAAACAAAAATTCATAATGCAGTCAAAAATAAAATCTGGTTTGATAGAATTTTCTCATCCATTTATTCACACACCTTGTGTACATCTGAGAATATACAGTTTTACATCTGCCATAAATTTTTCATTTTTCGCTCTCAAAATCCTTGAGACCAAACCTTTATATACTACTATTATTTTCTGATTGCATATTGTCTTTATATTAGGGTGGAAATGCCGCCTGGTACGATACCAAAGTATCAGAAATGCAACACAAGTTCATTACAAAATTTGACTCGTGCCGTTAAAAAGGAGAAATTATTCTAGCATAAGGGTTCCTTTGCAAGAGGGGAAGTTATGAGATAAATTTTTTAGCCTTATGGCAGGCAACTTAAGAATAGAAAATTATCGTTACTCTCCTTTCCTTTACTTGAGAAGGGCTTAAAGGTTCATTAAACTTCGCGCGTAAAGTTTTAGCGGAAATTCCATCTGACACTGTTGCAACATGTTTTGAACATGTAATATATTTACATATTTTAAAATTGTGCTCATTGTATTTACTTATTATTAGGAAGGTTGAATGAAATGATAAAGTTTTCTTATGAATCGATCCTTAATATTCTCTATAGTACAAAAGATTGAGTTAGATAAAACAAGTGTAGCTTTAAGACACGAAATTAAATATTATATTATCTTTTAATCTGCGCAAAATTTAAAAATGAAATTTTTCATTACAAATTACATAGTTCATGAATCATGATTAATTCATAGTTAAAATATAGACACATTAAATCAATCAATTTGTTCACCTACTTGTGCCAATTTGAATGAGTCTTGAAAACATAATGTACAATAAGAAAAAACGCAGCAATTTAATAATTTTATTTATTGGGTTTGTAGAATGACTTCATACATTACATATACTGTATGCTCTTGATATAACGCTGCTGAAGATCCCTCGATAATTCGAGAAAATCGTTGTATCAAGAACATTTTGCTCCAGATTTTGACTCAGATGCATCATGCATTATGCTATTTATGTATCAAGAAAAATCGTCGCATCAACAGCGCGTTATATCAAGAATATACTGTACTACTTAATAAGAGATGAAAATTGAGTATGTTTTCGAGATATGCTACTTGCTTGGAAATATGTATTAAAAAACGAGCAAACGACGAAATATGTTGAATACGCTATTTTCGTTTCGCACAACTAAAAACCTTCAATTTTCAGCAGAATTTCTATGTAATAACAAGTATGGTGAATTTTTTGATTAATAATATTTTATGTGTTTTCAAATCTAAACAAATACAAAAAAAATTGAGATTAAATTATTTAAATAAAAGTCTCTTTTTTTGTATTGCCGGCCACAGATATACTTGAAAAAAGTCATTTTATTATTACAACTTGTATTTTACGTTTGTCGACATAAAATTCAGTAACTCTTTAATCTTGTGCATCACACAATTATTTCTCCTGCGGCGTGCTTTGTATATTTTATATATTCTCCGTTCTCTGGGAAAACGAAGATTATCAACGGTTTTTGTCTACCAACACATGCAAGAGAGTGATTTCAACGGCTTGTCAAAGATGGTGGACTTGTGTACCATCATCACATAGTTTTATGTTTATATGTTTCTTCATTATTCAATTCATGATTAATGAAATATCAAGTTTGTGTATTCCAATTGCCTCAGATGGTTTTCTAAAATATGTGATTACACAAGAAAGGATAAATAAAAATATCTGAAATATTTTTTTACTTCAGAATGAGTCCAAGGATGATTCAATAAGTCAACATGAATTTGTTATTTTATTTATTTATTAGATGGATCAAAAGATTTTTTTATTTTACCTGATACTTTTCGTGAAATATTGAATCAACAAAACGTTTCTAAGTATCATGGAGCTTCGAAGAGTAATAGAAATTGTGTTATGTTCAACAAATAAAGATATACAAAATTTTAACTCACAACTCAGACCTTTATTTTTCATTTAGCTTATTTAAATTTTATTCCAATTTCTTTTTGTTAGTTTAATTACTTTTTTCTTGTATACATCTAAGCATTTGCACAAAATCTAATTTCATTAATTACTTTTCGAAATAATATTAAAAAATGAGAGTGTTAAAAATCTTCTTAAGTTTTTAGCCCGTAAGATTGTTTCGTTTATTTTTCTTTATTAATTGAAGAATTTATCGTCTAGCTCTAGAATTCTATGTAAAGTTCATAAATCAATAAAATTTAATGCGTAAGCAAAAATTAGATACGACTTTGAAATAAATAATAACGAGTTTTCTCTCAATATTTCTTTTTCTTCTTTACACATTAGGCGTTGATCATTTAGACAAGCGAAACAATGAAAATCATCTCATTGTAAAACATTAAAAAGAAACGACCTATCTGTAGACAAATGTTGCAATAACTTATTTTGAAAAAATATAAATAGTACCTATATTAATCTCACGCATGATTTATATAATTTCAATTAGTAAGTTAATTTTAAGACTATAGCCTTGATTATCCGAATCTTTGTGATCGAACCTGTTTCATTAAACAGATTTTTGAATTAACTTCTTCAGCAAGGAAACAATTTTTGTTTCGTAGAGGTTTAAATATGTAGTTTAAAAAATCGTAATTATGTATTCATGAAACCATTTCATAATAAAAAATGACTTGAATCTTTCTGATCAATCTCTTTCCTTTCTTCTCTTTCGTAATTTCAGTGATTTTTTTCTTGGTGTGAGAGATGATTCACACAACAATCAACATATGAAATAAGTAACAAATTATATAGAGCCATATATGAATTTGTCACATTGTGTTTCAAGAATATAATAAAAACTATTTAGAATTTTCCGATTAATTGCTAACTATAACATATTATAAATTAAGGATGTCGAATAAGTCCTTGAATTAGGAAGCTTCAGAGAATATAGCCGAAATTTGTTTAATCTTCTAGGAAATTTTTTATTATTGGGAGTTCTGAAAGAATTTCTCACCCAGATCGTCTCTCACCTGGTCTTGTTCGATTGATGCTTCCGACCACCATCGTGAACAGAACAAATTTTCTCATAATACACCTGAATAGCATTCCAATCCTCCTTAATCTCTTTTGTCATTTAAATAGTCAAATAAACAAATATTTCACATGTGAATTCACATCTTAAGGATTTCTTTTGCAATCTTTCCATTCTTTCAATGAGAATACTCAGATGAAAACATCAAAAACGATAAGTGTCGGTAAGATTTTTTGCAACAAACGGAAAGTACGAGGAAAAAGGAATTATATGGATCTCAATAGTTGTTTGGTTGGCAGGTAATGGCTCTTTAATTCCATTCTTGTTCTATACTTATAACTTCACATCCTGCCTATTTATTAGACAAATTTCCAAAAAATTCTTTGAGATTGAGAACAATATTACGATTCGCAAAGATATTAAAGCATTCCTTTGAGAAAATAACGGACAAGTTGTTCTAAATAAGGATAGAAGTAATTCACAATCTCATTCTGTGACATATGAAATAAATCCCGACACTTTAGGACGGCTACATCCAACTTTTTATTTTTTATTTATTAACATTAGATAGAACTAAAAATTCAACTGTATAAAGTTTAAAAATCAAAATCAATCAAGATTATTTTACGATCCACCACACACACGAGACCTTTTTGATAAAGCAAAGAAAGTCGGATGAACAACTTCCGAAATAACTGTGCAAGTCTTCAAACTTTCTGTGAAATCGTCCTATAACGTTATTACTTCCTTTCATCTCGTCTCGCACGAGTTTCCTCTTTCGTATAATAATAACAAAATTGACTTTTTTAACTATTTCATTTAAAAATTATTCACATATCTGTCCGTTGCAGCTCAAATTTATTGTTTATGTGTCTAAATGATTCTATCATGCGCAGCTAAACTTTAAAATAAAACAAAGTTTTTTTTTATATTTTGATAAGATTATATTTGTTTGCAAATTTATACAAATAAAGAATTTTGGATTTTTTATATTTATTCAGCAGTTTTCGTGAGAATAAAATAAAAATACGTTACAATAAATATCTTTAAAATTAATTATCGCTTCTATTTACAAAACGAATCTTTATGAAATGAATATTAACACAATATAAGACATATTTATCCTGCTTACATTTGAGTAAAAATTTGAGGTATAGCTTAGGTGTTAAAAACAAGAGCTATGATTCTATACATATTACATTTTATAATAAATAAATATCTATTCTTACGACGGACGTCTAAAACAAAACCATATTCCTAACAGATTTCAGATTCAACTCACACATTTTTATTTAATAAGAATGTATGTACACAAACTTAAAAGAAAATAGAAATGAGAGATTTGATAACGTTTGTTTGCTCGGTTTCTTTTTGAAAAAGAGTTAAGAACTTCATCACTTTTTATGTTTGGAATTCTTACCTTTAATATAGTTTGCTTATTAGAATAAATGAGAGAAATTATTTATAATGAAAATAGTTGTGGCTGTACAACATAGTTTAAACATAGATTTTTATTAACAACCGGAAGTTTATTTGATGATTAATCAGTATTATCACCATAACGAAATAATTCAACTATGTTATTTAATAATAAAATGTATGAACTTCATTCATGAAATAATTCTTAGATACAACCTTGCAGCTGATATTTTCTGATTTTTCAAGTTTTTGTCAGACCAAGAGAAATTACCATTTATGATACTTGGCAAAAAAATTATCAGCAGTTTAACACTGTTCAAACAGAAATCATTTCTGTCATGGAAAGTTTGACTTATTTTTGTGACACGCATTCCCTTCAACTTGTTTTTATTATATCAATTTCTTTCGTAAAGACGTTACGGATTTTTTCTCATATGAACAATGTCTTGTTGAGAATTCCACGTAGTCAAACCCTCTACCTAAGATGAATTTTTGATAAACAAAAGAATTTTGTTCAAATAATTTTGCGCCTTAGTTGAAAATATCGTTTTTGTTACGCAATCATTTCGGTTTTGTATTCTCAAGATATAGGTTTTCATGGTCTTCAATGAAATTGAATTGATGGAAAAAAAAGATAATATTAATCAATAAGCCAATTGAGGTATCAAAAACGGAGTTCTACTGGGATGTAATATTTCTTTTTAATCAATAAACGACCGACCTTCTTTTAGCGCCAAAACCAATTTCTTCTAAATAATTTATCACATTCATATACATGTATTCTGTTTGAAGGTCAGATATTGCTTTACACATATGTATATATATTTGAAGTGAATCCCTTTTTGAAGTCCTTTCGTATCTAAAGTCTCGCGCCAAAAAATAATGTTTTTGGAATTTTTGTTATAAATATTGATTTTGTATTAATTATTATTGCTTTCATTAGATAGATAATATAAAGTTTCAGTTGTATCAAAGTTTATAGAAATCTATTCATTACTAAAGTAATCTTTAATAACTAGTGGTTAAATATTAGTGGATATTCAAACATTCCTTTTGTTACCATACCCAGTTTTTCTGACCATTTTTTGCGCTTTATTCTCTTTTAAGAAACAATTTATAAAACATTTTCATGATTGTTATTTCTTGTAAAATATTTGAAAAGTCGGTGCCAGAGATGGCACAGAATTCTATTGACAGTTGAATGTTTCAACATTGAAAAGTCTTGAATAGATGAGAATTAGAGTTTAAAGTTTACAAAATGCTCAATTGTTAGCTGAATCATTACTAAAGTATCACATTGTTTTTCCCAGGCGTGCTTTTCGGACCTTTGTCTTTTTCACAACGCAACTAGATTTAAGTCATGATTGCAAACCCTCATGAATGGCTGACGCTTAAAAATACTTGAATTTCCTAAAAACATATCTATTGGACCAAAAAGAAGTTTCTGAACCCTGAATTGAAGCGTAAAAAGAGCCATATAGATCAAGATAGTGAACGAAGCAAATTTCTTTGCAAAAAAATGGAGAAGATGTCGAGACAAAGATTTTATTTCTTTGTTCTATGTAACTTCAAAAACTGAATCGAATCCCAAAAGAAAGGTATTTTAAGATGCTTCAAATTTTCGATCAGGTGGTTTCCCATGGTATATTCCCGGTTGCCTGAACCAGTAAAACACAAAAAAAAATCGCCTTCTACGAAATCTTTTAATAAAACGATTTATTTTATTATATAATAGAAGAAAAGGAAAAATACTTGTGTGACTTTAATTTTCCTATGATGTCTTTCTATCAACTGTTCATTTTGATCAAAACTTACTGTTCATTAGAAGATTCAAATTCAATATAATAAGAATTTTGCAGCTGAGAAATTGCTTTTTTAATGTTGGTATTACATTTTTGCAAACTGTGAAGAATGTTGATAACGAACTAAAGTGTGCATTCACAGTATTATATACTGTTAATAATGCCTCGTATTCTAAGCTTCCCCTTTTCTTTTAATCTGTTAAATATTATTTACATAAACTTCTGCTTAATTAAAAAATTCTTCGATTTGGGTCCAACGAACTTAGTGGAAGAATACTTTCATTAGATATTTCTGAAATTATCTAGAGAAAACAATTTTGAATTGTTCCAAGTTTTGTAAAGTATTTTGAAATTCACATTTATGTATCCAGGTATTTATATTAACATTTTTTCTGCAGCCACCCCCACATTTATAACTCCAATATTTAATTATCTTCCACCCTTTAAACTTAAAATGTTCATTAAAAATCGAGACTATTTATCTACCTAGCCCGTTTAGTTTTATTAAATATAGAAGGCTTATAATATATCAATTTAGAAAATCGTTAGAATGGGAATTTTCTATTTATTAGAAAATTTTATTGCTTCTAGTGTTGAAAAAAACTACTAAGTCGAAACTGAAATCCTAGGATGATCCACTTTATCATTGATCACACCCCAAAAGTCTTTTTTTGTTATGAAATTTTATAAATTTATAAAATACTGTTTGTAAAATTTAAAGGATATTGTCAAAAAGGACAATAAACTTCTTTAGAACTATCGATATGATGAGTAAAAAGTTGACAAGAATATCTCCAATATACATATCGAAATAAATATATAAAAAAAGGACCACACATGGCCATTATGATAAAAATGCATACATATTAGTCAAGCTGAAAATAAATAAGATTTTAAGGGTTGAAATAAATATGTTTATCTCGATATTTATTATTAAAATCAAGATTTAAAATCTCTTGTGTATTATTTTTTTCTATTTCAAGCTGTTAGGTAATATTGAGAGTCAATGATTTCTGTATTTGAATGAAGTAAGATTAATGATATTAAGATTCTGACGAGTAAGTTGCTTTTTCATACATGAATAAAATTTTTAATAAAGACTATAAGATAGTTTATCTCAATTTGTTTATGCAATAAATAGAAAGAAGTAGTTGATATTTCACAATTATTACTTGGAACTTGATTCAAAAACAAATAGATAGCATTAATAAATAAATAAAAAAAGTCCAATGAAATCTGACTCAAAATAACTAAATAATTATTATTTGGGAAAATTCATATGACAAATTTGCTTTAGAGTTTAACTACCAACACTGCTGAATAAGTACCATTGACAATATTAAGCAGAATACATTCATTCTTATCATATCCGCTTTTCCCAAAACTTTAAGTTACACAATTTAGTCTTGTGAATCTGTGAAAAAAGCCTGCTGTATCTTGGAAGATCATAGTGGGTTTTTAAAAATCTCTTTTCAATAGCAAGGATGTAGGGCCTTCGAGGAAAACTATAAGAGGCATGAAAAGACGTTTATGTTTGTGTTTCAAATATGCTACACAAGTAATTAAAATGTAATTGTAAACATTACAGCAGTTTCCGGTCTTTTAAATATGTCATGATTGAGTATGTAACATTTCAAAGCAATAACAAAAAAAAAGATTGTTTCTCCTTTTAATTATATTATAGGAAATATATGATCGTTTTGCTCACTATCTCAAATTGTAATACATATCACAATGACTAAAAATTGTATTGTGTTGCCTAAGCAACGACTCATAAACAAACAAAAATAAATTAAAAAAAATGTCGATCGAAAACTTTTACTATTTAAATGTTTTTGGCGAGATTAATTCAGTATCATTTCCACTTGGACCAGAAGCAAAAGGAATTTTCATAAAATATGATATTGTTGCAGGTGATGACTGGGAAGTGATTTCAGGAGTGACAACTGGGCTTACGCAATGCTCAAACCCTCGAAAAGGACATGACAGCATTGTTTTTAACATGCCTATTGCATGTACTTTTAGGTTCACCAATATATTTGGATGTAATTATGAAAATTAGACTCATCTCGATTAGTGAAATCGAATAATAAGTGTTTTATCTTTTCAGGGCCTCAAATTGTATTCAGTTTATATGGCACAAATGTATGGGGTACTGAAGTTAGCTTAGGATATGCTAGAATTCATGTTCCATGCCAAATCAATAGTTCGCAACAATCTGGATTAAAGGCCATTCATGCGCCAATAATTCAAACAATCTCAACAAATATATGGTCAGCAATTGCCAACTTCTTGCTAAATCGAAATCCCGAACTAAGGGAGCCGAATATTCTCTTAAATGGAATGAAAAGCAAAAATTTATTCACCTCGTCCTATGGCGATATATTCGTTTTACTTGAAACAATCACCAAGGGAACTGAAAAACTTGATATTTATTCCTGAAATTTAATCGAAAAATATTTTCTGAAGTGGACTAGAAAATAATGACCGAAATTGAAATAAAAGAAAGAAAAAAGAAGCTTTGTACAATTGATTCTACATTTGTGTGTTCTCATGGAAGAAAGGAGTCGAAATCTAGCAAATCTTAGTAAGATGAAATTTATAGAATTTTTTTAGTAAAACGAATACAAAATGATTAAAGATAACTTTCTAGTGACAAAATTTGTCGACATAGATATCATGAATCAATTAAACGCTACGATAAACAATTGAGATCGGAAATTGGGGTGCTGGAAAATATTCAGAAAACTGCTTTTGAACAAGTTAGATTACATCGTCTTTTTGCTGTAACCACTCTGTGGCCACCATTGCATACTCGAAAAGAAATTGAATACACAATTAATTCCCTACACAAAGTTAATAGTTTCATTGCTCATAAGGTTGATATGATTTTGAACAATGATTAGCTATGTAGCTCAATCTTCTACTAATTAAATACGATACAATTTGTAATTGCATTTTTCAGCCAGGAAAAATAAATTAAGTGAAAAAGTTCTGAAAATTCCAATTTAATACTTTTTTAATGTTTCTAGGAATAAAAATAACTCCTTTGGAATGGAAAAGAGTAATATTTGAATATTTGTTTCAATTTAATCGAACTTATAATTAAACTTATTGCATAAAAATGAATTTCAAACAATAAAATGAAAAAATCAAATTTTACTTACTCAATACATAAGAAAGCTTTATGAATTTATTCAAAAATAAGTTAAAAAGCAGGTACAAAAATGAAATAGCAAAGGTAGCAGGTTTTTATGGTTGTGGAGTATTATTGTTACTGGTTTTATGTTTTTAGACTTGTGCCAAAACAGAATCACATTAGAAAGACAACATCAACACCTGACCTATTAGACTGTACAGTTGGTTATTTGATAGATGGTGGGTTTACACAAGTTAATTCCTCTTCAAAAAAAATATTTGACATCAGAAACCATTGAAAAACCAAACGTTGTATGAACTAAATTATAATTCGATTCTCCTTTATTTGTAAATATAAGAACAATGAAGAATCACGATCATCAAATAAAACTGGATTTAACTCACACTAAAGTGTACACGTAGAACATTCATATGTTATCTTTGTTGTTTGAAAGGATTCATTCACCATGGTTAAACACAAAAGAAGAAAATTAAAACTTATTCTGTTCTTTAAGGTTTAGACCATTTTTACACATGATTTTGGATATTTGATTTAGATTTTAATAACTATAAAAGTTTTACATTAAATTTTGTCAAAAAAAAAAGTTCTTTAGTTATGCATCTAATTAATAAATTCATTTAAATTTAATGAATCCTTTAAATTCAGTCAAAAGCAGTTGATTCAGCGGGATCATTAAAATCAATTTTATTAAAAAAAAGTTGAATTACTAAGGTTTTTTTTTGAAAATATCTCGAATCTAGAGAATATCAGAAAGTGTTGAAGCATAAAGCATGGAAAACAATGTTATTTATATGCATATCATTTAATTATTCAGGTTGTTTCTCTCAAATATCTAATGTTGTTTCTTGTCAGTTTCCTTAATGGATTCAGAAAACAGAATTAGATATTTTTCTATGAAGGCAATCTATAATGATGTATGTAAGTGGATATTTTCAAAGAAATAACTACTCAGAAAGAAAGAATTAAAGAATAGAATTCAACAATAAAATCATACAAAAATTTTCTTTGGTACCTCAGTGCTGTTTTCACTTTGAATTTTACAAAAAGAAAACGTTTAAGGATACCGACAAATTCTTTTGAAATCTGGTTTTTTAGAAATACCATAATTTCAAAAATGGTCTTAAAAGTTTTAAATATTTGACTTTAAAGAGACCTATAATTATTCTTATGTTATTATTACAATGACTAATTATATTGTCAAAAAAAAATATGTTTAAAAATTATTATCAATGCGTGATATTTGCAACTAACTTCAATTGCCAGGACAAGTATTTATTTTAAGCCAAAATATTTAAAATGATGCAGTTCTTCTATTTTCAAATCTTTTTTTTTTCAAATAGTATAAATTTAAAACATAATACAAATTTGTATAAATTTCATTTCTCATGATCCCTAAGTTTGAATTAACAATTAAAATTTTATGCTTTGACTTTTAAAAATAAAGAAATCTCATAACAATGGTAAATTTCATCATACTTCTAACCAAGCAGCCGCTTATTAGAAGTCTTTCAAAGTTTTTGGTCATTTGACTTGTATGTGAAGCAGGATTTGAGGCATAATTGTTGTGTTAAAGACTTATTATTAAATTCGAAATGTCGTTAAAAGATTAGCATGAAATAAGAATAACCATAAACTTCTTAAAATATTCTGCAAACATTTTTATTAACAAGTTATTGAACTTTTCAAAGCAGTTTTTAATGCGATGGAATTAAATTTAATATTTTTTATATCAGAAAATTAAATTTGCATAGAAATTGTCACCGCAGAATTTAAATTAGCACAACATTAACAAAAATAACGAAACGATGAATGGAATTGTAGTTTAGACACATGCGTCTGGTATGTTAACAGTCTATGTCTGGTGCGTGCGGCATACATTTTATGCGTTCAAGAAAATATTTGCCTATTTTCCATATATTCAGAGCTCAACCCGTCTACGCGTGAAACTATTGAAATCGAAAGTTATTTTAATGACATACATCGGAATTCGACTTCTCATTTAAATCAATGATTTTCGTTTCACTATACGACTCATTTCGTACCAAGACATAAGGTGTCAATGGATTATAATGAAAATAAGAAAGAAAAAAACTAATCAAATTCTATCATGAATTAATGATATAGCATTAAAGCTTCTACCCTTTGCAATTTAAAAATCAAATTGTAATTAAGGTACCTGTACAAGGCTTGGATGCTAAAAAACTTGTAATGTGAAGACCAATTGATGGTGGCGCGATGAAAAATATTATTTATATTGGTTTAAAATTACAGTCAACCGCTAAGTTCAGATTTTTTCTTTTGGAAAATGATACAATTAAATAAATGTCTACTTAACACTTCTGGGAAGGTTGATACATGATAGTAAATTACTTATTAATGTGTGCCGGATAATTAGCAGGAATTATATATCGGAAGTAGATATGTATGCATTTGCTTACATTCTAAGTGTTTCATTGCACTATATTGTGGTTTACTCAATCCCAAAGCTCACATTTCAGCGGTATTATAATTAAAAATCAAGCTATTTCCCTCTCTATAGAATAAAAAGATGCAACACAACATTCAAATGAAATGAAAACAAGAGGCGCTTACACAACAAAAAAATTATTACATGGCAACTATTTGAGTTTATGTTAGGCTATAGATGTCAATTTTCATGCTGGTGAATTTGAAATGCAAAAAAGGAAATGGGAGTGTTTACAACGCTACATCCAGATAGACCCGTAAACGGACAAATTTTTTTTGTGCTTTTTTCAACTTTTCATGACGTTCAAACCATTTTAATTCTTTTTTTTGTAGCATCAGTTATGACTTCGTATAATATTTTATAAGAATATTACCTTTTGGCAATAAAATCATGTTTTTGTGAACATCATAGCATTTGAACTGATTATTTAAACCTTAACAGCATCTTCCTGAGTTGCAAAACTTTTGAGATACTCTTGTTTTTGTTTCACCGATGTTTCGTAAGTTAAAGTAAAAATCGACACATGTATATGAAAAGTTAAGGAAGGTTGTGGAAAATCCTCCTCAACTGACTTTTGTATTGCAGCTGCCATTATTTTTTTTAATTTTCATGGGGTGCGAGGACATGAGAATAGATAGATTTCTGATGTATTAAATTATTTTTGGAAGTTTATCTAAATGGAATAAAACTCTATTTAGCCAGAAAAAAAAGTTAGTAAAGAAAAATCTGGAATTTAAAACATGATTACATTTTATAATCAATTTCCTTAATATTAGAATGAAGGAAACGACGAACAGAGTTACGGTCAAATATTGTTCATACTTCAATGATTGGCAAGCTGCTTTCTTCTAAGAAAACAGACGCTGTTTACTGAATGCTTGTTAAATTGGCGAAGGTTAAAAATTTACTAATCAATCGATACATTCATTTTATTTCGAAAAAGAATTAGGGAGAGGGGACTTTCAAAAGCGTACGTATGTGTTTTCTTATAAAAGAGAAATAGAAAAAAAAATTAGATGAATTAAATTTGTCTTACTCATTTCTTAGCAACCGATCTCACTTTGTTTTGTTAGAAAAACTAAACAAGCAAACTGAACTCTTAAATTTCCTAAATTATCAATAGATTATAGTTTTTCTATTACTTATAATAAAGTTTTATCTGAATTTAGAAACTTCATTTTCATAAAACTGGTATAAGAAGGGTTGCACATATATTTTGATAAAATTTAAAAAGTCGTGAAAATATATCAGAATGGAAGACCATTCCAAACGCGTTACATTAAGTGCGGAAAAGACAAATGTCCCACTTATGAAACGAATTGTTGAACATGCAATTTTGGATGAAAAGCGCCAAAACTTTATTCAAGAATTCTTAAAACGAAAAGATGACATCCCAAAATTAGTGACAGAACTTTACAATAATGATAAAGTTGGAATCGAAAATCAGCTCGAAACTAGTGATAAAATTGTTTGTGGAATAATTCAAAATGGAGACGATTTTATAACAAATATTCGGTCAGCAAATGATCGGCGTGAAGTTGAAAGAAGGATTACTGAAGCAGAATTGCGGGAATGTCTATTAAGCGATCTTCAGAAAGATTCACAACTATCACTTATAAAGTTGGAAGATATTTCAAAGAAGTGGAATGAGATTGAAAACATCTTTGACCCTGTTGAAATCTATAAAAACCTTGAATCTCAAAAAGCAAGAATTAACGATTTAATTGATCAGAAATTGACAATCATTAATGAGTGTCGAGATGAATTGAATTCTGCTGATGTGAGATATATCCAAGACTTGGATAAGCATACCAATGACATTCATTGCTTAGTGGAAAGAATAGACAAACAAGTGGATGTTGCTAAAAAAACTTATCGTGAGCATTTAGATATGCTTCAAAAAACAATCGAAGATGAAAGGAAAATATTTCAAATTATTAGCACAAAAAAATGGGAATCTATGTATGAGAAACGGGCTGTCAATGAAGAAAGTCGAATGCGACGTGAGGCGGAAAAAAACGAACATTATGTCAACGAAATTAGAAGAATTCAACTCAATCACAGTGAACTAATTAGAGCTACCAAGATTCGATTAGATAATGACAATGAAGTTCTAGAAATTGAAGTTCAAAAACTAAAACGAAACATAACTCTGAACTCTGAAAAATTAGATTACAACTTTCAGGTTTTGAAGAAGCGAGAAGATGAAAATGTAATGGTTCGCAATCAGCAAAAGCGCCGTTTATCAAAACTAGTAGATACAATTCTTACACTTAAACGTAAATTAAAAGAAGCAAAATCGACAAGCGTATTCGAAACAAAAAAGTTCACTGCTGATATAATGAAATTGCATGGCAAAATCCTGGATCTTGAACAAAAGAGTAACTTATTTTCAGAACAGAATAACAAGAAATATCTGACGGTTTGGGATATCAATTTCGAAGAATGTGAAAAAATTCTTGAACAAATTTTAAAGATTGACAAAATACTTTGGGAACAACAGCTTTGTATTAAATGGGAGGATCCTAAGATTAATATCGTTAAACGTGAAGACTTGGAGTCTTTTAGATCTGCACAAAACTCTACTTTAGTTTCAGTTAACGATTCTGATAACAAAACAAAAGCTCTCAATTTCTACGATGACGATCCATTCCAGCCAAAAACACCTTATAATGAGATTATAGACGAAAAGTTAACAAAAATTATTTTTCATGCTATTGCTAACAATTCTGGGTTTTTAATTGAAAGCAAATTATCTCATTTGTTGAGTTCATACTCAAGATCTGATCAGACAATTATTCATCTTGACGCGGTTCTCAATGCTCTAGGAATAAACAAATCAGAAGAAATTGATTTAATCAAAAATTATTTCTTATCTTTCATAAAATGTAAGAAATGTGGCATGAAACTACTTTCTGTGGACTATATGGATTGCATAGCAATTGAAAATATGGAGGATGATCATGAATTTGAATTGAAGACCTTGGATGTTTATAATGTTCTCACAAAGTTTATGAAAGAACACATAATCTCCTTAAATAAAATGATGTGAGTAATGTGAGATATCAAGTTAATTGTTATCTTCATCAGTTTACATTTTAAATTAAAATGTTTTCTAAATATTTTTAACATATCATCATTTTAGGCCGAAAAAAAACATAATTAAACGTATAAATACACAGAAAAATATTATCGACCCACTGACTGCTCAAAAAGATGTCGACAAATGTTTCAAATCTCTCGATTTTCCTGATGAACGCGACAAAATATGGAATGTGTTAACTGATGGTCTTCAAAATTATCTCAAAGTTTTAAATGAACGTGAAGCTCTTGAAAAAGAATGTGAATTCTTACGTAATCAGAATCGCGAACTTAATCATCTTTTGCAAAAATTTGTGCCGGAATCGTTATGTCATTCGTTTTCTCCTCCAAAATAAATCCAATAACCGAAATCTCTTCAAATGAGTAAACATTTGGAAAATAAAAGCTATACCTATGTTACATGTTTAGACCAATTGAACGTGCTACACAATGTAAGTTATGGTTTAATCCTAAGCATATTTACAACCAAAAGCGATTTCAGAAATAAAAGGATATAATTTTCTTGAATAATCAACATTTACTTATTTGTAAGTAAAATGTTTTAACTTTCCTGTAAATGTCATTTTCTAGACATGATTACAAATTTATTTCTCTGATATACTGTGCATATAATGTTCATTTGGAGTAACTCTCTGATGGTGAAAATCAGCAACAGAGTTAATTACTTTTTAATACTGATAACAAAACAAAAAATTTTTGATACTCTCTTAGCACGTTTTTTGCAAGTCCTCGTTTGAATATCAATCAGTCTGAAATATTTCTTCTAAAAAATATATAATTCATATATGTATGTATATGCAAATACAAATAAATGAAAGCATAAAAACTAATACACATATTCAGAATATTCTGAGAAAAATTTATATTCTGGATGAATGAAAAAGATGATGTCACGACTTTAAAAATATTTTAGCTGAATGATTTGCTTTGACAAATAATTTGTCAATGAATATTAGTGACAAATAAATGAAGCCAAATATCTGATTCAAATATTACATGACTTGTTTCTCAAATCAAATATAAATATGAAAAGTTAAAATTTTACCAAACGGCACAACCAGATTTTTTGCTATTATTTTGTTTCGATACAAATAAGTTGCTTTGAAAAGCTATCAATATATTGGTTTTGATTTTGGCGCCAAACGAACACAACTAGCAGTAAATATGTGAATACATGTAGAAAAAATCATACAGAGGAGCTACACTCCCTTTGATATTAATTTCTTTTTCAAAGTTAGTTGAATGAGGTGCGTATCCACCACTGTGAGATTATAATGGCTAGAAAAATATTTTAAGCAATAAAAACTACCTAAATCCAACTCAACTGAAACAAATAGATACTTTAGATTTCAGTCGAAAACGAAATTATATTTTAAGGAAAAATTTAAGAATAATTTATCTAAAATGTTCTTTCTAAAAATTAGTTTTTTATTGATTGAAATTGAATCTTTTACCGAAAATTTTAATCTAGACTATGTACCAAGATAAAAAAAAGTTGTCTAAGGCAAATTCTCTCATTCAGTGCGTAAAGAATGTTTTGCAAACGGCAAACTAAGAACCAGTTTGTTGCTTCAATATTTTTTCATAAATTCTTTTATCTCATTTCTTCTTTTTATTTTGCGCGCAAACAAGTCTTCTAAAGAAAAAAATAAGACAATAAGATCAATTCTTAAGCTTTTTAGTGATCACTTGAGAAACCTTTCATAATTCATACGAAAGCAAAGCGAGTAGAGATGAGAAACGATGAAAAATGATCGGCTTAAAGCGGCAGTTATCATCAGCTTAGTTTTTGATTTGATATTATTGAATAAATATCAAACCGCAATTGTAAATTACTAAAGAAGATACATTATCCAACAGATCAACAAATAATGAGGTTTTATTTTTTTTGAAACTATTAATTTTAAAGCATGTGCTGATGTTAGCGAGATATTTGAAAATAAGTTCTATATGCTATCCCAAAAATAGATTATTCTACGTACTTTGGATAGAATGGTACAGATTCACATTGTTTCCGTTTGCAAATAATATTACTGTGGACCATTAATTCATACGGTTCGTATTATGATAGACAGTAACGTATAAACAGAAATTGTTATTTTCATAAACATATTTATATTAATTATATTATAACAACTAACACTTTGAAAAACTGGTTTTTACTTACATCTTATTTCAAATTATAAAATTTGTACTGCATCTCATTGCAGGGTAAAGCATAATGGATTGAAAGAGCATACACATGTATGTATCAAGTACATTATTTGTGCAATCGCTTATGATTTTTTCAACAGTTCACTGTCTACAGTCCAAAAACTTTGTATACATATCTGAAACTCGAACATACAAAAATATATTTGCACATAATCAGAAGAACTCTTTCCTGCCTTATTCTCTGAATTGCTATATAGAAACTTTAAATTATTGAAGAAAATTCGAGATTGGTTTCCGAAGTTGCATGGTGAAAAGTCGTGAATATCCCTAAGAAGTAAATATACGATAAAATAATTGTGTGAAAGCGAGATTTATTTTCTATTATCAATATATTATTTTTTAAAAAACCCCTAAAATTTCCATGATATGAATTTGGAGTATAACTGATTGTATAATATTCAACATGATGTATTATGGCACATACAAAAGTATTTCATAAAATGTATTTCATCACAATACAAATAAAACTTAGGTTTCATTAAATTATCAGAGTAAACCATAGTATCATTAACAATTCCTTCTGCGAGAACATAAATATTCTCCGCGAGCATACACATTCTTATGAAAAATTTCCTGAAATTTCAAGAAATCTTATATACAGCCTAAATAAAGATCAAAAAATCCATTTACATACATAAAAGAGGAAAAAAAATCATGAAATTATTTTTATGCTTTCCTCACTTGCCTTCTCAAACAGTAAAGAGAGAAATAAAAAAGGCCTTCATTCCTTTTGTTGTTGTTTGTTTTCATTAACCACTAAAAGAAACAGGTTTCTCAGCCTCTTTATGTAGTCGTTTTTCAAGTTAACGTTAGGATAAATGTGTCTAGCATGAAACATAATGATTTTACTTTGAACATATCGAACTGTTTCGAAAATTTCCAAACGCGCAAAACGTTTAACCTTTACTTTTCGACTTTTGTATTTAAGTATTTGATGATTTTATGACAAAAGGTAAAGTAGATTGAAGACTTTTTATTTTAAAAGAATTTGGAAATAACAAAATTTTAAAGGATGATTTGTTTAGAAAAACATGTGTCAACCATATGAGTTTTATGATTTTTTTTTCATATACCTTCTTATGTTTAATATGTTTTTCGCGCCAAATTTTATGTGCTTAAGATTTGTTTTAAATGACAGAACAAGATTATTGACAATATTTTAATTCTTATGAAAATTAATATATTTTTGGAAGATTTTTTCTTCAAAGAAAACAGTTATTGTTTTTTTGCAATTATCTTCATCATTAATTTTTGTTTCCATTCCATAACACAATTAAGGACCCATTTGAAAAGGAATCCCCTTAATGTTAAAATGGCAGGGAAAAATCTCTTTAAAGTAGCATAGCCTATGTAAGAATGTGGGTGATCTATTGTTGTTATTGTTCTCTTTTTTAACATGTGCCAAAGCAGATTCATATCAGATTAAAAACACCTGACTTATAGGATCGTGCAGGAGATGCACTTTTTATTTACTGTTTTCTTCAAATTCTTTAAAAATGAAGCTGTATTAACAACCACAATTCCTTTTCCCTTCAATATGATTTTCAAGTTTTTTTTTCGATTTCATTTTCGCGCCAAAAGAATCTTCAACAGATTTCGTCCTTTTGGGATTTAAAAGCCATGAACAGACATTTATGCCATTTGTCTCTTGACAGTTCTTAGCTTTGCATAAATTATTAAGTGTGCAGTATGTAACTGATTTTTCCTGTAGCAGCATAAGGGAGCAGGCACGAAATTCATTTGACAAATGATGCAACTGGATGTGTTACAGCAAAATTCTAGGCAAAATCCAAATCGTTGCAAGTGAACTTCAGTCAACCGGGACTTATCGTATATCCAAATATAGTCCACATTTAGGTAGGAAAAAATATTCGAGAAGAAAAATAGACAAATATGTATTCGGGCTCCTTTGACATTTCAGGCAATAAAAATATAATATTCTACCAGTCAATGACGGGATGATCTTTTTAATTTAAATCAAAAACTGAAATTGAACTACCCACGGTTCTTATTTACTTTCATTAATAAATGAAGTTTATTTTCTTATATTTAACTTCAATTTACATTACACACATTTATTTAAATGAAAAAGAATTTTTTTATAGTCTATCTGACCTGTTGATAAAATTCAATGCATAAGCCAACGCAATTTTAAAAGAAAAGAAAATAAGTGTTTTTTTTCTCATTTCAAGGTCAATTTTCTTTTGACTCTCATAAGCGAAAAGTATAATTTTGAGGTGAAAAAAGTTTCGTGTCAAGTAAAAAGAATATTTCAAACACACTCTCACAAAGAAAATGAAAATAAATAACGATCGCAACCAAATAATCTTATTAAGTCTTTCCTAAAATCATTTCAGTTTATCTCCGACCGCTCTATCTGATTGAAGTGAAGTTCAGCTGAAACTTTCAGGACGATTAATCGAAATAGAAATTAGTGAATTTTCATAGAATTTTTACGAAGCCATTAGGAATCAAAAAAATATAATTCAAAATGGTCCTTTACGATTTCGAGTTTTACACCAATCGCCCACCCTTCTACACTAGACCGAGAGCGTATTTCTCGCCTTATTCGGTAAGAACATTTATCGCCTTTACGTTTACAGTTCAATTGTTTTTTGAGTTTACTTTATTTTTGTGAATATATGAAATTAAGAACGAATAGAATATTATTATTAAAAGACATTTAATTTTAATGCGTTATTTAAGACATATCTTAAAGTTAGATGAAAGTATTCAGTTCCAAATGAAAAATTAACATAAAACATCCAATAATAAAAATAATATAAGATGTATCAAATGAAAAAATCCATTTAGTTATTTGGTTTAGGTCTTCCAATATCATCTAGAAAAACATTTCTTCGAGAAATGTTACAACACTTGATGAGAATTTAAAAAAGACCTTGAAATTTTTAAGATTTATTTGATACTTTTATTTTTAGAAATACTTTCAGGTGAGAAATTTAAAGTTAATTGTGGAAATCTTTCGGATGATGTACAGTTTTGATGAAGAAATTCTAAAAATAAAACTGTGAAGAATATTTTCATAATACATGCTAGCCTGTGCGGTGTTTATTAATTAATGATTCATGTTATATTTTTAAAACACGTTTGCCAAACACCTTTAGTTGGTGAAATTTTAAAAATGAAACTATGTTATTACTCATACTTGAAACATTTAAACTATTTGCACACCAAATGTAATATTATAAAATCTGTTCAAGAAATATTCAAACAATTATTTCTATTAAAATAAAATTTCTAATTATTGAAATTTGATCTTTTTTAAATATTTTCACAGCCATATAGCTTCTGGTATGACAGCAAATATTTCAATTCATACAAATATTATGTGAGTACTGAATAAAAGTTTTGTGAATTATTTTTTTCATTTTCATTTTTCTGAACTTTTAAGCCATGTCACAAAATTTTCTTTTTAAAATTTCTTAATTTATTCTATTCCCTAATAAAATGAAATTATTTCTTTTACAGACTCCTTACCGTTCAACACCGGCTTACTCGAAGGTATTTAAAAAACGCATGCAAATAGATGATTCAATTTGAAATTAAATAATAATTTATATTTATTTCTATATTAAGGTTGCCAGCTACTACACTCTCCCATACAGATATCGCTTCGCTCCTTCTTATAGCTATATTGTAAGATTATTTTCACGTTTCTTTTTCACAAATTCATAGCTTATAAATTATAGCCATCTTATTATGGACCAAGCGATTTTGAGCGAAAATTACGAGAAACTTCTGTTGTTCCCACCGAATCAGAAAAGTATGTCTATAAATATGGACTGAATTTCGATTCAACAGCCAAGGAAATTCGTGATTCTACATCAAGATTGTTACGTGAGATTCACCAAAGTGTACCCCGTGCTACAAGCGTCCCACGCTTCACACCACGAGCATCAAGCTTGGAACCATTGCGTGAATATGACGAAGAACTTGACTCCCTTAGCAACTTAAGATACCAAAGAGGTAAATTTTTAAATAGCGCATTAAATAATGAGATTATTATCTATTATTCCTATTATAGCTGTCAGTCAAGCAAGATTGCTTAGAGAGGAACCATACTACAGAACGCCAAGAGCATTTTCCTTGGCGCGTGATGTATGGTACTAACTCTTTTTTTACAAAAAGGCTCGCAATGGTGTGAAAAATTCGTCTAACTATTTGTGAAACGATGATCTACCGTACACTCTGGTAAGAACAAATTTATTCATGAGGCAAAGTCATTGTCAATGTTTTTTAAATCTTCGGATAAAAATAAATATGCTTTTATTTTTCTCTACACGCATTCATGAAACGAAGAATTTTTGTCGTTTTGAAGTCTTGATGAAGATCAAGGCTAAATATTACTACACAGTCGAATATATTTTTCTGTTCAATCATACATTCTCTCTTATTCACATTGCTGAGTGATCACAGGGGAGAAAATATTGCAAAAACTTCTGCCCACAAGAAAAAAACTGATGAGATTATTGCTTGAGAACAGAAAATAACTGAAAATTTTTTTTTCCCTTTTGAAAAGGCTTTAATTACATTCTTTTTTTTCCAGTTGGTCAACGTGAAACAGATGAAGTCAACATCAGAATATGTATATAACCATCCCAAAAGCGAAGCCAATGCTATCTGAATTTAATTAAATTTTTTTTAATTTTTATTAATTTATTTTGTAATTATTCTTCAAAATTTAATTATTATACATCTCCATATATAAAA
>CVRI01000070.1:399798-414564 GCA_900005825.1 Clunio marinus | reverse complement strand
ATCTTGCAAGAACACTGTCGACATTTACCAAGTACCTAATATATTTCTTTATATATAAAGGAAATGTTGAAACGGAACGTTAAACCGAAAGAACATAAAAATTAAGAGAGCAGTATATAAAGAATTGATCCAGATTTTGGCGCGAAAACTTGCTAATATAAAAACAACAACTACAATGGCATAGGAACCTGTATGACAATAATATAAAAAGAAATAGGTAATAAATAGATTTTAAATGTTTTATGTATATGTTCGTTGGCTTAAAACTTAAAGGAGAACGATTAGAGTAGATAATAATCAATTAGATCGATTTTTGAAATTTAAAATAATATCACTTAGATAGTTATGTGAATATCCAAATTATTCATCATAGAAATTTATGGGAAAATCCTTTAATAATCAATAAAATCTGAAAAATTATTGAAAAGCAGAATTAGATATGTCATAATTTATTCATAAAAATTTACTTTTGCGATTACGAGAATTTAATAAATTGCTAATTTTTTTGTGTGTTTGTTAAAAGAAATACAATTTTGAATCTTTATTCCATTGAATTACTGTTTAATATCAGATTGAATTATAAAATGATACAATAACAAAATAGAAAAAAATTTATAGAACATTCTTTCGTCATTTGTACCTGTAATAAAAGTACACTAGGTAGTTATGGAAATTGAGTAAAATTCTACTAGAAGAAAGACAAATTTAGCGATGAAATTTAAAATTTTATTAACGTGAATTCATAAATATAAATAACTTGTTAACGACTTCTGTGATTGCGTTAGCTGGTGATCTTGTTTAGATTGTGAATTAGTTCTTGATGAGTAAAACAATTTAAAAATTTTGGAAAGTTTAGTATTTCTGATTAAACCATTTGGAAACTTTCCATATTTACCAAATAAACAAACGTTCAATACAGTACACGCTTCATAGATGCAAACTGAACATAGGCCCAGGTATAGAGCTTTTGTACTTATAGAGCATGCATTCATAAAGCGTCCACAGTATAAAAAATACATTTGATATTTGTATAGTTTAATATTCGTCTCCTTCTCCAACTTCTTCAGTTGAATCAACCCCAACTTCTTCATAATCTTTTTCCAATGCTGCTAAATCTTCACGAGCTTCAGAAAATTCTCCTTCTTCCATGCCTTCTCCAACATACCAATGAACAAATGCACGTTTAGCATACATAAGATCAAATTTATGATCCAAGCGTGCCCATGCCTCGGCTATTGCTGTCGTATTTGACAACATGCATACGGCCCGTTGGACTTTTGCAAGATCACCGCCTGGAACAACAGTCGGTGGCTGATAATTGATCCCTACTTTAAAACCAGTTGGACACCAGTCAACAAATTGAATTGATCGTTTTGTTTTAATGGTAGCAATAGCAGCATTGACGTCTTTTGGAACAACATCACCGCGATACAACATACAACAAGCCATGTACTTTCCATGACGGGGGTCACATTTAACCATTTGATTTGCTGGTTCGAAACAAGCATTCGTTATTTCAGCGACGGTCAATTGTTCGTGGTAAGCCTTTTCAGCTGAAATAACTGGAGCATAAGTTGCTAAAGGAAAATGTATTCGAGGATAAGGAACCAAATTGGTTTGAAATTCTGTTAAATCGACATTCAAAGCACCGTCGAATCGCAATGAAGCAGTTATTGAAGATACAATTTGACCGATTAAACGATTCAAGTTGGTATAGGTTGGGCGTTCAATGTCCAAATTTCGACGACAAATATCATAGATTGCTTCATTGTCAACCATGAAAGCACAATCCGAATGTTCCAGTGTAGTGTGAGTTGTAAGAATTGAGTTATATGGTTCAACCACAGCTGTTGATACCTATAAAAATGATATTATTGATGAGAGATTTCAAATATAAAATGTATGTTTTGCCTGAGGTGCTGGATAGATTGAAAACTCTAATTTAGATTTCTTTCCATAATCAACAGATAAACGTTCCATGAGTAAAGATGTAAAACCCGAACCGGTACCACCTCCAAATGAGTGGAAAACAAGGAAGCCTTGTAAACCAGTACACTGATCAGCAAGCTTACGAATACGGTCTAAAACAATATCAACAATCTCTTTTCCGACAGTGTAATGACCACGAGCATAATTATTGGCTGCATCTTCTTTCCCTGTTATCAATTGCTCAGGATGAAATAATTGACGATAAGTTCCAGTACGAACTTCATCTACTACAGTTGGTTCCAAATCTACGAAAACTGCTCGAGGGACATGTTTTCCACTTCCGGTTTCGCTGAAAAATGTATTAAAGGAGTCATCACCACCACCAATCACTTTATCACTAGGCATCTGTCCATCAGGTTGAATACCATGTTCGAGACAGTATAACTCCCAACAAGCATTGCCGATTTGAACTCCGGCTTGTCCGATATGAATTGAAATACATTCACGCTATCGATAAAACAAGAGAATTAATCAATTAAAAGAGACTTCAAAAAATCTGTTTAAAAGGATCAATAAAGCATATTCGCAAAAGTTCAAAAAACTTTTAAATTTCTAGACACTTTGTCTTAATTTTTTGGAATTCTCCTTCTGTTTTTTTTCTCTTTTACTCAAAAAAAATTTCTGTTTTATAATTGAATAATATTTATTAGTCACTCACAGCCTAGTTTAGCGGTTAAGACAAGTCGCACGAGGTATTCGATTTTAAGATAAAGGTTTTTTACATCTAAGAAAATAGTTTTATTTATTTGAATTTATAGATACTCTAAGGATAAATGTAATGGAGCTTATGTTTGTATCCTTAGAGTAATTCTGTGTATTAGTGAATATATTAAGTTCAATCGTAAGCTTTTCTCGACATGAATGTAGTAAAATATGACCTAAAAATCTACAAAACGATATTACTACACACCTAAGATTTGAAACAATCAGTAAACGACACAAGTTGGCACTAAATGACGAAGAGTAAGAATTTTTGTGTTCGTTATTACGTATAACAGAAGGGTTTAATAAAAAAAACTTTCGAAACAAGAGCTTCCACTTTTTTCGCCATGATATTTCCTTCAACACGTGACGGTCAATTAAATCACACAATAGAGGGTAAATGAGCCAAATTCATATATTTAATTAATATAAGAAGAGAAATTTTTTTAGAGTAGGTATTAAATTTGTTGCTCTTTCAAGAAAAGTAGAACAATTCGTGACTTTCAGAAGTTAATAATAAAATGTGTTTCATGCCTCATTACATTTGATGGTATGTGATTTTGGTTTTAAGAACTTTAAAACACATGAGTCATAATTTAATGTTATAAGTTTATTATCTAGAAGTTTTTTTTCTATCTTTTGAAATCAAACAGATTTTGAATGGAATTTTTATGCAAATAAGATTGGTTTGTCTCAATAATCATTCATTCTTTTAACCAACCCAACTTAGAATACAATAGATAGGCAGATTTATATTTTGGTCTCATTTTATAGGTATTTTCATATGGTTGATTTGTCAAAGCTGTTCTTATTACTTTTAATTTTGTCTGAAATTAATTAATCATTTGAAGCTTTTTTGGAATTTTCTAAAATTGAAAAAACCGATAATTGGTTACTGAAAGTGGTTTTGGGTAATTGGATGTCAAATTATCCAATTGAATCTGATGTTTTATGAGCAAACTGAGTCAAGCAACAACTATTGAAATAAATTTGATAAATAATCGATTGAATTTTTAATTTTTAATCGTTTGATGAAGATTATTTCATTGTAAAATGTTTTCGATCTCCTGACTAACTAACTTTGACTGACTAACTTTGAACTCTAACATTTTAAATTTTTGACCCGGTAGGAGTTATTTTCGAATGGTCTCGTTTTTATTATTTGTGGAAGAATATTAAAAGATCTCTAAATACCTACTAAAACAATTTAGGAAACATTTATAAACAGGAAGCAAATTTGTCATAAAAGTACATAATACGAAGTTCTATGAAAGAAATATTTTAAATTAGAAGCAATACTTAACATAAATGTTTAATACTGAATCTTCAATTATTTTCAAATTAATGAAGGCATTTCATAATATTAGGAATAAATTAAGATTAACTAAAACAAAACACTCACCATTTTCAAATGTTTTTAGAAATTAAACCTTATTTAAGTTTAAAGCACTTCTACTTTTCAAAGCAAGATTCTAAACACTGCTGCCCAAAAATATTTGTCTGCAAGGAACAAATTCTGAACATCTAATGCGAAGCTAATTGTTTTGTATTTTTTATATAATCGACGATGAAACTCCGAAAACAAAGCGACGAACACGAAAATGCCCGAGCACAAAATACTTTTCACACGGCTTTTCTTTGTATCGCACAAAAGCATTGCGAATACGAAATCTTGTGTTATGGAAAGTTGGAAGCTTGGCGACGTTTGCTTGTATTCTCCTATTTTCAATATATTGCTTAAAAGTATTTC
This sequence comes from Clunio marinus, assembly GCA_900005825.1. Lineage (NCBI taxonomy): Eukaryota > Metazoa > Arthropoda > Insecta > Diptera > Chironomidae > Clunio > Clunio marinus. The sequence goes on along the minus strand of CVRI01000070.1, from coordinate 410,123 downwards.
TACATATGGACGACAATTTCTTATATCTTAAATGGACATTTCTCAACAAATGACGTTTAAACTCTCAAAATATGTTTCGAAACTCATAAGTTTGTTTGTTTGTATCTCTATTTGGTTTTTTATTTAGATAGATAAAAATTTTAATTGTTTTTCTCAAGATGCAATCGAATCAGGTTTTCTATCTAAATTCTTCACTATTGCTGACGCTGGTGATTGAAGAACTTTCCGAGATAATCTCATTAAGCCGCTAACGGGATCACGACCAAAATATTTGACGGGAATTTCTTGGCCAACAGAGAGACCAAGTGCAGATGGATGAGCTACTTTTCTTTGGTCTAACTGTGAATTGTGTAATAGTGCTGGAGGCATTGAAGGATATAATGTTACCATTACACCTATCTCTCTAAGTTCAACAATTTTTGCAGTGTAAATCGCCCCAAATTCTAGTTCTGGTATTCTTTCCGTCATTCTCAGTTGTTCAATCCACTCTTTTGCTTCATCTAGAGCTGATTTTGACGGGGCGAATAATTCATAAGATGTGTCTTCAATATTTGTTATTTGAACGCCAGTTTCCAGGAAAATTTTTTTAAAATTGATTCCACCAGGACCCATAATTCTTGATCTTTGATGGGATTCAATTGTAAGTTGTTCACATACTGGCCATGAGTCCTTTTTAACATCACGAGGAGCATCAATACATTGACTCATTATATCAATTATTTTAGATTTTGCTTCAACTGATTTTAACAAACATTCATTAATAATTTTTAATGGCAGTCCCGGTACTTTTACATCAGTTTGTATTGAAGTGAAACCTTTTTTGGTGCCTGCCACTTTCATATCCATATCGCCCATATAATCTTCGATTCCAAGTTGATCAGTCAATATTCGATAGTCTTCAATATGTTTGGTGTCATCGTTTTTTGACTTTGTGACTAATCCTATTGCAACACCAGCTGCTATTGACGAAATGGGAACACCAGCATCCAACAAAGCCATGGAACCACCGCATACTGTCGCCATTGAAGATGATCCATTGGACTCGAGGACTTCCGAATTGAGACGAATGGTAAATGGATAATTTGAAGGAATTATTGGTAGTAAACCTTTCTCAGCAAGAGCTCCATGTCCCAGCTCTCTACGATTTACAATACCAACTCTGCCAATTTCACCGATTGCGTATGGTGGAAATTCATAATGCAGGAAAAAGTTTTTTTCTTTAATACCGCTATCAAGTGCCGTCAATGTGTCCAACTTAAGTGCACTGTCCTTGGAATCAAGTGTTACAGTACAAAGAACTTGCGTTTGGCCACGTGTGAACAATGAAGATCCGTGAAGAGGTCGGAAAAGATCAACCTGGCAGGAAATGTTTCTTAATTCATCAAAATCACGACCATCACATCGCCGATTTTCGTCTAATATTACGGATCGGAACTCTTTTGCTATGAATTCATTAATTGTTTCATTGATTTGTGTTAAATCGTGATCAGGGAAGCTTGCCCAAATATTTTCTGCGATTTCTTGTCGAAGTGAGTTCAATGCATTATCGCGACTGATTTTATCGTGACTAGAATCTTTAAAGATATTTCTTATTTTTATTGAACTCATTGTGCTGATTGCATCCTTAACTTCTTCTGTAATTTCTAATTTTTTCACAGACTCGAACTGTGAATTACGCTTTTGCTTAAGTGACAACGCTAGCTCTTTTCTCATTTTTTCTATCTGTGTTATTATAAGCTGAGCTTCACGAGTTCCATGTTTAATTGCTTTTAAAAGATCTTGAATGTAGACAACATTTCCTTTTCCTTCAAGCATGACAACAAGATTTTGCTTAGTCGCTGCTACAATCAAGTCAAGAGGAGAATCCTTAAGCTCTCGTTTTGTAGGATTTGTTATAACATTTCCTTCTTGGCCATCCATTCCAACTCGCACTGCGCCAATAGGACCATTCCAAGGAATATCACTCAAGTGAAGAGCTGCTGAAGCTGCATTAATAGCATCAACATCTGGTTTATTCATTGAATCAATCGATAGAACATTGCATACCAGTTGAGTATCACATCTGAACTCTTTTGGAAACAATGGTCGGATGGATCGATCGACTAATCTTGCTGAAAGAGTTTCTCTTTCTGTTGTACCTAAAATATCATGAAATATTTAGCAATGATTATGTTTTTATGATATAAATAAATGATTTGAAATTAAATCCTACCGAACTCTCTTCTCATCATATTTGTTGGTATTCTTCCTGCTGCTGATGATTTTAACCTATAATCGACGGTTAATGGCAGGAATGAAGCTGTTGTCGAAGGTTTTTGTTTTGAGATTGCAGTACACATGATAGCGGTTTCACCATTTTTTACAACTGCGCAAGCATCTGCGAACTTTGCCAATTGTCCCACACTAATTTCAATCTTTCTTCTAAAATTATGATAATAAGCAAAAACCAGCATATTAATATTGTTTACATATAATCTTAATTAAGCCACTTGAATATTTATATTACCCATTGCTAAACACAACTTCACTACTATAAGTTTTAGCAGAGCTGGTAAGAAAACGGTGATATGACTGGTTAACGCGAGAGAAGCTTTTACAGGTTCGCAACATGTTTTTATGTTAACTTTTGTTTACATGTTACTCAAAAACAGCTGATCTCAACAGGGGTTTGTCACGGATCAATACAAAAAGTAAGGAGACATAATTTATGTGTTCAAATTTTTATTGTCTGTTAAATGTTAAACCAACAACATTCTTTAATAATCCTTTAATGAATCTTATTGAATAAAATAAATGAATAAAAAAATTTGATTTCTCAAATAGTTTTTGATGTTTTAAAACTTACTTCTTACTAATGATAGTATTTGGAATGATAATACATATGTGGAAATATTTGTAAGTTTGTATGAGATTTCCAATAAATTATAATCTGTTTTTCATATTCATCAGTATCAGATAGAATTATGGACATCCTAAAGTTGATAAATGTTTAGAATTTTTTTTATATTCGATAAAACGTTTGGAATTCTATTTGTTTTGTTTCTGCACATTTATTTTCTGTTTTTATTACGAAATAGTGATTTAAATATTTAAAATGTACATACCTATATCCCAAGAAAAGAGATTTTCCTATAATCTTAATTATATGTTCGTCATATTAATTTTCGTCACGTTAATAAAATATTCTTATCTTAAGTACTTTTATTAGATAAAAGAGTCTCAAGTACATTTGACTGAAGATAAGGGCTTAGATGAATATCGCCTTTTTTTACTCTTACCGACCATCGCTTAATAACTACTTGTTGGAAGGAGTTTGTAAATCATTATCGTCTAATATTGAGAAAGCCTCAGTTGCAATAGAATTGTAAGGTTCTTGATACTCGTTTCGCATATCTGTAATAAAAGTAGATTTAAAAATATCTAATTAGAAAATTTTAATTTTTTCGTTCTAATATCTAGAAGCGTACATTTAATGACATTTAAAACAGATTTTAAAGTCTCATCAGTAAAATAATTTTATCATTTTAGAGTGGATTAAACCATACAGTATACTCTAATACTGTAATACTCTTCACCAAACTTTACAATTTAGGTAATACTATCTATTTATAAATATTTACACAAAACTTTTAAAAAATAAAGAAAAAGCTTTAATATCATCAACATCATTGCATTTATTTTCGTAAATTGCTTTCAATCAATATTAGCATTGTTTGGTCAAAAACTTAAAAACCATTTCCATGATGGTTACGGTTACGACTTTTTTGGAAAGTAAAAAAGGAAAATTAGCCAAAAAACAACTACAAAAGCATCGAATAAATTAGGCATTTAAATCAATTTCTTTGAAACTCTCATCCAACTGAACACGAGAATCAGCGTTTTGCCCATCGCCTTCGATCTCTTTGGGGTTTTTGGTATCATTTTCAACAATTGATTTCTTACCAGAGCGACCATAAATTTTGGTGATAATATTTTGCACTATCCAATGAACCAATAAGCATATGAAGGCACCATAGGAGAAAATACTGAAAGTATTAGAACCTCCAATATTTTCAAACAGTTTTCCACCAATAATACTTCCTGTGGAAACTCCAATGCCTTCAAAAACAGCACCAACTAGGCCCTATAATAAAAAATATTGTATGACTAAAACTGCAACAGTGAAATTAATGTATATGGATGTACATACTTGCATGGTCGCTTCAGTACCAACCGGAGCAATGATACTTGCATAACTGGCCATTGTTGCATAAAATATTCCGAAAGTTATGCCATTAAGGAGCTCAACTGGCAAAACAAGCCATGGGTCTTTGAGAATAGAATAGAAGAAAAATCTAACACCAAATCCAAATAACACCAAGTTCATAGCATTGACGTGTCCAATTTTTTTAAGTAACCTTCCAGAGATGAAAAAGAAAGGAAGTTCTCCTCCAAAACATTGTATACCCATTACTAGACCTTGTAAAGTTTTCATAGAATCTCCAGTTCCACAATTAGATTTTTCTCCTAACTCTTCTAGATGCCAAAAGAGGAAGTTCCAAATTAAAGCAGTTCCCATTCCAATTACGATGCACCAAATGAAGAATATGATAACTCGAAAAGATGCAAATATTTGAGTCACATCCTTTAAAATATTCGGTGAAATCTTGACTTGCGTATATTTAAGTTTCATTGAAACTCCCATGTCAAGAAAGATAATTACTCCCATGAGCAAAAAACCAACAGTGTAGTTTTTCACAGATTGTCCTTCAGAAAATTTATCAATCAAAAGTCCTGAAATGATTGAAAGTGTACCCCAACCAACAGAGCCCCACAATCGTTGATAACCATATCGTTGAGGCTTATCTCCTAGCATTTCAAAACATATTGCATCACCTATTGACACTACTACAGCCATTCCAGTCCAACTTATGATTAGAAGGAAGAAGAAAATCCAAAACTGATATCTTGATTTTACTTCTATGTCTGTTGCTCCTATTAATACTTCATTTATAGTATCATCATTACATATCATATCACATTTCATTTTAACTACAGGCTCATCTTTATGACTTGATGGACAGTACAATGTAGACTCTTGGTTTTTGATAGTTCCATTATGAATAAACAAATATAAACAATCATTGAAAATGGACTTCTTTTCAAAGGAAACATTCGTTTCAATGTTTATATTTTTATCGGTAGAATCACAAATGTCTTTAACTTTCCAACTCTCACAGATTGAATGCCATTGCTCGTTTCTTAGACAGCTTAGTGAGCATTTGTATGTTTGAGCTTCAATATTAGTTTCATTAATGCAGTAGCTCGAATTGTTATTTTTTTTTGAGCACATTTTCATTAAGTTTTCTCCTTCATGACAATGGAATTCACCATTGGATGGAATTTTTGGAACAAATAAAATACCGGTAAAGGAAATTATGATTAGAAATTGAAAAAATATAAACAAAAACTTCTGACGGTGAAAGCGATCTGCTATTGCACCAAAAATTGGCTTTGCTAACATTCCTACGACAGGAAGCACAAAATAGATTATTCCTATAACCGAAGCAGGATATCCTAGCTGTTTTGCAAGAACGGGTATGAATGGGACTACTGGTGCAGTCCCTGAAAAAAAATAGTAAAAGATGAAAGAAAAATTAAAAACAAGAACTTAGGATTATAATTTTATTTCAAATTTATGCACTTTCCTTACCTGCATTAAATAGATAATAATGTGCCTTCATAGGTAAAAGCATTTTGTTTATATTAAAGTTACCCATCTTACTTCTTTTATTGTTTTGAGGGGACTGAAGGAATATAGAAGGCTCTTAGAAAGTACCCCGTTTATTATTTAGTGTCGTACGAGGAATAAATTAAAAGTTTGGTCACAATAAAGAAATTTAGAAAAGCTTGAGTTTTTTTAAAATTTATTTAAATATATTATTAAACAAATTCGTTAAACAAATTCGTTTGTAAATATATATTCTACTTAATAAAATTAACATGTCGAGAAAAACGATTTAAATGAGCATTAATATTTCATGATCTTATGTGTATTTATTTAAGTTCAAGAGGCAAAGCGTATCAAGTAGATGACTCAAAGATCATCTTCATCGAATAAGTCATCAAAATCTAAAAGAAATAATGTTTTGTTGTTCATATTATACACAATATTCTTAAAATATTTTCTTCAATTCGAAGTTCTTTAAAATGTACCATTATAAAAATCAGCATGAACATCCTTCTCGCTTGCAGCTAAATCAAGCATAAGTCCAGAATTTCCACTCTAAAATCAAACAAATTGAATCAATTCTTATTTTTAAATAAACATTTTTTTTAAAGTATATTTACGTCTTCAATGTCAATTCCTTCAGGAAACATTTCATCTGCAGCTATAGGTTTCATTATTATGTTGACTCTTCAATACGAATTTTTATACCTTATAATTTAAAGAATCCTAATTGAAAAATTTAGATTTTCGTTTATAACTTTCTTAATACCAATATTTCCAAAAACTTAAGAAAAAAACTTCAGCACTCTCTTTATTCAGTATACTTTCGTCATATGTAAAATTCGGTCTTGTTAGAAAAAAATATCGCGCGGCATATCATTGAAAATTGAAAATATCTATGTAAAATATTATATATCTGTATTAAAAGTTAGATATATTGAACTAAATAAGGTTAGTATTATAAAACATCGATGTAGTTGTTCCGGCGTGGTTTTATGATAAAGAAACACTTATTTGAACGTTATAAACTTCTTTATTTAACTTTCTTATAATTCACAAATCTCATTNCCCCTCCAGCTCGATCCTCACCCGCTCCAACCGGTACAGTAGTCATTATTGGTGGGATGTCATTTTAAATGCAATTTAATTTTTGTCAATAGTCTTCAAAAATCTATACACAAGTGTTTAGTGTTACACCCCTTTTGAATAAAAATAAAAAATAATCTTAAAGTGGCGAAGTTGTGGCTTTTCTGTAAAGCTTACTCAATTATACAAAAAAATAAGACGTGAAAATTTATTAAAAAAGTGAGTTTTTGGGTTTCAAGCAAAACAGAAACATATAAAATATGAGCAGCCAAACTCCTCGTTACATACTTGTGGAAGGTGCAAATGGTAATACATTCATTTAGGTTGTTGTCTCTGTAAACATTAAAAGAAAATTTGCGAGGGAATTTTCTAGTTTTTCTTTCCGTATCTTACATTTTAATAATTGCTTCGAAATGCTTCATTCTGCCTAGAATTTCGATATAAATTAAAATAATGAGTGAAACTCTGATTGCGTGAAGGAATAACATTTAATAATTTGTAAGAATTTTGGTTCATCTAAGAGACAATTAATGGAAACGCTACGAGTTTTATAATTTATTTCAAGTTGTCAAATTCTAGCATGTGCTTTTGAAGGATTTAAATGCATTTTCTCATTAATTTTAGTTTTCATTTCATTTTCTAATAGTCAGATATTAAGATTTCATCATACTTAGTTCAGAATGTCACCAAGAATATTCGGAATATTGTAATAACAATCTATAAAAATATAAAGATACCGAAAAAAAATGTCTACAGCTGACAAAAATCTAAAGTTTCAATTAAAACGAAAAAATTATTCATTTTTGCGAAATCATTTAAATTTATGTTTTTTACTGATAATTTGCATTATAAGTCAAATATACTATTTAGCAATATATTTAAAAACAATTAGGTTGTTTAATAAATCTCTTGCAATTTGTTCCATTAGGCAAAAAACAACTTATAGCTTCTTCCCCTTCTCAAATTGGAATAAAAAAGGAAAACTCTGCAATTCAATCTGTAAGTTTTATAACGTACCCTTATATCGATCTTACAGTTTATATATCATCATAATGGATATTTTTTAGAGATCCGGAACAGAACCACAATATATTTATCAAACGATACAATCTTCATCCCCGATGGCTGAAACAAGCGGCTATAATAAATCATATATTGTAAGTTGTACTGTTCAATATGTAAAAGGATATATGTACCTTATAATTAATTCAAAATTATTAAACAGAAAATTGAGAAAGTGGAAAGTCCTGCAACAAAACCATTGCCAAGGTCAGTATCATACAAATATCCATCACAAAAAAGAAGGTAAATCAACGAACGTTCAATAAATACTTAGAATAAGGATTTTGAAAGAAAAACTATCAAATCTTTCAGTGTATCGTCAACTTCAGTTGCTTCACAACACCATAGCTATTCATCTCAATCCTTGTCATCGTCTATTGCTTCTCAATCAACAACAACAATTTACAACAAAAAATCAGATAAAAAACGCAATGAAAAACCTGGAAAAGGATTGCGTCATTTTTCGATGCGGGTCTGTCAAAAAGTTAAAGAAAAGGGTGTGACATCATATAATGAAGTAGCTGATGAATTGGTAGCCGAAGAAAGTGAGGATACTGGAAACAGTGGAAATGGATCATATGATCAAAAAAATATTCGTCGTCGAGGGTATGACGCTTTGAACGTTCTCATGGCCATGAACATAATCTCAAAGGAGAAAAAGGAAATCAAATGGATTGGCTTGCCAACATCTTCAGCTCAGGAATGTGAAGAAATTGAGTTGCAGAATCAACAAGCTAGGAAAAGAATTGAAGAAAAACAACAACAATTACGTGAGCTCGTTTTAAAAGTAAGTCGATAAATAACTCTTGGTTTTGTTTACAAGATTTCTTCACATTAATGAATTGATTTTAAATAAAATAACGTTTACTTAATACAATTAGCACGTATCCTTCAAAAGTCTCATTGAACGAAACAAGGATTTGGAAAAGCGTGGAATAGTTCCATCCGTGAGTGCTGCTGTTCAACTGCCATTTATTGTCATCAACACAAATAAAAAAACTCATATTAACTGCAACATTTCGAATGACAAGTGAGTTTTAATTAATGACAACGCTTTTTATTCAACGTAAAAAAAATCAAAAAATTTCAATTTGTTTTCAAATAATATAGACGAGAATATTTGCTTAAATTCGATGATAAATTTGAAGTTCAAGACGATTTTGAAGTTCTTAAACGAATGGGTTTATTGCTAGGTATATTTGTCTCCAAAACTTTGTTTTCGTATTCTAAATGTCTTCGTTTTAGGAATGGATAAAGGTGAATCAACACCGGAAGATATTGAAAAGCTCAAAATGATGGTTCCGAAATCGTACCAAAAATATATTGAGAGTAAGTTGAAACTATTTTGATTAAAATAATTTTACAGTTTTTGTTACAACTGCATTGTAATATATTTTAAAAGTGTATGGGAACGGCTATTTAAACGAAGGACATCCTGATGATTTTATCATTGAAGAGGACTGGACAATGATGGATCAAAGTCAGAGCAGCTTTTCACAAGAATCAACTCGCTATGAAAGCATGGATAATGAATATGTTGAAGAAGATACTATAGGTTCTGATGATAATATTTAGTGGTAACGAATAAAACTTTAACTTAGCTCTTGCAAAACAAATTATTAAGTAAAACAAAAGTCCTTCAAATATTTTGAAGCACTTTTGATGGAGAAGTGTACGGAAAGTAAATGAAAATTAAAGTTAAATAACAATTGCACCGAGAAAAAGTACATTTAACTAATTTTTACTGTTCTCTCTCTTTTGAAAACTTATCAGAATTTGAAAAGATAAGACAAAAATCAAATCTTATAATGTGAGATAAGAAAAATAACAAATTGCAAGGAGGTAAAAGTAATTTGAATAAGAAACAGATATTTATAGTTGGACAAAAGCTCAATCAGTTTTATTGAAAATCTCGTGTATTTACGCTTGAAATGAAAGAAATAACAAAAGGAGAATACGTAGGTTAATAAGTTGTCTAAATAAAATTATAATTGAAAGTTAAAGTGAATACAAAAAATATAAGAATTAAAAATTGTATCTAAATATCAATTTGTTTTCCTTTTATTTACAAAATACTTTTTCGTGAAATAAAATCCTAAAATTTTTATCGTTTAATTCAGTTAATTAAAATTTCGGAAATAAATTTTATTCACTTCACTTGATATATTTTTAATTATCTACATCTTAATTATCATTTGATAATTCATGTTCATATAACAATCAGAAAAGTTATCGATCGTTTGGATAGAAATCATATTGAAGTCAATGAAACATTAAAGAAAAAGCATTAAGCTCAATATAATTAATTTATATTTTATTTCACAAAAAAAAATTAAACAATATTTACTATTTAGTTGAGAAATGAAACGAAATAATGGGACAAAAAAGGAAGTGAAGCAAGATTATTTGAGATTAAATGGAAATTGTAACACATCATAAGAAAACTAAGAAATTAAATCCACAAAAG
>CVRI01000070.1:316715-393311 GCA_900005825.1 Clunio marinus | reverse complement strand
AATTTGAATGGCTAGATATATTTATATGAACATTACTCGTTTTGATGCATTGGTTCATTAATATACATAAATACATGAAATTTATAATAATTATCATCTCAATATTGATTTTGATATCTACATCTAACTATGTATACGTATTTTTATTAATTTTCAACATTTTTTAATTTATTTTGAATATATGTCTCTTCATTAATATTTAAGTTCTTTTTTGTCTTTGCTGACATCTCTCTGTCGGTTTGCATTAAAAAAATAAAATTTTTATAGATAAAAATCTCGATGTCTGTCAATTTAATTAATTTTTCTCCCTTTTCAGTGTTTGCAACAGATATTTTATACTGACTTTAAGGGTGAACTTATTAATTTTTTGTTAGATAACATAAAATTTAAAAATAATAATTTATAATCTGTATGTATTTAAATACGTGAAGCCAAAGGTTCTTCAACCACAACCAACAAAGTTTAAAAAAAAATTATTACTGCTTTGTCCCTTTTATTTCTTTATCTTTGTTAGCGAGTAAACTTTTTATGCGCTTTTTAAAATTAAAAGTTGTAAATTGCCACTGTAGCTTTAAAAAGACAATTAAGAAGGCAAGCATGTTATTTTTAATCACGTTACAGGTATATCGATACTGTTTTTTAAAATAATTTCCTTCAGTGCAATAACTTTTTTCTTTCAAAAGAAAAAAGATCTCTTTTTTCAGCATGATCAATAAAGAATATCTAACAAATAAAAAAATATCCTTTTCTAAGCAGAATCAATAAGTTGCTTAATTTAACGTTTATGAGTAAGCTCTCAGATATTTATTTTATACGATTGAATGTATTCAACATACCTTTTCTAGCATAATTAGCATTTTTGTTCATTAATATTATTAATTTTATATATTTTTTTACTTTATTTTTACATGAAGCTGATTTTGAGAGTAAATACTTAATTTATAATCCTAATATTTAAAAAGTCATTGAGCTTTGATTAATGCAAGCATTGTTGAATATCTATATAAAATGATGGCCCATTATATTGTATAAAAATTAGTTTTCCTGTCCCTTTGCATTTGATCCTTTGTTGGAACGAGCAGAGCGAGATCTAAAATATTTAAAAATGCAAATTATAGATAATAAATACGTATAGTAAATTTTTTTAGTTTACTTGATTTGACCCGCTAAAAGTGGATTTATAGCGTAGAGCCAATCATGAACTTCCTTGTCGAAAAGTGTTTGCAATAAGTAGCCTCGGTATTTAGTAACGACACTAAATAGATGATAGCAAATATTTATTTATTTTAAATATTACTAAAGTTTCTGATTACTAAAAAAAAATCTAAATTACCTGAAAGTGTTTGGTAGTTTTACCATTGCAGCTTGATCTCCACTACATTCAACATGCGCTGTTCCCAAATTCATAATTGCGCGTTCAACAGGGTCTTTTTCAGATCTGTAAATGAAAGCATAAGGACGTCTTACGACAACCCAACGCTTTTTCCATCCTGAACCACCGTGTTCTAGAATATTCAAAAATCCTTTTCTGGCGACAATTGGGCTAATTCGAATTTCTTCAAGGTCAGGAACAAATAAGCGATATGAAGTTTCCTGATGTATTGAAGGAGTGGGAGCTTCCCATCCATTTGGAATATCAAGATATCCTTGCGGTGAAACAAGGTCAGATGTAAAATGAGCTGTCAAATCAGGAGAACTGTCTTCAACCAGTAATTTGGCTGTTTCGTCGACCGTTTCATGAGTTACATTTTTCTCTCCAATGCGTTCTTGAATCAATCTTATACATTGTTTAAGGAGTGTCTGTTCTTTCTGAGTATATGCATGTTCTTCATCAATTTTCTTAAATGATGCCGGTGGCGATTGTGGAATCATCATGTTATGAACAGGCGATTGATTAGCCCTGGCAGCTAAGTTACAAACGTCTTTTTCTATTTTTGTTGTAGGGTTAGGGAATATATCCATTCCCAATCGTTCTCGCAGCAACAGAAGATGTCTTACGCGACCAACTTCTTCTAAACGTGTTAGCTTCTCAAGTTCCCATTGATGATCAAAAATTAATGAATCACCCCTTGGCCGCCAGCCGTCAAGATTTTCTTCTCCACGAACATATGTCGTGCTCGTGTCGAGAACACGCCGTTGACGTCGTTGTACACCTAAGAAATTTTATGATATACTTCAAATCTTAATTTCATAAAAATACTTCATTATCTAAATTTTTAAATCTACTTTTTTCATTAATTGAATTAAAGATTTAGTTTGGAAAAAAAAGATTTAAATAGAAAATCATTCCCCAACATTTTAATAATATGTAACAGAAACAAAAGACAAAACCAATATCAACTTTCTACCTGGACTACCTGCTTCAGAAGCTCGTCTGAGTGAGAGTTCATAAACACCAGTTAAACGATTGGCCTCAGGATTGCGATAATTTCCCGAAAAAAGATGTTTCAATGATCTCGGCCCTATACGTGCATCTCGTCCATAAATTATCATGCTTAAATCCTTAGTTATGATGGCTGGACGTGTACAATTTTCCAGCTTGTAAATAAAATTCATCAATAAATTAAACAAGTATTATTATTATTATAGTTTGCAAAGATTTACCTCTAAGTAAGCACTTAATGTAATATAAACTGACTCTCCTGTTTGCGAAACTCTGTTTAATAAAGCGGAATTGTGTAAGCTAGAATCCCAAGCAGCTTCAAATCTGAAGAAATCTCTCTCGTCACCTGGAATCGTTAAAGGTTCGCCAGGAAACAGTCCTAAAGATAATACACAAGAATCTGCATCGTCGAAGTTATCAGTTGGCTCTGGGGTATTTCTGATTCTTCCAACAACAACTTCCTTGATATCTTTCCATTTAATTTCAGGAGTTCTCTCATGAAATATTGTTATTCGTATACGTCGTTGAATTCCTTGATGAAGAAGAAACATTCCACGGCATGGTAAATCGTCACTATGCTCAACAGCTGAAGGAACATATTCACCATTTTGTGCAAGCTCACAAATTTCAAACCAGACAAGAACATCATGCTTTGCCAAAACTGTAGACGACGGTGGACATGGTAATGGATCAAATTTTGGACTTCTTACTGGATGACTTATGGGTATACTAGGAGGAAACATTCGTCGTGGTGGAGGTCGAGTGACTGTGTCTTGTTTTGCATCTTTATGTAAGGGATGATGTTGGTAATGACCAAACACTTTAAACATAATCGGCTGTGTTTTCAAATATTCAATGAATGATTTTGTGACTGGAACAGTTATGTTTTGAACATGATAAAATCCTAAAGGAACGCCTGCATTTTTTATCGGCTCTGTGCTAAAAGCTTCTTCATGGCGATGCATGAAATTAAATTGGCAGAAGATGTCAGAATACTGAGAAGCGATATCCGAAACTTGTAGAACAGTAACTCGAAATGTGAATTCAGACCCTATCACTAAATGATCACCTTGATGTTCTTCTTGGTTGTTGTGCATTTCAGAAGCCGCACTTGAGTCATCACGACCCGAGTCAGCATCTTCCAATTCATTTTCATCAATTTTTATACTTTCCCCACATTCAGATAATTTATCGTCTTTTTTTTGAGCATTTAAGCGATATTTATGTTTTGAAAAATTAGTTATGTTTTTTTCATCAAAGAGAATCCTTGCCGACTTCTTAACACCATTATTGAAATCAACATTTTCTTCTTCCTAAAAACAAACATTCAAAAAAAAAACAGTTTGTTTAAGAACTAAAGAACTTCATTTTATCTTACCAACACTGGTTGGACAGCAACTCGAATGCATCCCCGGACATCACCACGTTCATTAACAATCACAACTTTGTGTACCAAAGGTACGGGATACAGCAGATTACTGAGATAAATAAATGATCGTCCAACCATTCGAAACCATGGAAAACGATCATAAAATGGATCACCACCAGTCAAAGATTCGATATTGTAATCAGGCGATGTCGGTGATAGTTCAGCTTCATTGTGATACATTTCTCGCATTAACTCCAACCGTTGACTATCAAATTAAATACCAAAAAAATTGCATTAAATCGATTATAAGACCAAACAAAATGTTAAGTATTTATATCAGCATTTAAATTTATGATGCATGTTTGATTTGGCATTCATTATCTTCGTAAAGTTTAAAGAACAAAAGCAGTACATAAATATTTTAGAGATAGACATAAAAAAAATCTAAAGCATCAAGAATTAAAAAAATAAAAATATTTGAATTGCATCGATATTTCAGATGAGTTTTTTAATGTTGTTTCGATAGTGAAATGATGCATTTGAAAGGTAATATCAATATAGAAGAAACTTTTTTGCGTGTCTATAAAAAATTACTTTTCAAAGACAGAAACCTTCAAATGCTTCGAAACCTTTAAAAAAATTTCATTAATACTTGCAAGATTATTATTTGACTTTGTATATATTGATACACATTTCGTATGGAATTCTTATATATTCAAAAAATAATAAAAACTAAAACTTAAAATTGTGGCAACAAAGGTATGAAAATATTTGGAACTTAAGTACACAAATTAAATAATAGTTTTCTGACCTAGAAGGTAAAAGATTGGTCAATGAAAGTCTTGCTGTATTCTTGCTACTGTTTGTCGCCTGTTCGTATGAAGGCGTAGATTTGATTGCTGGGTCACCAAGTGTAACACATGACGATTTATTTGGTAAAAGAAAAATCGGTACTTCAGGACTCTCAGCAGTGTTGTAAAATTGACGCATCAACTCAAGACGAAAGCTATATAAAAGTCAGTATCAGTTGAATCAAAAAGCATCATTTTCATAAGCTTTGATTTGACATTCATATAGATATTTCAGGTTTTAGGAAAGGTAATTATTTTTATTTGTAGTTGAAAAAAGCTTTTGAAAAATTCAAAAGTGACTGAGAAACAATTCATAGAAAGAAACAAAAAATTCTGATTCTTTTAAAAATTGTAGTTTATAAATTGACATTTCTCTTAAACTATTTTTAGATTGAACCATTGATGATTTGAAGGTGAATAAAACGAATGTCTTTAGAAATTATGTTATAGATAAATATGTAGGTAATTACCGTAACTTTTCAAGAGGCCAATAATGTGTCGCACCATTTTTGGTGTCGGTAACTTCAACAGCTACGATTGTTCGAGAAGGTGCTATGTCGTATGTTTCAGCATCATTTTCACTTCCACTAGAAAATGTGTTCATTGACACTGGTTTCAAATCTGGAGGAAGTGGCGAGTAAAGTGTGTCCGTAAGTAAAGCAAATTGAAATTGAACTTTCTTTTTTAACTCCACAGAAATTGCGTTTGCTTCTTTCAAAAATATTGCATTTCCCCATAAATCATCACGTAATGATGTAAACTGATGATATCTCCATTTCTTAAAAGCCCACGCCACAAGACCAGCCTGACGTTCACTCCAACATGTTTCAAAGAGTGGGTTACCTTAATAATGAAGATATTTTTAAATCGAATCAGATATAGGTATAGCAAATATATATTTTTTACCAAATATCTGGTTTTCTTCACGAGTGAAATCTTCAGGACTGTAACTACTGTACATTGACATCGTCATTGACTGCTCATCAACTTGTTTCTGAAGTGCGTCGATACGAGCTTCGTAGGACTTTAAAAAGAAATAAATTAGAATAAGAATCAAATTATTCGCATTTTTCTTACTTTTTTCTGCTCTTCAAATTGTTCATCAGCTTGCTGTTTTTCACGTTTAAATTGTTCTTCTAAAAGCACCAAACGCTTTTCCATTTCCTTCTTTAAGTCTATACCTTGCTTCTCTAACAACTCACACTTAGCAAAATTCCAATCAACGATCTCAGTTTTAGCTTCAACTTCAGATGCTTTGATTTCCAGTTGTTTTTCTCGTTTCTCACGAGCTTGTTCTGGATGTGTGAATCTAAACACATGATTTTTTCCAAGAATAACTCGAGACCCAGATGACATTATTTCAGGCCTTGTCACTTTGCGTCCATTACAATAAACCATAGCATCTTTTGCAGGAGTCATTGTAACGATTCCCTTTTGATTTTCGAAAATGCAGTGTTCTTTAAGAATGTGCGAACCAGATAATTGAATATCTTGCGGCAGATTTGCTTCAGATGTTCCCAAACGAGTTAATCCGTCTTTGATGTAATACAATAAGCATTCAGATAAGGTTGGATCTTCATTCAAATTTACTAAATGTGGAGTTTTTTTAGGACTAAACACTCCGACCGTTATTCCGTCTTCTTTTACTGCAACACCCATTTCAGCAAACACAGCCTCACGCTGCTGGCGAATTTCTTCAGTTCTTATCAGTTTTTGCTCCCAAGTCTCGTTTAGTTCTCTAATAAGTTTTTCACTTGCTTGAAGCTGGTCACCTGCCATTTCTGTGCTTGAAGCTGTTCGATTACAACTTTTTGAAGGAACAATATCATCTTTGTCACCATTGTCATTGTTGCTAGCATCTTTAAAACCATCTTGTGCTTAAAAAAATAATAATTTTAGATATTTGTTTGAGCAAATTTAAACATATAGAAAATATAATGGAAATTAAATCATATATTTTGTTAATAAGGTAATTTCAAATTTCTTTCCCTGAAGCTTCCGTTAACATATTTTTTTTATCTGAAGAACTAACGAAGATTTCACTAGATTTATGAAAACCTTATCAACAAGGTTTACAGAATTTTTAATTTCACTTACTTGTGGAATTTCTTTTTGTATAAACGATTTTTCCATCAGATCCTAGTGGATGTGATTGAAAACGATAAATTATATGACAATACTTAAAAAAAATTATGCGACGAAAAATTGGTGATTTTGCTGATTATTGAGAATAAATTATTTGCATTTTTTAGATTTATGCAACTTTTTTTTCTCAATATTTCTCTTTTTCAATGTTAAACCATAATCATTTCAAAATTTTGTGGAGATTACTACATTAAAAAGAAAGTAAGCACATATCAATTACCTTCTTTCATCTCAATTCCTTCACTTTTTAAAAGTTCGCGAAGTTTTTGAATCTCTTCTTTAAGTTCGCGGATAAGTTTCGCATTGGCATCTTCGTTAACAATAGCCTTGCATACAATTTGTTTGGCACGATCGGCATATCTTAATTTAGAAATAGAAAAGTATAAGTAGTTTGATAATTGTATCATTTTGTCAGTTCTATTTAGTGACCTGAGTGTGCTCAATGTTTCATCATAATTAATATCGGCAGGGCTGATTGCAGCTATCATTGCAGTCTTAGAATTTCCACCTAAATTTTCTCGTAGAAGCCAAGTCAATACGGAATCTCGGTAAGGAATGAAATCAGACTTTTTGGACTTTTTTAATTTTGAAACCGACTGAAAGTTAAACAAGAGATAATGTAAATAAGACTGGCAACGAGTACACCTTTATAAACAATACAATTTCTGCTAAAGCTGAAATGACTTTTCCAAGTGTTGTTAAGCTTTTATTTATATTGGCCCCTTCCTTAAGTCTCATTCCTTTTGCCCCGGTACTATCTGCTCTTTCACTTCCTGCTAAATCAACTAAACTTATCTTTGAAACTTTCTCGCATACAAGAGAAGTAGCTTCATCTTGACGTTGTTGCGTAAAAAATATTGTAAAAACAGCATGAGATCTGGAGCTAGTTTCATTCATATTTGTAGCAGCAACGGTTCTACAGTAGTAAAAATACTTTAAAAAATGTTATGTGAAATATGTTTAATAAGTATGTACCTTGCTTTGTTGCCTTCATCAATTAAATCATAAATATCTTGATAAGAGGTTACTGCAAGCTTTGATAAATCTTCAACGTATGGACCTAAAGCCGGATGTTCACGAACTCGTAAATTTCCTTTATTCTTTGGATTTAATAAGTCTCTGACACGTTCACAATAAATTTCCATATACGACACTTCTACGGAGTAACTCAAAGAATTTGATTCCGTAGAACGAATACGATTGAATAGATCTTCACAAATAATTGGAATGATTCCTTCTTGTCCTTTCTCTTGCTTTCCCATCATTGTATATGATCTTAATAAAATGAAAAGTAAACGATATTATTATTATAATTATTGTTATTTTCAAAATATTTACTTTCCAGCTCCAGTTTGGCCATATGCGAATATGCAAACATTGTATCCGTCAAAAGAATGTTGAAGCATTTCTTCCCCAATGTCAGCATACACCATTTCTTGAGTTGAAAATTCGGGGTCATCCGGCTTTTCTCGAATTTAATTATGAAAAACTTTACAAGCATAGATTTTATGTATTTACTTACATCATGTGACCAATAGGAATAATCAAAGTGAAATCTTTTGACAGAATCTGCTGTCCCTTGTGGAACTTTCGGGTTTGTTATTGCCGTCACATTTCCGGACATTTCAATGATACATTTTGACTCACGAATAATTTCTCGAGTATTGAAGGGTCGCACACGAACTGCGACTTTTACAGATGACATTTTTTACTTTTTTTCTTTTGACGTTTCTCTATTGTTGAATAAGTATATATTTAATATTATATAGTAGACTCATTTTATTTAAAAAAGATATGTGAATTTGAAATGCCTTCTGAATATTTTATTATTCAAACCAATAAGTTTGCATCTAGAAATTGATGTTGCATTAACATTAAGGGATTGGAAATGCAAAATGGCGAGAAAAGACATATGAATTAAAAGAAACACGATTTCTTTCAAATGACACAATCCCTATCTCGATAATTTTAATTGAAGTCAATGTGTGTTAATTTTTTGAAAAGTTCAGTTTGTGAAGTTTTATCAGTACTTTAAGTTACTTTATGAAATTCACTGGAATATGTTAGCTATATTCTTTCTTCGGAAGTTCCAACTTAGAAAATTTTTTATTTAAATAGTTATCAATTACAGATTTTTTGAAAATAGATAAAAAGGTATAACGTTCTCAAATGGTTGCGTTTGTTTTTAGATGTTATTGAAATAACTAATGTACATAACTTCTCTGACTATTTTTTATGGAATTTATAAAACCATTTTTATTTTCAGATAACACTTTTATAATCCATAATGCACTAAATTAATGAAATATTAGATGATTTCAACTTTTCTAGGTTTTTTAAATGAGTTAAATTTATTTTGGTTTTTCAAAAATGAATAAATTCACTTACGACTTATCATAAGAGATTTCCAAGAAAGTAACTTTTCTTTCAATGGGATCGATTTTTTATTGTGAAAATTTTACGAACGGCGCATGAGTACAGATAATTTTTTCTCAACTGATTATTTGTAAATATGAAAATAAATCGAATGTTCTAACTGAATGTTGCACAATGTTTCAAGTTTAAAATAATTGTTCTCACATTGCTCGAACAGCTGATTACTAGTCTTTGGTAAGAAAATATTATAGAATAGAAACTTACAAAATAGAAATGAAAATAAAAGTAAACTATCATAAGAAATATTGATAAGTGTTTATTTGTAATATTTGATTTTTTTTTTTTATTTTATATAAGGAGCTTCGAAATTGCACTTACAAAATTATCTACATAAATTAATTAAAGTTTCTCTTAACTTTTTTAAATTAAACAACTGTATGAATTTGAAAATGTAAAATTATTACCAAAAATACTTAATGGAGTGAAAAAACCTTAGAATCAAATTCGATCATTTAAAATTATCATATTGATTGTTAAAAAGTACGAAAAATGTATGCTTGCATATTTCAAAATAATCTTTACTGACTTCATTTTCACAAATCAGAATAATTTTATACCTTGAAATAAAATTATGATTCAAAAATGAAGAAAAGGCAAGTGTAGGCATTTAGTTAAGATTAAAAATAAAAGTTCCTTTTTGAACTTAAACTTTTTTCTTTAATCTTAGTTGTACAGTCTTGCCCTGTGGAATTTTTTTAATCATATTCCAAACTTCAATTCGGGTTTGATTTACAATTGATTTTCCATCAATTGCAAGAATCTCATCACCAACATTTAGATTTGATGTTTTCTCAGCTGCACCACCTATGATGAAAAATAATAAATTGTTGATTACACTCGTGCAAATATTAAGTGTACTACGTGCCTCTGAAAATTTTCTTTACAACCAAAGGCAGGTTTCCAGAAGGTGAACATAATCCGCCATCAATTAAAAAACCTAATCCTGTTTCGTCTTTCTCCATAAACATGTCATATTCCCCTAAGTTCAGAAAAAAATTTAAATGAACGAATAGAAAAAATATAAAAATTGAATAATGTCAATATCTTACTTTCATTGAATTTAACATCATCTTTTAAAATTGATTCCGTTTCCTTTCTTTTGTTAAGTTTGCACTCAACTTTAGTTGCAGAAATTATGTTTGAAACTGATTTCGCTTTCTCATTCGATTCGGATCTCGTTGCAACGATCACAACATCAGTTCTTGGAGACTTTTGAGAGAAAAAAAATTATAGAATACTGAAGAAAATGTTTAAAGTTTCTCACCTTTAGAACACTCAGCGATTCTCGATGTGTTAAACCTCTCATGCTAAGTCCATTTATTGATAATAACCGATCACCTATTTTTAAACGTCCATCTTTGTCTGCAGGCGAATTTTTCAATATTCTGTGAATCTTTAACAATACAAAATTAATAGATTTTGAAATGCAGAAGATATCATTACTTACAGTTATTTCTTTAGCCTCGTAGTCAGACCCACCAGCTAGTGTGATCCCTATAGTTGACTCAGGTACTTCGCGATGTAATACAACAACAAAAACTTCTGTTGTGTTCAGTGGAGGATCAGCTTCATCGATTATTAGTTGCAAGTCCTGAATCATAAAAATTAATTTTTTAGTAAATAAACTCGAGAACTCGTAAAAAATTCGAATGCCACCTGTGATGTTATCAAACTATGACTACTATCATAAGAGGAAAAGCTTCCAAAGTCTGAAGGAAGTGTTTGTAAAGACTCTGAATTATTAGTACCGTTTCCTGAACCTTGAATTTCAGAGGAAACGCCTGAAGATGACGATATAAAGGAATCCCACGATGAAAAACGCTTGTGATCTATCATTGCGTTTTCCTTTGTATTATTAATAGGACACGGAAAAACGGAAATGACTGATGACTGAGTGTCAGAATTTATTGTAGATTTTTCAAAGTTTTTTCGTATTTCTGACAAATTGATTGGTTTATGATGTTTTTTCACCAAGTTTTTTACAAATTTTGGGTATTCTTTAGATTCTAATTGCGTCTTTTTATTAGAGTTACTCAAATCTGTTTGACGAGTCAATTTTCCCGAATCTGTCAGATTTTTCTTTTTATATTTACTCGAAAGATTTTCTTTTTCAATAGAACTTTTTGATGAGACTTTAGAAAGCATTTGATTTGGTTTTTCATCTGAATCGGATGATAGAATTTCGATTTGCTTTCCAATTTTAATAGTTTTTCCAACTAAATTATCATTAAGTGATGCAACTTTATGGTTTACAATTGATTGCATAGTCGCTTTTGATTTAGAATTTCTCGGGCTGAAATCATCAGCATTTCCTCCATCAGTACTTTCTTCATCGTTCCATGATTTATCCAAATACTCTCGACCAGTCCGACTTTTAGATAATGCAAGAATAGATTTTCTACTCGTTGCAAATTCTGTGGATTTAGTTGGACGTGTACTTGAAATTGAATTATTTGATGAACAACTCGCTTGAGAACCAGACCCAGAACCAGAAGTCAGGGTGGAACTAGAGCTAATTGAAGTATTAGTTTCACAACTTACGCTACGAGTTAGAGTCATTTGAGGGGAAACATCACCTAATGTAGATGATGTAGTTAAATCTGAACTTAAGCCAAAGTCAGTATCGCTTTCATCAGTATTTATGGTCATAATTGATTGAGATGTTAATGAAGTTCGAGGAGGTTTTAATGGTGGAATAATAGTCTTGAGATTTGTAGCTGATCCATCCAAATATTCTTTTTTGTGCAGATTCGCATTCAGTAACTTCCTTCCACTAATCATCTCATAATCTTTGCTCTTTATAACTGGAAGTCCAATAACTTTTTTGGAACATAAATCAATTTCAGGAACTTTAGTTGGTATTACAAGGCCTCGCAATTTTGACATGCTCTTCTTACGATTTTCAAGAATGCGTGTCATTGATTTCTGATAATTTTCATTCAATTGAATCTTCGAATTTTCTGCTGGGTTTTCTTTTTTTCGTTCATTTAATGCTTTCGTTGGAACTTGGCAAGTTCGTATTCTTGACTCTGATAAAGTTTGTATATTTTTTGTTTTTCCGAATTGTTGATTTGGAAATTGATTCTTTTCTGATAAATAAAACTTTTCACAATTTTTATCCTGGTTAGTTCTTTTTTTTTCTTCAGATTTATCGATCATGTCATCATTAGCAGCAAAGAGATTTTCAACGCTCATTGCTTTCTTCTCATCCTTATCATCAAAATTCATACAAATGGTACTAATGTCACTTGAACTCTTAGTAAATGAAGACAAATTCTTGGGAAATTTATATGGTTCTTCTGTCGGTGCCTTGCTTTTAAATGTTTTTGGAAGAATGTGAGAGATGTCAGATGTTGAGTTTGAAAACATCGCAATTTTATCTTTTACACTTTTCTCTGATCTTTCATCTTTATTATACCAATAAAATGAGCGCAAGCGGTTCATCGGTGACGCTAATGTTTGCTTTGATGTTTGCTTTGAAGTTGGCAATTTTATATCATTTTTCAAAATTTTCCGTGGAGCAAATGGAGCAACAATGGCTGTAGCTTTATTAATAACCAACTGCGTAGGTAACTGATTACTTTTATTATCGGCTACGGTCATATCTCTGTCAAAAAAAGGAATTTTCGTGATAATTAATTTAAAATTAGTTTAGAATAATATTATTTACGTTTTATCCTGATTTTCTGTTTCAAATTTTGAATTAGGTTCGTTCCACAAGAATCTCCGTTCATTCAAAAGATTTCGACGCTTTTCCATGTTACTATTGTCACTCGCTGAAGGCACTAATTGTATATTTGTCGAATTTTGATAAAGACAAGGCGATAGTGACGTTTTAGTAACATTTGTTTTCGCAACTGTTGGAAGATATAATAAAATGTGTGTATGTATTTGAATTATTTTTAGTTGCTCAAAAATACTTTATAATTTTGGTGAATTACTTATTTTCTACTAGAATACTAATGTTGAAATAGAAATAAGATACATATTTGACTTACTCATTTTTGTTTCAGAATGCAATGTTTGTTGTGAGATTGATGAAGCGGCGGTTGGTGGCACGGATTGCATCATTATTTTATCAGTATTGTAAATGCTTTTCATTTTAAGTCCTTTTAAGTCATTTTTTAGGTCCTTTTTTTCAAAATTTTCTAATTTAATTTCTTCACCAATACTTTCAAATAGTTGCTCTTCATTTGTTTCACTGTTCATCTCAAAGCTTCTGCTTAGGATAATTTCATTCATGTTTTCAATACATTTTTCCTTCTCATTTTCAACACCATTATAATACTTTTCACTACTTATGTTCTCTGTTGGCACATGACAAGGAACTAAATATTGACTTTCGTTTTGTATCTTATCCTCACGTTTATCATTTAAATGATTATTTTTTGATTCATTAGGATATGAAAAATTATTATTTATTTCAAAGTTATCATACTGTGTTACTAAGTTTGTTTCCTTTTCACTTTCGTTTTCAGCGTTTACGATAAAGATAGGTCTACAATGAGTAAAAAAATGATTTTTCATTATATTTTATTATCATTTTGAGAATTAATTCTTACCCGATCGAAACTGTACTTATTTTGTTCTGTTCGCGTGCAGGTTCCAAAGATGGAAATTCTTCCTCGGCCTCTCCAATTGTTGGCAGATTATTTGCCGATGAACTGCTGGCACAGCACCATGAAGAGTTGAAGTATGCTTGAGAAATATTCAGCAATTCATGAGGTCCCAGTTTTTCATCTTCATCATCATCTTCGGCAGCGAAACATCCAAATCCAATAGATTCCCATGATTGTTCATGAGAGTGTAAATTAATTCTCTTATCATTGTTATCTATATTATGTTTCTCCGTTGTTTTAGCATCATTTAGCCATGATTCAACTGTTTTTATAGGAGCTTCAGAGCTAGTTTTGGACATTTTTGTGTGTATTGATGATGATCTAGGATGAGGTGTCGGTAATACAGAAGATTTTCCGTCAGTCATAACATCAATATTTTCATACATCGATTGATGAGATTTTTCATCCTTTTTGCTCATTTCATCAGTTTCAAGTAATTTTATTTCAGATTCATCAAGCGGAGTCCATAGAATATTATTTAGTTGTGGATTTTTTGAAGATGGGAAGACATTGAATTCTTGTTCAATCTTTTGAAAAGGTTTGGAAAGTATTTTTGTGAAATCATTTTTGCTTATGTTCGTTGTCAGCACAGGTAAATCAGATTCTGATGAAAAATTTGAAACGACAGAGATTTGAGATGAAATTGTGCTTCCGGTCTCATCTGATTCATCGTTATGACATATTATATCTTCAAGTGTATTTAAATAGTTTTCTGCAGCAACTGGCGTTGGAATTTCAAAACTTTCTTTTATTGAAAATGTATTCTGAACTTGTTGAGCTATGATTGGTTTTTTGTTAATTTTTCTCGGAGGCACCACTGGAGGCGGAGGTGGAATCGAACGCTTTTTTGCAGAACTCGAGCAAATTTCATTCCTTTTTCCATGTGCGTTAATTCTTCTTTTCACTAATAAATTTATAGCGACGTTCTTATCTTTTAGACATTTAACGCATTCTATTCTCGTCATGTTCTTAACAAGTTCATTGTCAATTTGTAACACTTCATCACCTTCACTTAAAGGTCCCCATGAAGCTCTTGCCTTTGACGCGGGGCTGTCAGGATCACATGACTGAATGAAAAGCCTTTCCAAATTTTCACTGGTATTAGATCCTCCTTGAAACTTTAATCCAAATCCCAATCTTTCTCCTGGAAGTCTATAGACAGTAACAATTTCGGTTTCATTTTGATCTGCTGCATGTGTTACTTCATTCTGATTGTTATCGTTGTGGTTGATTGATAAAACAGTTATGAAGTGAGATTTATTCTCCACATTTTCAGCATTGACCGCAACAACAGTTACAAAATCACTCATAGTGCTGTTTAACTCTATTATACTTTAAATATTGAATATTTAATTCAAAAAAATAGAAAAAATAGAATTAGATATTTGATATTAGGATTTTAAAAAATTAAAATTCAGACTTTTCATCTTTCTAAATTTTTAAATTAATCTATACATAATAAATATACAGATTTTTTATTTAGATAAAATTTATTAAACTTCCGGTTCTAATTAAATTTTTCCTTTTTTCTACTGTTAATACTGAAAATATCTCACGATGTAGTTACAGCACAACTTCAACAACGATATTAAAAGTTTATGTAGGTCTTTCGGTTACTGAAAATTTCTCCGATCATTTGACATAGTTTTGCTTTAGTGCCAAAAAGAAAAACAGAAAGAAATTCATTGAATGGAGATACTTAAACCTGTTTCGTGTACATTCTCTTTTCATACATCTTGCTCATATAAGATGTTTGATTTTGTTTTTAATTTTCATGATTACCAACTGCAGAACTTAATTTAAGTACCATTTTCTGTTTTTTATTTTATTTCTTGCTTGTTTGACACATTTGGAAGTGTTTTAAATAAAATAGCGATATTCATATTAATAAACTTTGCATACCTATTTATTAATAGACATGAACTTTAGAAGAATTAAAATGTCCAATCTGAAAATTTTACTTATCCGAAATTATTCAAGTTAAAATTTAATTTATCAAGACTTTTTTTAATTTGTAAATGCTAAATTAGAGGTCCACAAGAAACAAAATAAGGAATTCATTTTCAAAATTTCAAATTAACAATGATTTATAAATATACCTATCTATTTATGACCATAATAGAATTTAAGTGCTAATTAAAGGTTTTGAATTTAACTGTGAAACTGTTTGTGCAGTGATAAGCGTTAAATATTAAATTATAAATTGAAATGATAAATAAGTTAAACATGAGAGCTAATAATATATTGGATAAATTTTTTTTGATAGCGAAATTTTATCTGTATTATTATGAAATTGAAGTAGTTAACTACGATTCCGTGAAATCATAGAACGATGGACCAATCTAATATTTATCCTAGCTTTAAATTTTTAATTTGTAGTGTCATACGAAAAGCTCTGTTTCTCTTTGGAACGACATAAATTACAAACTGAAGTATTTAATAATAGCTATTTTCCAACATTTATTCTGACGCTTTTAAATATCAAGTAGATATTTAGTTTCCCTTTCATAATAGTTTTATAAAACGTAATAAATAAAACACTATTTTAGGGAACCTAGTTTGTAATCTTTTCATTAGAAATTTTTTTCTTACCTTCTACTTCTTGATTTATCAAGTTTTTTGTAAATACCATAAATGAAATTTAATAAAGCATATTGCGTATGCAAACAAAATAATATTTGTAAAAGAGAAACGAAGCAATTCAAGGACCAACTTTTAAAAGTAAAACAGTTTAAACTTAACTGTTTTAAATAAACAATAAAGAAAAAAATAATAAAGCTTTCGGAAGAAATCTTAAGGAACACTTTTCTGATCTCTTCTTAGAGATCACTTGGTACACTGTTAAAAGCAAAAAAAGTTGCCGGACGTATGCGGACAAAAATCTTTTCACATTCAACATCATCATTGGAACATTATATGCACATTGGAGAAATGTTAGAAATCAACACTTCTGGTTAATACATGTACTCAATGTTTGAATATTATGCGTCTGAAAAATAGAATTCTTTATGCGCAATATTTTTTTCAAAAATTTTGAAACGCTTAAAAATCTTTTTTATTTCTTCAATTCTATTTTTATCTATTCGAATAATTAAATTAGATGCATTAAGAGAAATTTCTAAATTTTTCTCTCATAAGAAGGTATTTTTTTCATGGATAATACTTTTTTTTTGTCAAAACAAATGCAATGTCAGTAGATTGACACCCTGTCTACCGTATTTGTAAACAACGTGCATATTTGAAATAACTTGAGTTATCTTTTATTTGAAAATGCGTGATAATACTCCTCCAACGTCACCATACAACAGTAATGCTGAAGATGAAATAATCTACGAGATAGATGACATAAATGAATTTGAGGAAGTAGAAGAATTAAGCGATAATGAAGAAGTTTTGGAAGGTAAGAATTTTTAAATAGATAATACCTAATTTAAATATTTATTGACTAAGGCTTTTGGAAACAGATGAAAATATGGAGGATGTTATTGAAAATCAACCACCAGAACGTGATGATTCTTTTCTAACGTTCAATAAACATAATAGTGCCTTATTTTGTGGTTCATTTCATCCTGATGGTGTGCTTGCTGTTACTGGAGGGGAAGATGATAAAGCCTTTGTTTGGAAGATAGAAACAGGAGAAGTTGTTTACGAAGTTACTGAGCATAAAGACAGTGTTGTAGCAGTGGAATTTTCATACGATGGAGGATATCTTGCTACCGCGGACATGGCTGGTGAAGTAAAAGTTTTTAAAGTTGAAAAGAATTATAAAAAAGTATGGGAATATTCAATGGGAGATATTTCATGGATGAAATGGCATAGAAAATCTAATGTTTTGCTGGCAGGTTCTGAAGTAGGTGAAATATTTATTTGGCGTATTCCATCAGGTGAATGCAAAGTTCTTCAAGGCACTGGAGAGAAATGTGAAGTTGCAATGTTTACAAATGATGACAGAATGTTGGCGGCAGGATATGGGGACGGAACTTTTAAGTTATGGGATGTTAAGAATCAACAAACAGTGCAAAATATATCTTCAGTGACGAGTAACACGGATACTGAAAATTCCGAAGTTTCTTCTATCATCTCTTTAAGCACAGACAGTGAAAACAACATAGTAATTGCAGGATGTGTCGATGGAACAGCAAAACTTTTTGGACCCAATGGACTTATTGGACATTTAACAATACCATCATCAAATTCAGAAACTTCTTCTGTTGAACAAGTTTTAATTGATTATCCAGGCTTTGATCTAAAGATTGCAGTCACTGGAAGTTTGGATGGAAAGGTAATAATTTGGGATGTCGCTCACCAAACTTTAAGAAACGAATGTAAAGATGAGAATCCCACAGGAATTACAAAATTAATCTGGCTGAAGGATTTCATGGTTTTAGGAGGAACACTTGGAGGTTCTATCAAAGTTTGGAATATTAGAAATGGTGAAAAAATTTTCACACTTTTAGGCCATGCTAACAATATTCACGATATCGCTTATCACAAAGAAAAAAATTTGTTATTATCTGTTTCTGAGGATAAAACTGCAAAAATATTTAAAATTTCAGATTACTTTTAAAATATTGTTAATACTAAAAGATTAATAAAACATATGAATCGAAATATCAACTTTTGCTTTGGGATTAAATAAAAAGACCAAGAATAGTTTGAAGGGAGATAGGTAGGTTGATGTTTTCTGTCAGGTTGATAAATTTTGAAAATAATTAGTTCAGGTTTTTGCCAGTTCGCCAATTTTTGGCGCAACAGTAAACTTTAAATGTGTTTCAAAAAACTTGTTTTTTAGATTCTTAAACAATTTGAACTAATATTGAATTAAATTTCTGTATTTTGTATTAAGTTTATAATTTAATGGTTAGGTTATAAATCTGTTACCGTCAAAAAGGTAAAATTATGTCCTCTAGAATATTATAACATTACAAATTTGTAGTATGGCTTTGCAAAATTTAGTTTGTGCAAAATAAGACCTTAAATACCATGTTTATATAAATAAACTTTGAAATTAACATTCATACGAAAGTTTTCACTTGAATCATACTAACATTAAACATGTTTCTTGATATAAAATATACCTAATTGGTATTCAAAACTCTTCTACGGCTTATGCAATTTTTTCAAAGCGCATCCAGATTTTTTTATGCCGCATAAGTTTTTTTTTCTAAAAACCTTTCTTTTTTTTCACAAAAAAAAAACTCACTGATATTGAATTCAAGTTCTGCTCTTCGAAAGAACTGAACATCTTTTTACCTTTTATATCTAGTTGTCACTGATAGCATTTCTTAACTTTGTTATCTCAGATGTTTTTTTTCCTTCTAAATTTCATGCTCGTAGAGAGAATACCATTAATCTTCTCAATTTATACTTTTAATTCAGTTTCATTCAGGCAATAGTGTCAATTGGATGCATAAAATATTTAATGTTTCTGGTGAATTAAATTTATTTCAAAACCTATTATGCTTTTAACCATTGCAACAAGTGAATATCATAAATTTGAAAACATGAATATTATATCTTAGAATATAAGCAAGAATTTAAATTTTTAATATCTTAATTGAAGTGTTTAAAAATAAATCAGGGATTAATTCAATTAGTTATTTCATTTGATTATAAGTGAAAATATATTAAAAAGGTTAGATCAAATCTGATTCTATTATCCAGATATACATTCCGTGACATTACTTTTTATTATTAAATGACAGCAAAAAAAATTGGCTTAATTTCCCATAATTGGAGAGCATTTGTTGAAAAGTGTTGGCGACATTTCATTGTTTATCATTCACACTGAAGCAAAATATTTTTTCCCTTTACAGAGCAAGTGAAATCATGTGCTTTAAAAATATACATTTTGAGTAGTCGATGCACAAAAAAACATTTTTGTGATATTTGTTGTGCCTTTGAGCACTATTGTGCCCTAGTAGATCGATACTTTCAAGTTTTGAAGCTTTAAAGTAAGAATATTGAGTTAATAATGCTAAATGACAATTGTCGAGATGTACGAAAGTGAAAAATGTGATTAATGAATGCTTTCATATCAACTACAAAAAAAATGAAAATTGTTTTCTATTTCATATTCAGTTAAAATATTTACTTACATACAATACAGACTACAATTGAAAAAAATTAGATAGTGAGACATTTTGTGTTCAAAGGCTAAAGAAAATATGACAAAAGTATCAATTGGTGATGAAATGGCTCCAAGAGCTGGCTTTACGCATTCTGAAAGTGCATCTAAAACTTCAATCGAAACCCATGAAGGTGTTGTAATGAAGAAACAAATTTCTCTTCTTGATGGAGTTGCAATAATTGTGGGAGTTATAGTCGGTTCAGGAATATTTGTATCACCTAAAGGGGTTTTACTTCATTCACAATCTATTGGATTATCACTCATAGTTTGGATTTTATCTGGTGCTCTCAGTATGGTTGGTGCTCTTTGTTATGCTGAACTGGGTAAGTTTATGATTTTTCTTAAAATTGATATCAATTACAAAATATATTCTATCAAAGTATTTAAAATTCCGATAAAAATTTAATAACACGTATACCGCTACTTCAGCATTTTGTTATTAAGTTATTATTGATTTAGTAATAGCATGCAATAATGCAGCATAAGTAAACTTGAAACTTTATGTAAACATTGTTCAATTATAAAATATATTTTAACTATTCTGATAAGAAAGAAATCAGACTATCATAATGAATTATTATTAAGTGGACACAGTAACTTTTTTATAGAACATGTTGCTTTTATTTGTGATAAAACGCTTAAAACATCCTTTTTTTTTAAAGAAAACAAAAAATAAATAGTAAATAATTTCTGAGAGTTTCTTCTAACGATAGCAGAATAGACAAGTAAATATTTGCATGGAAATTTACGAGTATAACACAAACGCGGTTCAAACACAACTTAAAAATGATAAAATTATGTTTAATAGCGTTTTCTAGTGATGATAACTGTACTCGCTACCATATCCACTAAAACTAGTGTATGAGTTATGTTCGGGGTATTTGAAACTTCCGCCAAAAGATTTCGGTGGTGACACTGCTACTTTCACACCAATCGGTTTTTCATGGACAACAGGGAAATGAATTTTTCTCTCTTGAATAAATGGTCGATCGACTGAAACATGCACAGGATATGGAACTGGCTTTTCTACTACATAAGGAACCTTTTAAAGAAAAATGAGATATTTTTAAATACATTACTATCATTATTTTCTTATAAGTTTTATTACTTTCTTGTAAACTTCAACTGGTGTTGGAACAGGAACTTTAACTGGAACATGAACCTGAAATTAAAAAAAGTAAATAAAGTGATTCATTACATTTGCACAGCTAAGTTCTTTAAATTTGGTTTTTCGTCGCTTTTTGGAGCATGCAGGAACAAATGATATTTTTTTATTTCCCAATTTCGCTAGGGACAAATTGAATGAATACTAGATCATAAATAAACATTTTACCTTCTTTTCAACTTGAACTGGATATGGTCTGAAAGTAATTATTTTTTTAATGAACATTTATTTTGAATACAAAACGTTTTAATTCAAACTACCGATCAACTGTCACATGGACTGGAACTTTGACATGTTTAACAACTTCAACGGGATATGGTTTTTCGACTTCGACTGGATATGGTGCTGGTACATGGCTATGGAAATAATCATTTGTTGTAATAACTTTTATACTTTAAAATTAATTTAGAATAATTTTACACAGGGTAAGGTCTATCAACTGGCACTTTTACTTCAACTGGAACATGTTTAACAACTTCATACGGTCTTGGAACTTCAACTTCTCTAATAACCTATTGATTATAAATTTAATATAAACCTCTAAAGAAAATTTTGAATTTCATAAATAAGATTCAATTCGATTTTTCGGAATTCAATCTTATGTTAAATTCATTTTTTAACCATCGGTTATACCTCTACGGGAACTTTTTTCTCATGTACTACTGGATAAGGTTGGGGTACATGAACTGGGTATGGAACTTTCTTAATAACTTCATATGGCGTTGGAACATAAACTTAAAAAATATACAAGAATTCGTTAGTACTTAGAATGCCATACATAGATCTGACATTTACCTTTAACGGGATATGGACGTTCTACTGGGACATGTACTGGATATGGAACCTTTTTTTCAACTATAAAAAATTAATTTAAGAAATATAGGAGGTAAATCATGTACCTATTTGATGTAGGTTTATAAGGGTACATACCAGGATATGGAGAAGGTACATGAACTGGGACTTTCACATATTCTTTAACATGAATTGGCACCTAAAAATAAATTTTTCAATCTAATCACAATTCATTTGCTTTTGTAAGTTTCCTTACGTGTTTCACGACTTCGTATGGTTGCGGAACTGGAACCTGTAGGATAATTATAGAAATTATTATTATTCATTTAAATTTACTTATTTTTAACATTCCTAATTAAATCTGATAATCTTACCAAAATGGTATGTTTTAAATGTAAATAAAAGAGGTTGTGAGAGTAAGAAAATGAAAAAGTCTGAATAATTAGGAATGTTAAAAAAAAGAATCAATGATTGACATTGTAAAATTAATTATTCCTTCTTCTGGGAAGATGAAGTTTTTAATTATTTTTCGCTTTTAAACACATATTCATTTTAATGATTTTTTCACTTTTAACTATTTACCTTTACTGGGTAAGGAACATGCTTTTGCACTTCATATGGAACATGTTTAGTAACCTGAAGAATGAAATAATGCATGAAATAAATGCTAGAATATTTAATATTACAATTACTTCATAAGGAACTGGGATGCCCTTAACATGCGTGATTGTTTTCTGAACATCAGTCTTATGTCCCAAATAAATTGGAGCTCCATAGTTGTGAGCAAACGGCGCATTTTCAATGACTGGAGCTGCGGCATGATACGCTCCTCCATGATGTCCACTACCTCCAATGTATCCAATGTCTAATCCATTAATACCATAACCATATCCAAGATTCAAAAGTCCACGTTTGTCCAACTTTTTCTCCAAAGGTTCTGCTTTGGGGTTTTTTCCAGATTTTTTTTCTTCAGCACTTGAAGACACTAAAAAAAGTGCTAAGCATAACTGAAATTAAAATTATAATTTTCAGTTTTATTCTTTCACTTGGAACATTTTTTTTTTTAATATTTTAAGGTTTTTATTATTAACTGTAACATTATATAAAACAGATATTGTATAGTTATATTAGATATATAAAATATATATATATTTTTTGTCATATTTTGAGGATTATTTATTTCATAATTTTTTTTCCAATTCCACATGCTTTATTTTTTTTCTCAGTTATGCACTTTTTATTGCACTTTAAATTATTTAAAATAAATATTACTCACAAATATTTTCATTGCAAAAAACTTATAGGAAATTAAATCTACAAAGGTAAAGACCAAGCATACGGTCAAAAATCAAAATGTAAACTGGTTATTATGCTACAGTTCGCAAATGGTATTTATACCGAAAGCTAAAATTCATTTTTGTTTTTAAAAAGAGTAAATCTTTGTTGAAAATCTAGGGGAATAAATGTTTAGCTCTTTAGACTTCACGACGTTGCGACAGTTGTTTTGGGAGGGAGCAGTTTTACACATATAACAGTTAAAGCATAAGCTAATGTAAAGCAAGCATCTTTTCAACTACTTAGGAAGATGAAAGACATTTTTTCAAATTGGTTAAGTTCATGTTGAAAACTAACATTGAGAAACAAAACTTCGTGTGACAGAATTTTTTTTTCTAATTGATTCTTCACCATCCCAATAAAATAAATATGATAATAGTTTTTTTGATTCTAAAAATTAAAAAATCAAATTCTACTTTATTTTGTAAATATAAGAGTGTTTTTGATCATTGGAGAATTATTCCACAACAGACAAACATAAAATCATCACAACTTTTGTTGTGTTTACTCAACTAAAAATTGCAGTCGAGTTTAAAGATGTTGAAATTTTAAATTATATTTTTGCAAAATTTATGTTAGGTACTATGTATGTGCTTTAAATGCGAACAAATAGCTTAACTTAGCTTTCAAGAATATGATTAAAAAATCAGCTTCTCATGACGTTACAATTGAAAAATGTCTTCACTATTGTTGCTTCCTTGCCTATTTTTAAATACCAGTAGGTATCTTTTTGAGATGAAGAAAAGTTTCCATAATTTCAACAAATAGTGGTGCAATCAGATCTTTAATAACATCTAATGCATGCGATTTTTTTTATTAAAGTTGTTAAAGATTACGTTGTGTTTTAGTATCTCCTCTATTATATATTTATTTATATGTGTATTTAATTATTGTGAAGTTTAAATAGATTTCAATAATTTTCTCAGAGACTTGCAAACTTTTGACCTTGAACTCTCGGATGTAAATGTTAAATTTGTTCCGTAACAAATCACAGTCTCTTGGTTAAGTGTAAGCAACAACACTTTTTAAATTAATCAGAAAATATATATTTAAAAGTATTTACATTTTATGTTAAATGATCTTAATCATTGTATTTTGGACTTTAATTTTAATAAAACAAACTTTAGAAGTACTTTCAACTGTAGGTTACACTAAAAACTTGAATCGCAATAATACCATCGTTGTTCATTGAAAGTGAATTGAGGGAAATTCAATTCACTCAGCCTTGTAAACTGAGAAATATTTTTTATGTTCATTTCTCACGAACGAAGTTCTCATGCAGAAGAATATTTAATTGACGTTTACTCCTCTCCTCACTTTTAAAATTATTTAATTTCTAAACGTGAATCACAAGAATTTGTTCGAGCATGAGATCAATATAAAAGAGTTTCACAAATTACAATTAAATGAAAACAACAAACATTATTACCTAACGCATGAAGTCATACACGAGTGTGTTTCGATTTCTCAAATGATTAATTAATCGTCATTCTAAAACTCATGTTTCCGTGTCTTCTTCCATGTTGTGGGAAATGTGCCCCAATTTTCTTTTATTATATGATAAAATTACATAATGAAAAGAAAAGCTTATAAAGACCTTAAACATTATACCTACTTCACTTAGATAATTGAAATATTGGATTGTTTTGCCCACAAATTTAAACTTTTCATATTTTATTTTTTCCTTACTATTGCTTAGCATTGTTTTCTGTTTAAAATTTTTTAAGTTTTATGTTGTAAAGAATCTAAGTTTGGATATTTATGGATAGATTATTCAAAAAAACTATAATAAAGTAAGAAACGAAGTAAGTTCAAGAGACAATGCTTTATTTTTTTATCATAATTAGGTATATTTTTTCTACTGACCGCTGGCCTCAACAATATCGTGCGATTGCCCTTCAACTTCTTTTTTCTCACTTTTATGTATATCGCTTAAAAATGCCCACAAAAAAGTTCCCAAGTAAGAAAATGTTTACAAATTAAAAAATCTTATGAAAAACAAGAAATATCACGGACAACATCAGTCAAAAACTTGCACTTAAAAATTGAGGAATAAAATACATGGATTAATTACAGACTTACAATAAAGCACAATATCAGCTTCTAATGAATTGATCTTTTTAATCCATTTATCAATATTAACGAAATTTTTGAAGTTTCTCAACCTGTTTAAAGTATACTTATCCAAAAAAAGTGTAAAACTATAAATTTTTTGTATATATTATTATAATACGTCCTTCTTAAAATATATTTGAAGATAGATTCAAAAGAATGAATTTATAACTTAAAAACAGTATTCAGAAAATAAAAAATAATAAAAAAAGTCTTTGAGAATTTGGATAAAAGTCTCATGGGAGAAGCAAAGTCTTGGTATTTAGTCTCATTCCCAAGTTATATTTATTTAAATTGAATGAAAACTGCCTGTCAACTGCTATTTAGTTACCTTATGTACGACGATCAAAGGCTAACTAAATAATTAAGTTTAAAAGCAAAAGAAGGCTTATTGCAAGGTTGATAGGTAAAAACATTTGAAGAAACCATCGAGATGCTGTCATGTTGCTTTATTAGTGCTTCTTTCACCTATTTTTCGAAAACGTTCTATTTAAATTCAATTACCTAATGAAAATCATTTCAAAATAAATAATTTTAAAGAGCTCATCTAAAAATTTGAATGTTTAGAAATCATTTTGTATTATGCTGTCATGCCGTTAAGTAGCGACATGAATTCCTTTCATCACACTAAATTATATCAATATTTATTAAGCTACTCAAAATCTGTATAAAGTTGATTAATATGTCCTCTTAATATTTCAGGCATATTTTATTAATATATTTGATTATCTAGATACTTATTATATCTGGGTGAATAAAGAAGATTTGTCTATTTTAGTTAAAAATTTGAAAATATCCACCTACATATTTATTATCTTTATACTCTTGTTATAATTTGCAACAAAAAAAATCTAATTAGATATTATTATTCAATTTTAGGAACGATGATACCAAAATCCGGAGGTGACTACGCTTATATATCAGTAGCATTTGGACCTCTTCCAGCATTCTTGTACCTTTGGGTAGCGCTATTGATTCTTGTGCCTACTGGAAACGCGATAACAGCTTTAACATTTGCTCAATATCTTCTAAAGCCCAATTGGCCTGCTTGTGATCCACCCTATGAAGCTGTCACATTAGTTGCTTGCTTAGTAACGTGCGTCCTAACTGCAATCAACTGTTATAATGTCAAATGGGTGACGAGTGTCACAGATTTTTTTACTGCGACCAAAATTTTTGCTTTACTTGTTATATTTGCTACAGGTGCTTGGTATTTGATTAGCGGTCATACTGAATTATTAGAATCGCCTTTTGATAATTCAACAACTTCTCCCGGACATATTGCATTGGCTTTTTATAATGGCCTTTTCTCTTATTCTGGATGGAATTATTTAAACTTTGTTACTGAGGAACTGAAAAATCCTTACAAGTAAATAAATAAAATTATCTCGAAAGAGTTGTGATTGCAATCTCTTCACAAAATATTTAATTCAATGTCTTCTTAATAGGAACTTACCTCGTGCCATTTGCATAAGCATACCTTTAGTGACAATCATTTATGTATGCACGAATGTGGCTTATTTTGCTGTATTACCGGTTAACGATATTCAAGCATCACTAGCTGTTGCTGTTACATTTGGTGATAAAATGATGGGAATGTTTGCTTGGCTGATGCCACTCTTTGTTGCTTGCTCGACTTTCGGATCACTCAATGGTGCAATTTTTGCAAGTTCAAGACTCTTCTTTGTTGGTGCCCGAAACGGACATCTTCCAGCAGCAATATCATTAGTAAACATCAAATGCTTAACACCGATTCCTTCAATCATTTTTATGGTAAAATGTTGAAAAACCAAAAATTATTTCATTAACTTATATATTTTCTATCTTCTTCCATCAACAGTGCTTGATAACAATAATTTTACTCTTTATTCCTGACGTATATGCTCTCATCAATTATGTGAGCTTCGTTGAAGCTTTGTTCATCCTTATGTCAATTTCAGGTCTTTTATATTTGCGAATAAAACAGCCTAATGCAAAACGACCCATCAAAGTTAAGTTAATATTTCCAATCATTTTTCTCGTCACTTGCTCTTTCTTGGTCATTTCGTCTTGCTACGTTAGCCCGGTTGAAGTAGGCGTCGGATGTTTAGTCATAATATCAGGTAAATTGAGTTCACTAATCTAGAACGCTTCAAATATATTTAACTAACTTTTTCAAGGAATTCCTGTGTATTATGCAACGATATATCGACCCATCGATTGGCTTACAAGATGGTCAGCTACATTTAATACATTTTGTGGCAAACTTTTTCTTTGTATGCCTAATCAAGAAGAAAAAACTGATTAAACAATATAAATTAAACATTTCTGAATTTTCACATTTTTTGCAAGTTGCAACCCATCTACAAATAATATTTTGAGTAAAATAATTTTAGTAGGATTTTTTTGAAAATTCTTATAAGATTTGTCATTCATAAATGTTTGAATGATTTTCTTTTTATAATAATTATCTAATGGTTTCAACAATTTGTTATTTTTTTGTTCAAGTACATCAAAAAGATATCTGCCTAATACATATTTTATATATATTACATATTGTCTTTTTCAAAAATTTGTCAGATTAATATGAAACTTATAATTGAGATTGACTTCTTACAAACCAATTTTCTGTCTTTTTTAATTTGTCTTATATATTATTTCTACAACATAAAAATGATTCTAGTAGATATTCTGAAATTGAAGATTTCTAAAGATCGAACAAAATGAATGCAGAAATGAGACTTGTGAGCATTTTATTGAAAGTCTTTTGAAAGCAATATAAAAAATATAAATTAAGTGTCTTAATAAGTTCATGAGATAGAGAACTTGAGTTCTTTAAAAGATTTGTCAATAAATCTCTTAAGGTTATTTAAATTTTAAATACGTTGATATTATAAATATTAAATGACAACTAAACAATAAAATATTTTTGACTCAAAAATCGAATTTAAAAGCTACTTCAAAATTTTCAATTTCTATATTATATAAGTTCTGTCATAAATATTAATGATTAATGTTTATTTATAAGCTGAAATTTTCTGGGTATTCAATCCAGAATCAGAAAACATTAGATAATAAATAAAATTAACCTGATTTTAAAATCAAACATATATGCTCAGCACAAAATTGTCTTTCTTTTAATAGGTTTTTATTTATTTTATTTTTATTTGGATTATTTCAAATTGCTGAATAACTCGATATGATTTTTATATATTTATTTTACAATTTTTACATATTGCAATATCTCAACAATAATTTCGCTAATCGTGAGTTTTGAACCCTGTTTGGTTTCTTCAAAGGAAGAAACTTAATTAAGTATTTTAAACCTTCAAATTACTTACCTTCTCATAATACTGCGAATAATATGGATATTACTATTTAATACCGAGTTTTTATTCCAATAAATCTATCTCTCAAAAAAAATTGACANAATTCATAAATATCTACATAAATTGAAATTGCATTATTCTAATCCCAAATTAATTTAAATCACTGAAAACTGATAAAATGACCTGAAGAACTTTTCTATTGATTCATTTGGTAAACTCTTTAAAGAGCATTTTGTTGAAGTACCAACAACCAACACACCTGAAAAATTTGCTCACCTTGATTTATAATCAAGCTACACAGCTTAAAACAGCTAAAAATTTCCTTAGAAAGAATGAAACTTTAAGCTGTAGACAGATTAACAGGTTTAGCAAATTTCAGGCCCATTAGTCAGTTAGGATAGCCGATTCTCTTATCATATGAAATAAGTTCTGAGAATTGTTAATTTTATTTTTCACTCAATAATTTTGATTTAATGAAACAATCATTTCAAAACCAAAACAAGAGAAACATATAATAAATTACTAAACTTATAGATATATCAATTTTTCTCATTTGCAAAAATTAGTTTAAAGAAAAGGATTTGACGTTATCATAAGGGTGAAGAAAATATATGTAGGTAAATAGTTTCCATTTCTTTCTATTCTAATAAGACCCGATCCAATAAGAACTTCTTTAAGTGATGAAGAAATAAAAAACTTTAAAATTGTTGGACTTTGATGAACAAATAGTTTTAATGTTCTAACCAATCTCATTTTGTAAACACATTATGTTTTTTCACAGCTAAGTTTACCTCTAATGCGAATTTTTAAAATGTATTCTTTTCTTTGGTAAAAAGTTTTTTAGGTATTTTTCTCAGATTGGGACTAATCAAAAGTAAAAATTTTTGAAACATTAGCAGAATATGAAAAAACTTTTACTCTTTTACTTAGATTTCTGTTCTTTGTTAACTAAACAAAAATAACGAAGTGATAACCGTTTGAAGATATTTTTAAAATTCTCAGTCTTGTTAAAAACAGGTCAAAGTTCTTAATTAAAATATGTAATGAAGAAGCGTCTTTCGATATCGAAAGAATGAGAAAATTAAATATGTATTAAACTCAAAAGATTTTTCTAACGATGAAGCAAAAGCACAACTGCAGACTTTATTTTTTTTGTTCTTGAAGCAAAATGAAAGTATATGACTCTTCACGTAGCACACCAAAAACTAACTGACAGTTTCTAAACCTAAGGTGTGACGACAGTTCTGTAATAA
Organism: Clunio marinus; assembly: GCA_900005825.1. Lineage (NCBI taxonomy): Eukaryota > Metazoa > Arthropoda > Insecta > Diptera > Chironomidae > Clunio > Clunio marinus. The sequence goes on along the minus strand of CVRI01000070.1, from coordinate 363,413 downwards.
AAATTTCCATCGCGACTTTCTCATTACGCGTGAGACCACTCAGCAAAAGAATTCATTTATTTTCTACTTTAGCTTTCTACAACACTAAATATTCGATTGAGCGCAGTTTTACTATAGAGAGCATGAACTAGGGGAAGAAATGGAGAAGAAAATATCAGTTTTCTCTCTTTCTTTGACCTTTCCTTAAAATAATATAAGAACAGTTTTATGCATGTATCGTTTATACAAAATTAAATTTACGTATTAAAGTCTATAATCCAAATATTTGCCGATAATGAAAATATAATGAATTAATCAAAAAAGTAAAGCAGATTAAAATTTATGGTCACATGTTACAACAAATAATATTTGTAAACAAAATTTCACTTATCTCTTTACAATTAATGTTAAGAAAATTATCGCATAGGTGATTCTTGTTGAAATATTCATATCTATTTCGATTTAAATCACTTTTACAATAATTTTCTTAGGTTGCAAACAATTTTTAATCATTTATAAAATGAATAAATTAGTGCATACATTATAAATTAGTGATCATATAGGCATAATAGATATATTTGATATTCTAAAATAATCCTTTTTCATACATACAAGAGTTTAAAAATTATGTGAACCCTTTTTGTAAGTATTTGGGTTTTATAGTGAGGCTACTTATTAAATTGTTATGCCTCATGTGAGCAATAATAAAATTAATTTACATAATATCTCAGTAATTGGATGAAATTTGATGGCATTTTCTACAGCTCATTTTATATCTGATTTAAAATGAAACTGGAAATGTCATCGTCTTATGTCAGAATTATTCAAATAAAGTGTTTCAGTCTAATTTCACACATATTTAGCTTTGAAATGGTAAGGAAGACAGAAGGGTATACTAGCATTTCATTTGACTTTTATGTGCATAAAGCATAATATGCAGAAAAATAATCTACTATGAAAGGTTATATTGTAATACATATTTATATTTATGCTATCTACGATATAATTTTCTATTTGTGTGTTAAAATATATATTCAGTAAACATAAAGTAACAAAAAAATATATTAAAAAAAAGAGAAGTGTTAAGGAAAATATATTTTAACCATCGATTACGACTTTTCTAACTTTCCTTCAAACCTTTTACTAAATTGATAAAAGGGAAAAAGCAACGAGAAGAGGAAATATTACAAGACGCACCTAAAAATATCGTGTTTGCTTCACAATTTCAGTATGCTTCAGTGCCATATAAAATGTTGCGAAGCTAAACATTTGGTTCTATCTCCTTTCACTATTGTTCATAGATATGAAAACGAATTTAGCTTTTGAAAATATCAAGGTAGTTTTCCATCCTTTAAATCGTAACATTTGAAGTTGGAAGAATATTTATATGTATATTTATGGAATGTATTTATAGAAAATACTTAATCTTGAAGTAAAAGCTTTTCAAAGATTTTCAACTTATCATTTCTGTTGATAAAAGTTTAAGTTGTTTCATGAGCAGAAGGAAAATCAATATGACAACATAGGTTGCCGAACCCCTTTTTCATATATATATATATATAACCAGATCTACGTTTGAAATAATCGCCTCGCCTTGAAAACGTTGTGCTGCTCCTTATTTTAATAACGCTCAGGTGTATTTAATATTAGTTACATTAAAAATTTGATCCTTGGTTTTACTTCTATTGAATTCTATTGATATGTATAATATACATTGAGTGGTATGATTTTAGCCTTATACGAGTAATAAAAATGCATTGCAGAATCTAATATTGAGGTGACTTATTCAACACCTAATTATTGAGAGTAAATGATCTCTTGTTTTTGTTTAACTTAGAAGTTTGAAACAATTTTATAATTACCGTCTTCAATCAATCACTGATACATTTTCAGCACCCTTTATTGGTCATAATATCTTTATAGCTGTTGCATCAGAAGATATAAAAATAAAACATAATATCTAGCAAACAAAGGCTCGGTTTTCTTTGTTTGACAGCTATTAATTAAGTCACAAAATATACAAAAAATGTTTAAGGCCATAAAATCGACATGATTAAAAATTATCAGAAATTGTTTCCCTCTTTTTCTTTTATGTAATTTTTTCTTGTTATACCAGCTTAAACTTGGTAAATTCATTTTAATGGACAATTTCAGGTGATGATATTTTTCGCTTTATTTAAGCCACCTCCTTTATTTTTCCATCTAAACGTTTTCTTCTATAAACGCGACAGTTAACTGACAGAAATGCAAACATCATTTCCGTTCCATATAATCAATCCTTCGATATCATTTTTCTTGTTTGTAATGAATTGTAGATAGATGTCAAATAATCTGAAAATGCTAATTTCCTTAACTTTTAAATTCTCTCTTTTAGACGTTTTAAAAATTAAAATCCTTCACATGATTCGCGTGAAATCAATAATATCTAGTTAAAGATTTTTTTACTTTTAATTGCAGGCATATTATCAACAGCCTACGGGATTGCGTCAGATCAAAAATCAATAATAATTATAAATGTTGATTTCTATTTTACTTATGATTTACTATAATGTAATTAAAAATATATTTAAATTATTTATCAAATTCTGAAGGTAGATATTTGGAATATGTGTCGAATATTTGTTTTATTTCATACTAAAAATCACTCCAACAATTATAATTTATTCTTTATCTTACCTTAAATTGTCCCAGTCGATGAGAGAAGAATTTTGCCACTTACCCATTGATAAGTTCTTAGTGCATGATGAAGTGAATCGGTAACAAATTTTATTTTCTCATTGCACTGTCTTTTAAGCATAAAAAATGAAATTATTTAAAATCGATGAAGTTTTCAACAATAACACTAAAAGCTGAGTTTTATTCAGCATAATAAGCAGAATCGCATATTCCAGGAAGGAAAATCTTAAAAGAAAAAGAAAGAGTGATGTCTTTTTCAAAATTATAAAAATATTTATTCGCTTCAAGGAAATATTCTAACATGTTTTTTTTTCTATTAGACGTCATTGTTTATTTACTTTTGAAATTCTAGAAATGTCTATATATTTAAAATCTTAAGAACTGTTTTCATTTCTTTGACAAATTCTTTTATCACACAAGATTAATGTTAATCTTGATAATTATCTATGTATGTGAACGTTCTAAAATATTCCATCAAACAATTCTGAGCATTAAAAAAATGGTTGTGACGACAGGGTGCTTAATATTTCCATTTAAACTTTAAACAAGTAACATCTATTCTGTCACAACATGAGCAACATATTTTCAATGAGCATTAATTTTGCATTGCTTCTTTTTCTTCAAAATTTTGTGAACACACAATTTTCTTTGTTTAAATATTTTTTTGTGAAGATCTTATATTATTGTTTAACAAAATGTATAAAGCTTTCCGTTTTAGGGTTTGACTCAAGTTATTGACGATAGCTTTCATCTAGAAAAGCATGAAGCTCTATATTTCTTTGATGTTTCAGCTCAACAGCTTCAAAATATTGATAATATCAAGCATGTAAATGAAGTCTTAAGAAGTTTCTGATGATGGCTTCTTGTATTTTAAATAAATTTTGATATATAGGTATATGTATAAATTTATAAAGGTATATGAAGTCCTAATGATTATATTAATGTTGGTCAATAAATTTATTTAATGCTACAGGAACTTCATTTTGATAAGGTATTCCATGCCTTTTCAACACTACAGCTGCTAAGCATGTCAGTCGTGTAAAGTGAATAGGATTAACAAGTTCGTGTAGCTTCTGATCTTGAAGTAATGATTCAAAAGTATCTCCTTGATTATTCTTTGTATCCTTAAATTTATAAAAAAATATTCTATAAGTGTCTAGAACGAGTCTAAATAATAAAATCAAATGCTTACTAAATGTGCACCGTATTTCAACAAAGTCTGAGCAATTACTGGGGGGCAGGGTCTAGCGAGTGCAGCTAAATGAAGTGGTGCATTTCCATCGTCATCGAGAGCATTTGGATCTGCCCCAACTATCAATAATGCTTTAATCAATTGCGGCACAGGAAACTGGCAGACTGGATATCTTCCAACTAGAGCAGCCTCACGATTACATGCCAGATGAAGGGCTGTTCTTCCTGATTTTACTGCAACCTGCATTAACAAAAAAAATATCTGTCAGATTTATGTAGATATTTATATGAAATAAAAGAATAAATGTTTTGTAAATTCCAACCTTTAATTTAACTACATCATAGATCACTAACAGTATTTTCTGTTTCATGTCGTCGGGACAATTCTCAGAGAATATCAGACGCGAGAGAAGACAAGCAAGGTGGAGGGCAATGACAAGTGCACGATTCAAGCCTGCCAAATCTTTTTCGTGATCAAATGAAGTTTCTGTGATCATTTTTTGTCCTAGAGATACTTCCATAACAGCTCTCTCAAAGACCAATAACATATCTTGGGCCTCAATAGGTGGAACCACTCGCCCTCTAGTTATTGGACGTCCTGCTTCACCAAGCATAAAGCTAAATAATTCAGCAAATGACAAAAGCGACGATTGTGTCATTGGATTCAACGGTTCGAGTATTCTTTGTTGCATGCTTAGTGCATAAGTCCAAAGTTCAATGCATCGATCAAATCGACCTGAATCAGCATACACAGCACCTCGAAATCGGATATAATAACTTGTATCTGGATGTACAGGTCCAAGAATTCTTTCTCTTATTAATAAAGCTTGCATACGCATTTCATCAGGATCCATGACAAGTTCATCTAAAGCGTTTGGGTCATTAACTTCAACTGAATAATCGTACGCTGAGACAGGTTCGCGTTGTGATTTATGAATCATTGGTTGCTTGTTATATCTACAAATTAAAAACAAACATTCGATAAAAATGACAAAAATAAATGATATTGTATGTAAGTAAATGCAAGTAAATGCGATAAAAAAACAAACATCTAAAAGTTTCATTCACCTTTCATACATTGCGCGCTTCCAGAATTGTAACGCATTCACCATGTCACGTTTCTTATCAACATAAGTTGCTCCTAAAAGTTCTAAAGCTCCAATCTTCTCTTCACGCTTGACAAAAGGTAATCCAATAAGATGTTCTACAATGGCCATATGACCAGTGACACTTGCAGCAAGAAGTGGCGTCATTCCATAGGAATCTACGTCCATTGTCGCTCCATTTTCTAACAAGAGTTGCAATATTTCAAGTGAACCAGACTCAGCGCAATCATGAAGCGCAGTATTGCCCTTAACACTCCTTCGATTAACTTGTGCTTTAAGTGATAGAAGATATTGTGCTATTTTATAATGACCTTTGTAACAAGCTATCATGAGACATGTATGGCCATGACGGTTCGCCACTTCGATATCTGCACCATGAATCACAAGATATTTGACAATTTCGTAATGTCCATCAAAAAAAGCCGCTCGTAATGGCGTTGAATTCGTTTTGGTTGTAGAATTTACATTAGCACCATGTCTGACTAGTAACTTTACAATATTCATATGACCAGCAGCAGCAGCACACCAAAGAGCTGGAGCTGAAGGAAATGATTTACATACTTTCAATTTTATTTACTACATCATATCATAAATGATAGAATACAAACCATTTTCAATAGTTTCTCCATCAAAAATCACGGAACCGCATTGCTCAACGTCAGCATGGCAACGTTTGAGTAAATATTGAACAACGTCATAATGACCATTTCGACATGCGATAAGCAATGGTGTACAGCCGCCAGTTTTGGATGATACTAAGTAATTAACTTCAGATTGTCCTAGGTTTCCAATGTAACGCTAAAAACGATAGAAAAATTTATATTAATTTTTTTTTAATGAATGGATTGTTATTGTTTTGTAAATTGTCCTAATGATGGCTTAAACTCAGTTCGAAACTAATGAACAGACATAAAACTTTATGCTAGTTTGAAACGTATTTATATACACTTAATAAATAGATATCTATAAAATATCAGACAAATAAACATTATTTTTATTGTGTTTTCATTATAATTTATAACCTTTTCCGAGGCAATTTAATGCTCTTTGGGAAAAGGTTGGAAAAATTGTGTTTAATTCGATTCCTAGAACGAAACCAATGAGTTCATTCTAGGATCGAGTAAATCAGTCATGTTTAGCGGCAAAATGTTGATCTCAACTATATTGACGCTGATGTTAAATGTGAAGTTTATGAGCAATCGTGTTTCATTTTCCAAAAAGTCTTAAATTAATTCCGATGTTTTGGAAGTGAAGAAACTTTCAAAAGTAATTAAATATAGGTGAAACTAAGCAAATATTATAAATATATATAGATAAATAATCGCATATGAAAAGGAAGAAGTGATAAGAATATTTAATTAAAAAGAATAATGATTGAATATAATTAATATTTCTTCTGTTTCTTTTTTTATATTTTTGTTATATTTGAATAGAATTGTTTCAATTATTCTCCTTTGTTTACAAATGATGAAATGAAGCAACCAAGGTTAGCTATCTTTGAATAAATACGACAGGAGAAATATTGTTAGTTTGACTAAATTTGATAAATGTTATTAAATAGTAATTGACACAAACTCAGAAATTTATAATTCTCAAATTAAATTCAAATGTTATCACTGTTGATAAACAAATCGTATGATAACAAATATGGTAATTGTATGCAACATATTATTATAGAAGCAACAATATTAGCAACTATTTTATGTTGGATTCCAGAAACGAAGAAATGTTTATTCAATCACATTTTTAAATGTTACCCTTGAAGGTCAATAACATAGTTACATAAAGCTAAAGTATATAATAAGAAGTTGCTTTTACCGTTTATAGAAATATAAACGCTCTACACTTCTACAAACGTCATCCTAAGAAATGAGTTGATCAACCTTCAATGGAATCAGGAAATAAAACGATCTTTCTTAAACAGAGAAATAGAGATAGAAACAGATATTTACAAAAGAGAGAATATTATGATGAATAGTGGAATAAAATTCTGCTTCTCGATATTAAAAAAGACTTTGCTGAATACACAACCATTCAAATTAATTTTTTTCAGAGACTGGAAACGGTACATAACTTGACACAATGCATTTAAGCTTAAAAAGTGACCATGACCCTTCCAGATTGTTTACTTGTTAAAAGCATGATTGCAATGAACTGGAAAATATTTTGAGATGATGAAATTCTTATCAGCTATTGCAGTAATTAACTTGTTTTAACGGGCATACGTCACATTAGACGGTTCAATTTTCTATATAGATAAATCGTTTCGACGGTAATCACATTGAATTTTGATATTCGTGTGCATAAGGCCGTCAATGGGCTGGAATAATTTTACAGTCTCTACGACGTCTCATTTGAAACTTGTTTTTCCTTGTTGAAATAATACAATACATTTAAGCTGAAAACATTTCATCAGTTGGTCGCAAATATCGATGAATATACCAATTTTGTACTTATTCAATAAATTCCAAAATATTTTTCCTTTCGAAAACAAAGAGTTTTCAGTGGAAATTGTGAGATTTTTCATGAAGGTTTAAAGTTTAAATATATTTGAACTATTTAAGAAAACTAAAATCTATTCTTGTCTTCAGAAAACTGCTCGAAAGTAAATATAAAGGAGAATATCATATCTATCTACGTAGTATTTCTGGTCGACAAAATGTGAAAAACAAAGTTAAGAAGAAAGAACAAGTATTTAGTACTCGTGCGTCGCCGATTCAAGTATTCCTTTATTGAACTATTTTTATATCACAAATTATTAGTTATTCATATTTAACTATTTCTTTGTCAACACATTTTTGTGCTTTTAACATAATTTTTTTTGAATATTAAAATGCCATAATATTCTCTTTCAATACTTAGACACTGTTTAAAAAAACGAGAGAATGAAAAAATATAATAATTTCTCGCACACATTACGAATTTCTGGCTTACTTTTACTCATGTGTCAATTCTTTTTAATAATAAATAAGACAAATCAAGTGATAAAGAAATTTTTAAATAGAACTTGAATGTGAGCAAAACATTGAAATAGGTTCATGACGTTTTTTTGCAATACTAAAACTTATAATCTACAAGTTTATAATTGATTATAAGTTTTAAATCAATTTTTTTTCAGTAACAAATTGTTGTGATAGAAGGTTGATCAATAAGTTTATTTAAAATGATAAAATTATTATTAGCCACCATTGTCAATTCTTAAAGTAAATCACAAAAGCCTTTTCGAAAAACAATGAACGAAAGTTGAAAATAAGCAAAGAAAAATATCTTACGTCAAAACAATGTTTCAAGGATAAATGAATTCGTCGGCGATTCGATTGCATGTCTTTCTCACTTGGAAATAAATTAATTCAAAATTTAGTCAATATAGACTCACCTTCAAATATAACAGATTTCCATCACGAGCTGCTGTGTATACTTCTTCTTTTTCTTTTAAGCTACATTTATTGCAGGATGCCATATCTAATTGTCAAGGACTATTGGTTCCGTGTTCTTTTGAACAACCAACTTTTTTTTGATATTAAAACTCGTCTCCAGTTTATTTTTCAACCGTTCAAAACTGTTTACCTTTGTTCATTCATTCAAAAGTTTATATTTTTATGAGTTTTAATTCATTTTTTTTATTCTTTGCAATATTATTATTAGAAAGCCTAGATCGAAGACCTTTTGATTCTTTCTCTTTCTATAATTTTGATTATTTAAGCAGAGTTTTAAAAAACAAAAGAATCTTGATTCTGTCACTTTTCTTTATTAATTGAAACGTTGTTGTTAATAAACTGCTCAAAAACTTTTTTGCAACACTTTTATTATTTTTTTATTTCAAAACACGCTTTGCAGCAAATGCCTTGGAAGTGACTTAAGAGAGACTGACAAAAGTTGTTTAATGATTGAAAAATCGAAATACTAACACTAATAAATCCAACCGTTTCAACACATTCAACAGAAACTTCAAGTTTTACAATTATTTTAACAAATTAAAATATAAAGCTTATGAAACTTTAATGTAAAAAGCATTTTTATGTAGTATAATGAGGAAAAAATAAAAGACTATGATAATATTTTTCAACTTTCAAACCATGCAATTTTATGCATCTCCAATATTTTCGGCAAAAGTAAAAAATATTATAATCGGGGGTATCAAAGTACGTAAAACATTTTACGGAAGAATCAACTGAAGTTTTTCCATACCGGTTCGAGCTCAAATATTCAATAAAACTTAAATTTAAAGTGTACACATGTTTAAAAATGTTTCAACGCGTTGGAGCAAATGATTTTATCTAGACTAACACTTTAAAAAAATCCATTGTGAAATTAAGGATTTGGAAAAATGATCAAAATCCATATATCTGCCATATAGGATTAAATATTCCTATTAAGTAAACAATAACAATATGTTACCTAATATTTACTAATCTTCTTTGTTTTTCCCGTTATTCGTTTCAAGAGTCAATTAAAGAAATCTATAATAAAGAAAACCTACAGAAAATTTGGTTTTACTAGTTATTGCGATACTATTAAGAAGTTCATTTGTCCTAAATATAATATTTGATTACAAAGTAAATTGCGAATTGCGATCTTAATTTTGCTTTCTGTAAAAAAAAATTAAATGTAAATTAAAAGAACTTTCAAGAAATGCTTCACCGAAAAGTTTATCAAATTCAACAAATTTATAATTTCTTTCAAACTAAATATAAAATGATCAGGTTTATGGATAGGCAGAAAATTTATTCATTTTAATTTATTTCAAGATGTTTTTCCTTAATAAATTCTTGTTAAAGCTCTTCGTCGGACAGATGTAGTAGATACGTTATAATTTTTCATTCTATCATATTTATCCAATTTCACATACATTTTACTCTAAATTGATATACAGATAAACCTAAATAATCAATTATTCCAAATGTAATTCGTTTTATCTCTTCAGACATTTCTTTGTTTGTTGAAAAAACTACATGGATTTTCCATGTTTTTTAAAAAATTTTTAGAATTTAGATAATAGCATCATAAAAATTGGATTCAAATTTTTCATGCTTTGATGACAAAAAAAAATTGGTCTTCATTTTAAAGGTTTACTTTTTCATTAATTTCAGTCATTTCTTCACCGACCGATATTATGTTGAGATTGAAATAGTTGAGTCGTAATGTTCTCGATATAACCACTATTTTTTGTTTATAAAAAGTTGTTACAACTCTCGTTTGATTAAGTTATTTTAAAAATAAATAATAAAATATTGGGAAAAATATAATGAAACCCTTCCGAATAAGTTTTTAATGATAAGAGTTTTAAATAGATAAGTTAAGCTTTGCAATTTTGAGATTTTCAAACATTTAAATTTATTTCAAAAACATATATATGTATCTAGTTATACTTTATAAATCTTAATGATTGTATTAAATATTATCTCTTTTCTGGATCTAATATTTCCTTGAATTTCAATCTAAATGGTATTAAATAAAATTTTCACCATAAACCAAAAATATTTTTTCATAGCCTTTTGAATTTATTGTATGTAATTAAAATTTTGCTCTCATGAAAAAAGTCAACAGAATCTGTTAAGGTTGCTAAAAAAATATATAATTATAGCCCCTTAATCGATCGATGTTACAAATTAGTTAACATTTTAATAATTTGTTTCCAAATTTCAAGCTAAGTGAAAATTCTTTAGGCTGTTCACCTAACTCACAAGTTTTTTGACTAGTTATTTCAATTTGAATGCAACTAATATGGATCTATATGGATTCCAGTTTATAGAAAATATGTTTATTTAATTTAAAACTGACCAAAATAATAATAAATTATAAAAGAGAGCATTCATATAATGTAAGTAATTAAATGAGTTTTTATATTATATAGATGCATGTACATATTTCTTTATGTGAATAATTTACGATCATATTTATTTATTTTCTGGTCAAGTTTCAAATCATTTTTCAGTTTCATCAAAATTTTGAATAAATCCAATTCACAATTTTCTTTAAAATTTCAATGAACAAATTCTTTGCAAATATCTAGTGAAATTCCACAATCTATATGAACTTATTTATGTTCTTAATCGTTGAACCGTTTAATGATTTTTTTTTCTTTGAATTGGAACATTTTGGTAAATAAAAACACTTAACATTTATATAATTTTCTTAAATAACGAGAAGAATCCAAAAATGTTAAAGAAATTTTGTGACAATGGAAGGCGGATCGTATCTTAAAGAATGTTTCTTTTGCAGAAATCAAACACGACAAATATTCTTTTCTCTTCTATTGAGATAATGAACAAAAACAAAGAGAAGTTCCTTTAAATCTTAAAATCACACATTGCATAATCCAGTTATAAACGCTTCAATTATTTTATTAATTTTTTTCTAATGAACTTTAAAATATTAAAAATGATTTTTATTTCTTTTCGAAAGATTTAGAAAAACTTGCTCTCAAATGAAATTCTTAAAATATTTTTAAATTGATGCAAATTATTCGCTCTCATAAGTTAATTACTTTCACAATGAAGAGAAATTGATGATTTTAAATAATTTGATTAAATTGTCATTTCACCATCGATTACCGTTTCTTATTTCATTAACATATTATTAATTATTTTTGAGATTACGATATATGTCATGGACAAATTAAGAGATAAAAATCTGTATTGAGAAAAAGTGTTAATAGCCATACATCATATAATCCTAGTTTCATTTGCTTCCTTGACCAAAATCAAAAGGAGCAACTCCGCTATGATTGCCTGTATAACTACGATGAATGTGTACATTCTGCCATTTGTTATCGCGTTTGTGCCATACACGTGATTCTTCCGATTGATAAGTGTGAGCATGACCTTGCCTTCAAATTTTATAAGGTTTATTATTTGATCATTATTGTTTTTCTATTCTACTTACTTATCCATGTATTGAGTTAGCCGAACATAAGCTATACAGGCCGATTCGTCTCCCAATAAATGAACATGTGGATTAAGGATTGTGGTATTGATAGCTTTGCAATTCTTACCCAATACTTTAAGACGAAGAAAAAATAAACAAAAACATTAGAATATAAATATATAGAAAAACTAACATTGCGTGGAAATCTAATTGAATAATCTTTGAATTCTTATCATGTATAAATTACCATTTTCAAAATAAAATTTATGAAAATCCATCCCTTCTACTAAATTTCCCAACGACTCCGGTTCAAATGCAGTTAAATGAGGATCACATATCTTGCTGAAATTTAAAAGAGTAGGAGAAGAATTTATTAAATAAAACAGACTTACATATAAAACAATTAATTAAGATCATTGCAAATAACAAAATGTTTGAATATGAGGAGTTCTAAAGATCACTGACGTTTCGACGGAGAGACTGAATGAAATTTTCTCAAAAGTTTCTAAATTTATAAAAGCGCTATTATGGCTGCCAGTATTATGATTTTTTGATACACTCACTTTTACTTGCAGACTAATAATATTCTTGGAAAAATATATTAAAGCAATTGCTGACGTTTCATTGAAAAAACACTGCAATTTAGGCATCATAGATATTTTAAATGCAACTTTCTCGGAAATGACAACCCAGAGAAAATTAATTTTTTTACTGAATGATAAGCATGAATGATTAATTAAAAAAACGAATTTTCAGCTTTCTATGTATTTAACATAGTTTCAAAAGTTATGAACATTTTCGTACGCGCACCTTAAGGAATTTTGAAAGAAAATCTCTAAACTTATGTCACCGAATTCTTGAATATACCAAATTGAATATACCAAATCAATAGTGACAGAAAATATGTGAAAAAACTTGGAGAAAGTATGAAAAAATTTGGGGAAAATCGTGAAAAACACTTGAAATCATAATATCATGCTTCCAATGGATATTGGCAATTCCTATAATCATTTTATGACAAAAAAAAAACGTTTCGTTTCTTCGAAAAAAAATTTGATGAAGACGTTTATAAATTGAAGTTCTATTGAGGCAGGTATTTTCTTTTAATCATTAACTATGAGAAAAAATAAAACATTAACATACTTTTTCTATATAATTTTTGAAATAAGTAAACTTTTGTTTTAGTATACCATATTTTCCCAAATTTTGATTAATAAGTTTTTCTATAAATTAAAAGTTGATGTCACGATGAATTTTCAAAAAAAGTCTTAATTTCTGATCGAAGCAACTGCAAAAAAGGCCATGTTCATGCATGATTTAAAATACGAATCAAATGAATAATTTTTTAATATTGCGTAATTTTAAAGGTTCAATCCTTGCTCTTGATAATAAAATATGGCAATTTGAAACAATCAAGTTTATCACCTTGAACTTTTCAATCTCTCCCGAAAAGAACTTTCCATAATGTAAATATGGTTCAACTCACGTATATGTTTCAAAATCTCCATTATTGATGGCTTCGATAAGTTGTTCAGTCATTTTGATGATTTCCTGACGCCGAGCTAATCCGAAAGAAGATCGAAATAAAATAAATTAAAAATTACGTTTTACTAGATGTGATTTTCAGGAGAATTCTTATATTGTGTACACATTTAAGTAATTTTTTTGAATGTACATACAAATAAATCTACATGTTTTTCATGTTAAAAAATATTATGTCTCAGGAAGTTCAAACAAATGTTATTATAAAAAATGCAGTTATAAATGTTAATTAGCTAAGGAGTTAACAAAAATAAAACATCAAAGGGCTCAAGTTTTACTATAAAATGTTGATTTTAGTGGTTTGCATTTTTTATGGAAAACACAATTTTATATTTTAAGCAATATTATAATATAAACATATTTTACAATTACTAGTTTTTCAAACTGATTTGTTCTTAGACAAATGAAATACAAAAGACTAATATGGAATCATTTCTCAGTGAAATGATAATCCAAAAATCAAATAATAATTCAGATACTTAAATTTTATTGTATTTTAACCTTTAGTACAAAGGTTCTCAGATATATGTTATAATATATAAATAGTAAAGAGCAGCTAAATTTTTCAAAAATATCTTTTCAAGATTAAACTATAACTTTGAAATTATTTAAATTTTGTTACACAAAACTATTTTACACAATCAGTTCTTTAAGTAGATTAACATCCAACATAAAAGAACATAACATTTCATTTAATATTTAAGTGTAATATTGCTTTGTTATTTTCTTTAAATTGGTTTTTTCTGGTTCATTGTTTTAATAGTGTGTTCCATCCTCAAAGCTTAAATATTAATCATTTCTTATAAGTCGAAAATTCTAAAACTAATATCGTCTCATGATAAAATTCGGCTTTAAACTAACTGACCCGTTTCACATCGGGTTTCAATCTATTTTATTATTTTATGAAAGCATACGTTTTGTTAAAAGTATGCATGAGTTATGGCATAGTTTACGTCCACTACTGATTTTGTAAATTTCCTTTCTCATGTTATAAGTATGAACATAAAAAATAGAATTAAAAATTCAATCAGAAAGATTGCCAAAGAATTTAACATTGGCTTTTTAAAAAGAATTTTTAAGCATTTGTTATAGTTTTGACTTTTTCTTACCTGAACATTGTGAATTCGTGGAAAGTTGCGAGTATGTTTTTGCAGGACAAACAATCCTTACATCTACATATAACATAAGGTTTATCAGTTAATAGTTTTGCTTCTATGAAGTATTGTAAATATTTTTTTTTTGATGAGATGAATTATTTAATAACTTTTCTAGCTAATTTGATTAAAATAAAGTTTTGTTGAAAATTTCTAGTCTTGAATTTATATATACTTTATTAAATTTAGGATAATCATTACGCACAATATATGCATTATTTAGTATACCTAATCGAATTATTTTTGTTCTTATTTTCCGCTTTAGAAGTGCTTATGCTCAAAACAAGATTAAAATAAATTTTGAAATAACGTCAGTTAGGTGCAAAGCCTAGACATCATTTTTATTCTTAGATCAGGGATTTGTCGAAGAACCCTAATACTCTTTATCTATTTAAAATTTATGAAGTTAGGACATATTTGATTCAAAAAGAACTACCTAATTAGAAAAATGATTGTTACAAGAGAAACGTCCATATGGATACAATATAAAGCATCAAGCTACCTAGATGAGGGACGAGCAAGTCGGAATCTGGGTTGTGAGCTAGGCGATACCACATTGCTTTGGTATTATACTTATAAAGACTCACCCCCATTATTATTCCAAAAATGTCTATTTTCTCGATGTCCTAATGGACGATAAACAACGTCGGAATCATCTGAAGTTCACAATAACACGTATTTAATTTATCAAATGTAAAATAAAATTGAAAGAAGTTGAAAGGGAAAATTTTGATCTATCATCTTAAATTTGTTCTTATTTTTTAACTTGTGCCTTCTCGAAGAATAAGCTTAAAAATATAATAGATGATAGATAAGATTGTCACGATATTTTCAAGGTTCTGGAATCTATAACAAAATACTTTTTTCTTTCTTGAAGAACAAATATGATATAAAGAGCAAATAAAAAAAAGGTATTTGCAAGGGAGAATCAGCAAAAAATAATTTTTTTATCTTACCCGAAAATATTGATTCAACACTAAGAAGACTCCCAACAGACCCACTTTTCTTAAGATGCATATTGTCAAGCATATTGAGATTGTCTTATTTGAGATAATTTTTTTTTGACATTTTGATAACAAATTTGAAAAGAGCAGAAAATGAAAGTTAAATATCAATTCGATGATTTCTTATAGAAAGCCTTTATTAGCGGTACAAACATTTCAGAATTAATCATTGAAATCTAATAAAAATTTATTTTCGTACATATTAGATAATGTCTTTATATTTGTTTTTGACTTGGACCTATGTAGAGAAAATAATTGAATTTAGTCATAGATCAATTTGACACGAATCAATTGTGGTTATCTGTTTCATGAGTTTACACCTCTTACAATATACTTTACAACATTCTATTTTCATCGAATTTAATATCTATCTGAAGAACATCCTAAACTTAAATTATATTCAATAAAATAAAGTGAAATGTGCTATCGAAATTTCCCATAGTTTTTTAATTATTTTATATAACTATTTTTTAAAAACAGTTTAAACACTGACCAAGACCGATTGAGCAATATGACCAAATTCGATTCGATATGATCACGTTAAAGTGTTCACGTTTGATTCTCGTACCGCGAAAGTTTGCGTTGCATAACCTTTCTGTTAAGATAAATCAATTCTTGATAAATTGATTTTTTTGAAATCGTAAAATTCAAAACAAAAAACTCGAAGAGAAAAAACTTATAAACCTAGCAATGTTTCGTGTCTTATTTGTTAAATATTTCTTTATTGTAAATATTCTTGTAACAACTCTTTTTGTGCCTTAGTAAATGTTAGCATTATTATACTGTAATCGAAAATGTATTCAGTTTTGCATTAAAGTTTCGTTTTTTTTATTTACACAACAAACTCTTTTTAATCCTTTGCGTTAACTCTAACTATTAGATATCAAATTAAAAATTATGGATTTATAATGTGCAATGAATGTACAATGTATGTATAAGCTTTCAGGGATTCAAAAGCAATAAGAATCTTAATGGCTGTGAGATAAAAATTACTTCCACACTGAAAATAGTTCATAATTTAGTTTTGTTTTTTCAATATTTTATCAAAAGTATTGACAAAGTAAACACACACCCACACGCATCATTAAAAACCCATATAACAGCAAATTCTACCTTGAATAAACTCAATTGAAATATTTTCCTTCGAATTTGAGTGGAACTTTATAGCGAATGGTTCAAGAGTTGTTGGTAGAGTTGGTGCAGAATTTTTTGAAGATTTTTTATTAACCTCACCAGCAAAAATATTGTTTAAGCTTGTTATTGCACTCGTTCCTGGAGTGCTTAGCATCTTTATATGATCATTGCTCGGAATTGAATCATTTCCGCATAATAATGAGTTTGATGCTACACCACCTATTACAGGCATTACATTAATAAGTGATGAACCAATAAGACCAACTGTTGGGTTCGTTGATTTGCCTTGACATTCTATCATATATTTTTAAGTAAGAATAATTTAGATTAAAGATTTATGCAAGTTCAAAAAAGATGGCAAAATAAAAAAAGGATTCCAAGAAAAAAATTAATCATAAACATCATACATAATATTTGGAAAAAAAATTGATAATAAATTAATTTAAATGAACAAAATGTGAAAACCTTTTGATAAAATATTGATTGCATATTTTAAAGCTATTTACAGATTAATGAAAGTGTACACTTTCATTTGTTGTCTCACTTTGAAATTTTTGAGAAAATTCAAACTATCTACTCCTTTGTAAGAATATTTTAGAAGATGGAAAAAAAGAAACTTCAGAGATATGTTTAGATTTCAATAAAAAGGAATGGAATAATCTTTACATAATTATTTTGCAATGTTTAGTTTGAATCCTATATATTGAATCCTTATATTTGAGAAATGATTTCAAATACTTAATTATTCAATAAGAATCTTGTCCAGAGAGTTCACCCATGAAATAAATACGTATGATGTCAATTTTTTTCAAAAATTCAATGGCATTGTTTAAGCGGAACATAATCACATTGTTAAGAAAAATTACTATCTAATTGATATTTTCTGCTGTTAAATGTTTTCAGTGAAATATTTTGCAAATCAGATATTCATAATTCAATATGTATGAAAAATTTTACCTTCAGGATCTTTAGCTATGACAGTTGAACTTCTATCCACGCCTCCTTTTTTATCATCTTTAGACAATTTCATAGTGGTAGGGGATAAGTATCAAAAAAAAAGTTATTGCGTTACAAAATATTTGATTTTTGTAAATAAGGAAATATTTGTTGAAAATAACAGATAAATCATATGAAACAAAATTTCCTACTGACATAAATTTTGTGCTGTGTAGAAAATTGAGTTGATAAGTTGTTAAGTATATCTTTATTAGAACCAAATTTGCATATGAAATTAAATTCTTTTAATTTCAATAAGCATTGAAGATCATAGATATCTTTTTACTCTACTATGAGCCATATTCACATTTGGACTATACCATTGCAAAAGTATATACCCGAGTAGCACACACATGCGTTTTCGATGCCAATTCCATAGGCAATGCAATAAAAAATAAGCATAGCATAAATCTAACTCTGAGATGTCAACTTGATTTTTCTGTTTTATCTACTTATGGCATCTTTTTAAGTTTTAATCAATTTTTTCGCTTATTTTTCTTCAAGTGCCAATCCAGTCACTGATATATTAAGATCAGATCTATTTTTCAATCTGATAAGGGATTACGTTTCAAGTACAAGTTGTTGTGACTGTCTTAAGATGCTAACATAAGTTTTCCACAAAAAGTTAGTGCAACTGAAAGGCTGAATATGACTGAAAGTAAAGAATTACCTCCCATCTAATTGAAAGGGACAGTACTATGGATGATTTGAAAACATAAGCGCCTGGTTGTGCTTTTCGGGATGTTATCTAAATAATGTATTTCAGTAACGAAAAACGATGATGCAATAAACATAAAACTAAGTAAAATAGATTTTAATTACTACTTAGTGATACTTAGCCAAGTTTAGAAAATATTAAGAAAGATATCAATAGTAATTTCAAGCACGGAAACATTAAAAACAAATAATAAAAAATCTAAGAGTTGCCAACTTGATAGAACTTTCAGGAAATATAAATTTAGCAGAAAAAGTTATCGTTATGCTTATTTTTTCATGTGTTTCCAATCTTAAGAAATTAAGTCTAAAGACTTTTAAAGTCATAATATTTATAAAAGAACATATAATAGAGCTGATTCTAATGTGATTTAGCTAAATAAGTTGTTATGATTTGTGAACAAAACTACATATCAAAATATAGTAAAGTTGAATTACTAATCATCATAAATATCTGATATTTTTTTTAATGAGACATTAATCAATTGATAAGTAAAGTAGAAAACTCAATTTTGCTGGTTTGAATTAAATTTTTCAGAGCTTATGAATTTTTCAAAAACATGAGACAAATAATGGTTATGGTAAATTCAGAATCAATTTTTGAAGATCTTCTATTAATTAGATCTTTAAATCAGAAGGAATAGATTTTTTAAAGTTAATTTAAACTAAGTGTAAGATTTATGTATAATTATTAATATTCTGCAATATTATGCTTGACTACATTATGTGCATAAAAAGACTTAACATATGAGTGATTTGGTATGAAATTTAAATTTGTAGAAAAATATCAACATATATAGGTTCTCTTCGAAAATACTTAGCCATTTTCATTATCTTAATTTAAAAATCAATTTGCACTAACCTTTCACATCATCATCTTCAATGGTTGTACTTGAGTCAGTAGATTCTTTTTCTTTAACTTGCGATCCTTCACTTTTTTTCGTAATCATACTTTTACCTAAACATATTAAATAAACGTATTGATGAAAAAATATCAGGATATAAAAACTTTTTTGAAAGAAACCTACTCGAAAAATTTCTAGTTGCTAACATAGTGGTTAGAATAGCACCCTTTAGGAGGAAAAATTGGTATTAGTTTCTTTTTTAATATCTTTTTAAATTCGCCAAATTCACCTTTAGTTTTCGTCTCGCATTGAACTTCTTCAAACAGTCAACGGTTTCTTGCCTATGAACAACTGACGCAACACGTTCTCGTTGCTAAAGTGATTAGAAAATAAAAATTTCCGTATTCTAAGTAGAGAAAAATATTCAAAAAAAGAAGGATAACTTACGCAGATCCAAGGGTGCTTCAAAGCTTCTGAAGCAGTTATTCGTTTGTATGGATTCACAGTCAGCATTTGGTTGATCAAATTTTTAGCTTCTGGGGTCACAGTATCCCATTCAGGTGATGGATACTGTTAACAAAGGAAATTTGAAATTATAATCAAATACTCTATTTCAGACTGAAATTTGAAAATAAAGATCTCTAAATTAATTTCTATATGACTCTCGCTAATGTTTACTGACAGAAGATACTTCAAAGTATCAAAAATTATACATTATTATTGTTAGTAACACAATAAGTCGAATTTTTCCATTATAAAAGTTCAGCATTGCCAAACAATGATACATAACACCATTTTGATAATTTACATCCAATCTAACTTTCTATCAAAACGATAAATTTTTGAAAATGTTTTGATACTATATTAAATAAATACTTATTCGATCAATTATGATATTTATTCTCATATTTAAATGTAAAGCAACGTAATCTATATAGCAAGCTATATTGGTTTTAGTATTTTTTTTCTCTTAATAGATAAGTAAATACTATTTTTGTTACATTCATTGAAAATGCATTTACTTACATCATAAGTTCCAGCCTTGATTTGCGCATAAAGTCGATGTTGATCCTCATCCCAGAAGGGTGGGTAACCAACAAGCAGAATATAAAGAATAACGCCGCAAGCCCAAATATCGACAGCTTTCCCATATGGCTCTTTCTTCAATACTTCAGGTGAGAGATAACCTGGTGTTCCAGCGAAACCAAACCAGGCTTGCTGATCTCCCTGAACCTCAATTGCTAATCCAAAATCAGCTAACTTTACAGCAGCTCCTTTTGCCTTACTAGCTAATAAGAGATTTTCTGGTTTTAAGTCTCTATGAACAACACCATTTTGATGACAATGGTTAACTGATTCTAAAATTTGTTGAATGCAGTGAGAAGCATCAGCTTCCGAATAGAATTCTCTGGCAACAATATCTTCAAACAGTTCACCCCCAGTGACTCTGAAGTGTACAAATAATAAGAAATATTCGATTATAATACTAAGTACCTATGCATATAGAAGAAAAAATTTCCATATAAAGAATTTTTACAATAAAAAATATTCAATGAGCTCTTACAGCTCATTAAATTCATTAAAAAAATTCCATTTAGAATTAATAAAAAACTTACAGATCAAAAACAAGATAATGATAGTTCTCTTCTTGAATGCTGTCATGTAACCTCACTAAATTATGATCATATAAAAGATATAAAAATTAATGAATTGACTATGAAAAGTCGGTTGTGCAAAGCCCGATATTAAAACTCCGGCTATTATAGAATTTCTAGTCAAACAGTTTCACTAAAATTTAAACTGAAACATTTACATAAATTGTTTACACCTTCAATATTCCAGACACATTTAATACATAATGGCCCCTTATTATAGCACATTTAATACAAAATAGCCGGACATTTAAATATCGGAATTCGCACGATTCTGTCTCCCAACGGTGAAGTTTCCGTTAATATCTATAATTCTAACCAATATTCGGATGCTGTAATTTTCGGCAAATCCTAGCTTCACGTTCCAATTTTTGGAAATCTGTAAGGAGAAATTCAATACATAAATATCTAGATAGTTTATTCTATTAGTTGACTGTCAACTCTTGATGTGACATACTCTTGATAGTAAACTACATCTGGCTTAAAATCTGGAGCAAAATGTTCCTAATATATTGTGGTAAAAAATTTTTTTCTAGTCCTTTCAGAGTAGATATGTTATATTAAGAGTTGACAGTATTTTTATTGAGAAGATTTTTGAATACCTCTGGAAGTTAATTTTTTTGTGTTGATTATTTTTGCAGCGAACTCCAAGCTTGTTGATTTTTGAACACAACGTTTCACAATTGAAAATGCTCCCCTAAAATTAATATGTATTTATGAAATAATTTGCGAATGAATTTTCCATTTTTATATAAAATTACTGACTTTCCCAATTCTTCCTTAATTTCGTAATTATCTGAAAAACGTGTGCTCGCCAGATTAGCCATGATTAAAGTTTCTTTTCTAAAGTCGTTGTATTTAATATTCTGTCAATCCTTTTTCACGGTGAATGATTCCTAAATGTTTTATGTAAGAAGTTTTAACGTTGGTGATTTAACACATCAGTACTTCATGTCATCCCTCTTAGTAGTCGCTTAATCTATTAATTATAAATTGAGAAATTTATTTATTATTAATTTTATACTTTTCTATATTGTAAAAATAAGTTAGTCATGCTTTGAAAATATTTTCTTTATGCATGCAGGAACGAAATTAGGAAGAAAATATTAAGTCAAAAATGTTCTCTATTACTATTTCTGTTTCAAACTGTAATCCAGTACATGATCTTCCAATTTAATTTAAAATTAACCATATGGAAAAATATATCTAAACAATTTGAGCTTTACTAAATATTTTAGGAACTATATCCGCTGCCAAAGGATAGTTAATGTTCATCAGGTTATTGAAGCCTTGAATGATTTATTGCTTATCTTCACTAGATAAATATTAATAAGATTAAATATTTATCTCTTAAAAGATTGCATTGGTTGCACTCACAAAAATATCCAAAAGTAATTATTTATTAGATTCCGTTTTCATTATCCTTACTCTGATGAATTATACACGCTCACCAAAAATCGGAATCACTTTCCGAATTTATATAAAAGCAGAGCGAGAGCAAAGCTGCATTGTGAAAGCTTTTAAAAATCACTTGCAAATCTGAACATTTATGATGATTCATTTTATCAATTCTCCAAGGCTCTCAAGACTAATTTTTGAATTATCTGGTAGGTAACTTTTTATACAATTCAATAAAACGAATGACAAATTTAAACTGTTACAAAAACATGCATCAGGTTGAAACCAATGTGGTCAATGGGTGATGTAATGATCAATGTGTGATCATTAATTAAAATAGAATTATCATCAAATAGCAGGCAAATACTCAAAAACGCTTGATTGCGTCCTACTTAAGTATTTATCTAGATATAAACAGATTTATTTATTTATAAATTTCATTTTTCTTTGGATAGCATTCGACTTAAATTTTAGAGAACATTTATTTCAAGTTATATTTATGGTACAGTGAAAGTTTGATTGTTCTAAGAGGTGAGAAAAACTTAGTTCGTCGAGCTTATTAGTTCATCGAATGTGTTCTAATTATATCTAAATCACATTAATTAATAATAATTAGAGGCTTATCTGTTCATCGAGCGATCTGTTTATCGAGCTTTCTTTGTAAACTTATAGTTATGCACATGCATTCCATGCATCAAATATTGTCGATATAAAACAAGTTTATTAAATGATTTCTTGTATATAGTCATTTTTGTACGTAGAAGTACAAATGTCTACTGTACGTTAATTTAGTGTAAGGGACATTGGGAGCAAAAGTAAATATTTTATTTTTTACGCTATTGCGCACGCGTGTTTATAAATTTTCATTACTTTTCTTTTTTCACTGAGAAAAACTCTTTTTTTTTTCATAGCACGGATTATTTCTCAAGACACATTTCAATGACTTTTCGGTCATTATGGAGCAATTATAGAAAGATCTTGATATCATAAAACTATTTAACATAAGAATCTGTTCTTATTTTATTGATTTGGTGATTGGATATTATTAAAAAATTAACATTCCGTGAGCACGCACTATGGGGGAATATCTACTGAATCCGTACTAATTCTTCACGACAGGTGAAATTTGTACTCACAAGGTTTTTCTCTCATTTAACACGAATATCATTTCACTTTTGCACTTAAGTAATATTTCATTAGCTTCCAATTTCTCAATGATCTTCAATATTTTTTTAAATTTATTTTTTAATTTTTATGAAAGAGTTACATATAAGAACTTCGAAACATTTCATGAAAACTAAACAGTAGCGATATCGGTGTTCAGAATAAGAACTATAGAGAGTAGAACTGTGAAAAAAGTATTGTTTTTATTTGACGGAACGTCTGTTACTACGATGATCGACAAACCTAACTTTTTCTGTTATGTAGACCTATCCTTGATTTCCTTTCTTAAACTATGCTTACAAATTTTATCGAATCCTTTTTTTCAGTACTGGTAAAATAAATAGGCATGATCTTTTCAATTTCCATGTTAAATAAAAAGTCACAAAACTTTTACACCTGTACCAAAGAATTAAAAAATTTTATTGGAATTTTGAGTTAGGTACCAACTTTAAAAAAAATACAGTTCAGTAAAAAAATTGTAAAAGTATTCTTAAAACTTATAATTTGATACTTCATCAGACATTTTTTTTATTTCGAAACTCGAGCGCTCTTTATCGTCTAGACTTTCAAACATTTCAAACTTGTATGTCAGATATCTCTTCTATATAAATTTCAATATTTTTTGTTTTGTTTTGTCATTCAAGCCGGCATTAATTATGGTAAGATTAATTCATTGATTCATGCTGTTAAAGAATTATTTGATAATTATTTTCATTTCAGAACTTCTTGGGATTTGGGCAATCAGCTGAAATTGACATCGTTTTTAATGATAGCGAAAATCGGAAATACGCAGAATGTCGAATAGATGAAAGTGGCAAGAAAGAAAAACTCTTATTGTATTACGATGGTGAATCAATATCAGGAAAGGTTAGTACCGTATATAGAATATTGTCTAAATCATAGCAAGCAATGCTAAAAAAAATTGTTGCGAGCATTCGAAAAATAAATCAGTTTATCTTAATTCCAACAATGATCCTTGAATAAAAAATGTATTTAAAAAAAGGGCATTTTTCTTCAAGTTCCATCACTACTTAATTATTTAATTGTGAAAATTATTCATGTACATATCTTTGTGTGCAAATTAGCATTCATTGTGAGTAATGATTAATTATCATTATTGCTTAGTTGTATTTCAAAAGATTGCTAGTTATTAATAAAATTGCATATAAACAATCCATAGGTTAATGTAACACTTAAAAAACCTGGAACAAAACTAGAACATCAAGGAATTAAAATTGAACTGATAGGTGAGTTTAAATAATTTTAAATAAACTACTTAGTAAACATAAAAAAAAATTCAGGTCAAATTGAACTATTCTACGATCGTGGTAATCATCATGAGTTCCTGGCGCAATTAAAAGAGCTTGCAAGACATGGAGACCTTATTAAAAACACCAGCTATCCTTTTGATTTTGCGAATGTTGAGAAACCTTTTGAAGTGTACACAGGATCGAATGTTCGCTTAAGGTTCTGTCAAAAATCTAGTTTTTACTCTAAATTTATGTTTGTAAAACACGGTGTTATTTACTTCATTAGATATTTTCTTCGTGTCACCATTGTCCGGCGTATCAGTGATATTGTTCGTGAAGTTGACATAGCTGTACACACACTCAGCAGTTATCCGGAATTAAATAGCCCTATTAAAATGGAAGTGGGAATTGAAGACTGTTTACATATAGAGTTTGAGTATAACAAGTCAAAGTATCACTTGAAAGATGTCATTGTTGGAAAAATTTATTTTTTGCTTGTTCGAATCAAAATTAAGCATATGGAAATTGCCATAATTAAAAGGGAAACAACTGGAGCTGGTATGCAACATGAATTATTTTAAAGTGTGATATAAATATTGAGAATTGCTTTTTCTATTAGGTTCCAATGTGTTTACAGAAAATGAAACTATAGCAAAATATGAAATCATGGACGGAGCTCCCGTCAAAGGCGAAAGTATTCCAATTCGCGTATTTTTGGCTGGATATGATTTAACTCCAACTATGCGAGATATCAACAAAAAGTTTTCTGTTCGCTATTTCCTTAACCTTGTGTTAATGGATACTGAAGAACGGCGGTACTTTAAGCAACAGGAAATTACACTGTGGCGTAAGTCGGAAAAATCTCGAAAGTCCCTTTCAAATAGCGGATCCGGTGCGATTTCCGGTGGACTTGAAGCATCCAACATTCTAACATTAGCTCAGCAAAATGCTCAAATGCCAACTCATCTTGTTCAAGGAGCATCATTAATTAATTCTCCCATCGTGAAAACAATTGCAGAAGATCCTCTTAGTTATGAAGGTTCACCTGTTGTAGTAAACAATGATCAAACTAATATGGGATTGTTTACGGAAGAAGATAGTCCGCATCATGAAGCGACAAGATCAAAAGCTCAAGCGCATGCTTTTGACATTGATGGCAGAGAGAAAATATCAAATAAAGATGAGGAGGAAGGAGAAAACGAAGAAGAAGAAGAGCCTTCGATTGCTTCCAAAGAAGCTCCATTGCAAATAATTGGGGAATCGTCATCGCTTTTTGAATTCAATAACGATAGTCCGCAATCACCCTCAAAACCAACTGCGACTATCAGCAATTGCGATGAAGTGATGACTTCATCTCAAACAGCTGAGTCAACTGGCCATGAAGTCACTAATTCCAGCACAAAACCTGACATGAATAACTAATACGAAACAGTAAAAAAATGTATTAGAAAGTAAGAATAGACATGTCTTGAAAAAGAAAATATTTAAAATGTTACAAAGATAGTAAAAGATGAAGATTTAATTGGATCAACGACAAAGATCATTTCATACGAGTTCTAATCTATTAAAATGATAAAAAATGTATGTAAAAGTACTAAATATTTTGATTTACTTTCAATAAACCTCAAATATTTCTTTGTAACATCTCGTTAAGAACCCCAGAAGCTCTTAAGTTAAATTGTTTTTCATTATTATGATGAATAAGATATGCATGTTTCTTAAAGATGATTAATATTCATATATCTCGTTTTGATGTATTAAAAAATATTTTTTTAATTTTCTTCTTTTTCTAAAATGCAAAGATTATGTAAAATCCTTTAATTTTTTTCATTTATTAAATCGAAAATTCCATTATAATTATATTTGCAGATAAATAAAAAATTATAAACATTATAATGCTTGATCTACGTTACAAACTATCTATTCAATTAAAAGTTGTTATGTTTCTAAAAAAAAGTTTCATCTAATCGTAACACTCTTGTATGAAGTTCGATGAAGGAAAGAGCTTAATTAATAATTATTAAATGATTAAAAAATCAATTATATATATATATATATATCTAAATAATATTTACTTTCCTAAATAGGTTATTTAAAATTTTTCAATCGATATTCTTTGACATTAATTTTTTACTTCTATTATTAAATATCTACCTAAATAAGTTCAACTTTCTTGCTGAAGTAATGAAATAAAATGATGAACATTTAAGTGAAATTATTTGAAAATTTTGGATTACAAGTTTTTCTAGAACTTCCACTGATTAAAATTATTCTATTTCATCTTTTTATTTATATATGTAGCTGGAGCGAAATCAACTTCGTGAGTCGAAATTCTTTTTTGCGCAATAACATTTCTTCATTGCATTCGAGAAAATTCATATCATAGAAATTGAAAATATTAGAGTACTTTTAAATAAAAATTATTTTTTATTTGCAGAGATCAGGGCAAGACTCAGTACAATTCAGAGAAATACTCAAAAATCTTAATCTAGAAGACTTAAATATCAAACGATTGCAAAAAGTCAAAGATAATAAAATTATGAATGAATCGGTTTCTAGCTTAAAGGTGCGTGAATATTTAAATCAAGTGACACACATAAAATATGTCTTAGTTGTTACTAAGATTAAATGTTACTTAAACTAATAATAATATAAGATCAGCTTATAATTAAATACATTTTGAATCTCAAATAGTTTATAAATGTTGAATCAATTTTTTAAATAATTAACTTCTTATTGAAGTTTCTAATCTAAGAGCTTAGATTTTCATTACCATCTTAAATAAGATTTGTTGTTATTTCGATTGCTGCTTATCCTTAACGGATATGTACGGGTTATATTGATCAGAGGATTTAAACGTTCCGTAAACTTTAAATAATTTCTCTCCAGCTCTTTTTGGTAGTCTCTTTGATCATTACTTATAAGGTTCTTGTTCTTCTTGAGAGCATCATTACATCTGTAAATTAGATTAAAAACATAAGAAAAATTAAGTGAAAACAATTTTAAAGCTAATTACTTTTTGGTAAAATCTTTGAAACAAAGGCGAAGTTTGTTCTGTTCTTTGGTGATTTCTACCTGACCATCAGCAATTCCTGAGAGAAAAACAAGGGCCATTTCCATTGGTCCCTGATTAACAGTTGTACCGATGCAACCTTGTAATACCATTTGAAGTATTTTTGGATCTGCTGGTTCTTGATTTGTTGCTGCTGCTAATTCGACAGTTTTTTTCTGAATATCTTCAATTGCAACCTCAATAGGCTCCAGAATGAGTTGTTGACGGTGTATGACTTGAATACGGGTTTTTACTGAAGGAAAATGACTATTTGTCGTTAAGATTGTCTTTCTCTTATATTGCTCATGCAGTTCACCATGAGCTTTTCCAGCTTTTGTAAAAGGTGTTGAAAAGATGAAACGGTTAATATTAAAATTTCGTTCAAAATGAGTTTCACGCTGGCGTAACTCAAACGCTTCAAAATATGGTTCAACAAAGGTGATTTGTATATATATTTTTTCAGGATCCAATGAAGAAACATCAACTAAATTAGAATCCTTTATGATAACGACAGTTTCTGATCCAAAACGTTCTTCATAAAACATTTGAAGACGGTTAAAGATTTCAGGAAGTTTTGTGAACGGAGGTTCCTTATAAATGTATTCGTTTTGATCTAGATCACCAAGTTTGGGACCATAAAATCCAACACGAAAATATGTTGCGAATACTCTTTTTCCACTTAGTTGATGGATACGATTGAAAGCTTCCTGTAACTTTCCATGAACTTTTGCAAGCTTTTGAAATTCTCTGAAAAAAAAGATGTATCATAAAATTTCTAGATAAAGAAAATCTAATATTGAACAACATCTACCTTGAATGTTCTAAAACTGGAATTAGAATTTTATAAACATTATTCATTGCTTCGTACATTCCAGCGATTTGAAATTTTTCAGCAGCAACTTCCAATAAGTTCTTCAAACCCGCTTCAGTAAAACGATTTCCCATGCAAATTCCGTCATCACCAGGACTCAAAACATCATCAGAAACTGCCGATTCAGAGAGAACATTTGGTGTTATATGTCGAAAAGAAACAGCACCGATGGGTAGATAAGTTTGTGACTCCAACATGTATAAATACTCTGCGACAAGAGCGCACATGTGAATATGACACATGGCTGATTCAGTGTAGTTTGATCGTTCAATATGTTTTTTTGACATATTTTCCAACCAAGTAAGTCGAAGATCGGGAGAATTTTGATATCCTTTTGCTATCCTATTCATTAAGTCAAGTAGCATTTCGTGATCTTCTTGATACTCTTTCATCTTCACAGTGTCAGATAGAATCATGTGCAAATTAAACAACAAATCTTTGACTTGTTCGGGGAAAGTTGTTTCTTGTAACTCTTGATTTTCTTCTTCAGCATAAACTAAAACAGTTTTTAAAGATCGTCTAAGTGAAGCTTCACTGAAAGTTGCATCGAAGTTTGTTCCACCCACGAGAGATGAAAGCGAAATAGTGATCAACATTTTTACTCTTGAAAAGTTATTTCCATAAAATTCAAAATTCTGACGCATTAGACAGTAAAGAGAGCCAGCCGCTTGCGATCTTACAGTTGACAATGATGATCCGCAATGTTTTAAAAGAAGCAGACAAAGATCAGCACAATTATCACTTTCTTCATCAAAAAGTAAATTGTGAAACTTATTTACGAAGGATCTTTGCGATGCGAAAAGATTCATCAGAGCATGAACACTTTGATTGCGAGATAGTGCGTGGAGCAATATCTTCAATACCGAACCCAATAAATTGTTATGAACTTCACATGTCGATGCTACTTGTATGATAATTTCTAATGTATCTAATATAATTAATGAAATTTCTGTAGCCAATGAACCAGCAATATAAATTGCATCTGGTTCTTCATATTTAGCAAACGAATCTCTTCCAAAAGCTTCTGATCCTTCTCGAGATGGTCTATTGAAGAACTGATCTTTACGCCAACGATACTTTTCATTTGTATTTCCTCCTTCTTTTCGACGGTTTATTAATTCGTTTCTTGCAGATCCAGTTCCACGAATGATATCTTCAAGTTTCTCTTTTAAATCAGACGTTTTACGGAAACTTTGAGATTTTTTTTGACCAACTGATGTCGGTTCGTTGTTGTTACTAACTCTTCCTTGATACTCAAAACAAGGAATGCAATTGTTGAGAATTTGAAGGAATCTGTGGACTTTTTGCAGCGGTAGGCATGTTATGAACTTCAATAGAACAGAATTCTCCAAATTCTTAATAACCCACAAGAAGCAAAGTAAAAGATCTTTGGTGTGACTCTCGTTTAATTGAGCTTTAGCCTGTTTCATGTTGTCGGAGTTTATTGTATAAAGATGACTTCCAGAGATGGCTTGAAAGATTTCCGGATTAATTGCTCCAACATTTGTTGAACCTTGATAATCATCGAGAAGATAATGCTCTTGCTTGAAGTTGTGCAAGGGAGCATTCATTACGATATTTAACAGCGGGAGATACAAAGCAGAAATCCTTGAACGAGCTTCCTTGGACCTATAGCGAAAATCAACTTCATGTGAGGTCATAAGGCTTTTAATACAACGAATCGCACG
This sequence comes from Clunio marinus, assembly GCA_900005825.1. Taxonomy (NCBI): domain Eukaryota; kingdom Metazoa; phylum Arthropoda; class Insecta; order Diptera; family Chironomidae; genus Clunio; species Clunio marinus. The sequence goes on along the minus strand of CVRI01000070.1, from coordinate 333,130 downwards.
GCCATGTAATGACTGGTTTTGCATCTCGAAAGCGTGTGCAATCTCAGTCAACATGAGACCGATAAGAAAGTGTTGTTGTCGGAAATCCACAGAAAGATCGGCAAATGCTGATTTTTCTTGGTTTGTGGGACCTGAAGAACTTATTGCCGATTGTTGGCTGTTACTTGATTTTATACTTAGAGTCGGTGAACATGGTGCTGAATTATTATATGTAAACGGTGTTCCAAATGGTAAATTCATCGCAATGAAATGTTCATGACTGCAAACAATGCGAAGAAAGTCAAGCTTGTAGTGATTAACTTCTGCAATTGCAGAGCTTTTCGTTGTCATAACTTTTAAGAAATTCTTGATAAGCATGAAAACGAAACCTCGGTCGAGAATATTAAACAAATCGAATATGAAGAAAGCTAGACTATTGTTTAAGCTCATTGCGAGATTTTTATCCGAGTTGTGGTATCCGATAATTTTTGTTGCAATCATATGAACAAGAGTTTGAACATCATCAGTGAATTGCCGCGAGAAACGATTCTTGCGCGGAGCATTCAAAGTATTGTTAAAATCTAAATGTTCTATCATACTTTTGATTATTAACTCAAAAAGCATCCAAGAGTTCGTCAATGATAATTCAGCTGCAGTGTTATTAGCAACAACCCAATGTAAAGCAATTTCCTCATGAAGTAATCGACAAACTTCGTTGTTTGATGACTCAACTTTATCAGCTGATAAATCTTCATCATCACCAACACTAGTTTCAAGTGACGAACTCTTTGCTGTGGGATGTAGAATTGTTGCCTGATATTGAACATAAGTAGATAGAATTGCTTGTCGTCCATAGGAAGATGCTTGAGTGTCTTGTTGAAGAATAAAAAGTTTGTCTGCAATCAAGCAAATAGCTTCGAAAACATTTGAATGAATTGACATGACGTGATTTCCTATAGTGTATGTGTGAATAAGCATTTCTAGGAGCTTATCCATAACAAGCTGAAGATTCTTTACTAAAGCATACAAATCGGAACATTGGAGGTCGTGAATCGATTTCTTTAATTCTTTCTCCATATTCATCTCGGAGCCAATATGCGGTGGAATCTTTTTACTCTCAAGACATTGTACAACGTAGAAAAATTTGCAGATATAGGAGTCCTCTGTGTAAACTGTCGAATAAGAGTCTAATGTCACGTTAAAAAGCGGTTTATGATTATCAAGCCATTTTGTGCCCGGCAAATTCACGTCAGGTGTGATGAAAGAGTATGACTTAGGTGGTTCATGAAGAAGTATCGGAAGATTAAATTCTCCGATGTTTAAACGTCCATCAATTAAAAGTGGAATCCATGACCATCCGATTGGAGTTTCAGTCGCATGTTGAACTGCTTTGTCAGCCCGACATGATACATGAAAAACAGTGAATAGTATATGATGGTTTTGATTCAAATTTGGTGGCAATTGAACTTTTACTTCATCATAAAATGTTGGATTACGATTATGATAATTGACAATTGTGTACATTTCCGATTGAAATTGAGGACATGAGCTTTTACCATAAATTATATTCAATGCATCACTTGATTGTTCACCAGACATTATTTGTATCTTTACTGCAATATTTCTTGCAGATCCAGCTCGTGTTGAGAAATTTAACTCTTTTGGGCTGATGTAAAGAAGATTGCGATAAGAATAATGTGGATTAAAGATTGGAAGTAAAGGAAACTCGAGTACTTCCTTCATTGGTCGTAGATTTCTTTCTTCTGTACAGTATGGTTTTACTTTAGCCAGTTCAGGTGTTAAAGCATTAATTACATCTCCATCATTATATGGACCAACTTCAACTTTTATAGATCCTGGAATGCATTTGTATTTTTTCATGATTCCATTTGGACGTTTTAGTTCCGGAAGAAACTTGAATAAATCTTCATCTTTCATTTTCTCAGACTCCTGTTTAAAGAAGCTCGAAATTGTTATTGAGATTGGCTTGAAACTTTCTATTTGATTCGAAAAATCTTCGTATGGAGAAAAAGATTGTCTTGATGTTTGATTTTCTCGTCTTTCGAGTGAACCTCGTCTTGATATCGATGTTACAGTTTCACTTGCCTTTTTCTTAAACTGATCGAAATTACTACTTGATTTTCTATCGAGACTATTCGAACTGATAGACGTCGAATGAAAGCTTTCTACGTCTCCATTATCACCCTTAAAAATTTTATTCAAATATAATGCAGTAAATCCAAATGGTGCTCGATATTTTCCTAAACGTTCTGTGTAATAGAGAGCGTTTGCCTTTGATTTTTCTATGTTCGAGTATTCTTTTAAATAAGGTTCGACGGAGTCTTGCGATGAACCTTGTAAAACTTTCTCTAAACGAATCACCAAGAATAGATCATTTGATGGGTGAGTAATTTCAAAGGCTGCAGAACGGCTAGTGGTACTGATATCTGTATAAGCGACATGAGAGTTTAGCATGTGTTTTATCGATTCAGAATTCATATCGAAATAAAAGTTTTCAGAAATTTTCTTCTTTGCTTTACAATCATAAACAGCAGCAGAACAAAAGATTGGTTCGATCTCTATGTCAAATTTTAGTTCAAGGAATTTTATCAAGATTCGGCTTCCGATATGTTCCATTGGAACCTCTGCAGGTAACCGTCGTTCAATTTTATCATTTTCCTCATGTAACTGAAGCGAGAATATATCTTGAAGTCGATTTTTGTTCCTTATGTCTTCGTTTTCGATTTCGGTTTTTTCCACTGTCACTCGTTCCAAGATGGGTAGAAGCGGATCAGAAGCAACTGATCGAAGATTAATTTCCTCGATCTCAAATCCAGAAACCCATGAATCTCTGCAGGATAAAGTTTTATCGGTGGCTGTTGATGATATTAAACTCGAGCAGCTCCCATTCATCAATGTTGAATCTTCCAAAGATGATATGAATGAAATACAAGAATCAATTTCATACTCTTGATGATGATAAGACAATGGATCTATTTTTTTTCCATATTTGTCATGTAAGACATCATCACGACAAGCAAATTTCACGTACTTCCATGGTTTAGTGAATGCTCGTATGCAGTTGTAAATTTGAACCGGAATGTCGTCACTTTTATTTTCATATTCTTCTGGAAGAACATAATTCTCTGTACGTATTTTTCTCGGAGTCGATACAATAATTACATCATTGGTTGGAAATTCGAGAATGTTACGTAAAGGATCTTTTACTATCAAAGTTTGTGATTTTTGCTGAAGAAAATCTTCAAAATCCAGAGAATCAACAAGGTCATTTAAGGATATTGACGATGAATAAAAGGAATTATTTGTTGCGATGATTTGGTCTGTTTGAACTGCTTTTCGAACTTCTGCTGCAGTAAAACTAAAAGAAAAATGATAAATAGTAGAAAGATTGTAGTTTTTTAACTTAGTTTTTCTTTGAATACAAATGGCTGATTATTAGAATTGCAATGTTTATTAATGAATTTGACAGATTTTAAGTATAAGTTTATATTAGAATTACTCTTTTTAAGCTTTCACATATTATTCATTCTGATACCTTGGTTTTAATCAGCATAAAGTTACAGAAATATAATAAATTACAGATAAATAAAGGAAATTTAGTCATACCTAGTTAATTTGGTTGTAAATGACCGCCGCGACATTTTTTTTTATAATATTTCACAATAAACTCAGTTTTAAATTTTCAGCTCTATAGTTAGTAGCTTATTATTTCTGACGATTTTTTTTGCAATTACCGCAAAAATAAAAATAAGGATTATTACTACCTAATTGTATTTCTTTGAAAATCACTTGTTAAGTTATGAAGTCTCTGAATCGTTCAAAAGAAATCACAAAACTCTACAAATTATGCACACTCACTAACACATTTGAACATTTTCCCTATTTCCACAACACATCATCTTTTGTTCGAAATAAAGAATAAAAAGAATCATATCAGCTTATTAATTATTCAAATAGTAATCAGTTTGATAAAAAATATTCAATCTATAGTTTCACGTCGATACAAAATTATTCGTCATCGTAGGTCCTTAATTGGGGAAGAGAAAAAAATCGCCGAAACTTATACAAGCAAATCAGATTGTTTTGTTTTTTAAGAAAATGAAAATATTTACAGTGTTTGTTCTGTTACTTTCAATATTTATCTGTTCTTCTGAAAGCCTCCAAGAATCTAAGTCTGGAACTAAAGACAAACCAAAATTGAACCATCCTAAAGAAAAGGACGAAGATTCAAAGGAAGAATCAGATGAAGAATTTGATGGATTTGTAAAAATTCTTGCTGGTGATTTCAATTATCCAAGTTCTGGTATAAAAATGGTAAGGGCTCCTGATCTGTCTAAAGATAGTGACAGTAAGAAGATAACTGATACACTTTCATTGATGTTGGAATCACAAGAAAAATGGATACAGAAATTTGAAGAAGAACTTGAAGAAATACATCATAGCGAATCATTTGATGACGTTAAAACTGAAAAAACAGCTGAAGAAATTGAAGGTGAGACTATAGTATTAGCTTATGTTGAAAATCTCTAATAAATGATAATTGTTGTTATAGCTGAAAATTTTTATGAACAAGCACTGGTAATTCTTAATAAAACCAAACACATAAATCGAGATGAAGGTTTTGTTCTGCTTCAGAAAGCAGCCGAGAAAGGACATAAACAAGCAAAAGCTAGAATTGCATGGGGTCATTTACTCGGCAATCCTCTTGAACTAAATGTAGAGAAAGCAAAAGAGACTTTTGAAGAACTTGTTGAGAGTGGATTACCAGAAGCTCATATGGCAATGGGATTCATGTTCGCAACTGGAATTGGATATAATGTTTCCCAATCAAAAGCTTTGGTTTATTATACATTAGCAGCAATAGCTGATAATCCTTTCGCTCAAATGATCCTTGGATATCGTTATTGGACAGGTATAACTGTTCCAAATAGTTGTGAAAAAGCACTAGATTATTACCGTAAAGTCGCCTCTAAAGTTGCATCAGAAGTAACATTTTCTGGCGGTCCCGCAATTCATCGTGTGCGATTACTTGATGAAATTGAAAATTCGGGAATAAGCTCAGGTGTTCTGGACAATGATCTAATAGATTATTATGAATTATTAGCCAATAAAGGTGATGTTCAAGCACAAGTTGGTTTAGGTCAGTTGCATTATCAGGGTGGCCGTGGCATTGCTCTCGATCATCGAAAAGCGTTAACTTATTTCACTCCTGCTGCAAATGCTGGCAATGCTGTTGCAATGGCTTTCTTAGGAAAAATTTATCTAGAAGGAAGTGAAAATATCAAAGCTGATAACGAGACAGCACTAAAGGTAATTGATGAACATACATCTTACTTATGAATTTACTTTTATTCTGCTTCTTTAGTTCTTCAAAAAAGCTGCTGACCTGGGAAATCCTGTGGGACAGAGTGGACTTGGTATCATGTATTTACAAGGTAATGGTGTCCCCAGAGACACTGAAAAAGCCTTGAAATATTTCACTCAAGCTGCAGATCAAGGATGGGTAGATGGACAATTACAACTTGGAAACATGTACTACAGTGGAATAGGTGTGAAACGCGATTTTAAACTCGCTAATAAATATTTCAATTTGGCATCACAATCGGGTCATGTTTTGGCTTTTTACAATCTCGGTCAAATGCATGCCTCAGGTGTCGGAATGATGAGATCATGTCCAACTGCTGTCGAGTTATTTAAAAATGTTGCTGAACGAGGCAAATGGTCCGAACGCTTAATGGTCGCATATCAAGATTATCGAGGCTACAAGTATGAAGAAGCTTTTATGCAGTATGGTCTCCTAGCTGAGCTTGGCTATGAGGTTGCGCAAAGCAATTCTGCTTTTCTTCTAGATCGTAGTGAAATAAAACTATTCACAAATCGACAAGAGGATTTATTACGTGCATTACAATATTGGGGACGAGCTGCAGGACAAGGATATTCAGCTGCTCAAGTTAAGCTTGGAGATTATCACTACTATGGACTTGGTACAGGAGTAATTGATTATGAAACAGCAGCATCGCATTATCGAATGGCTTCAGAACAACAACATAATGCACAAGCAATGTTCAACTTAGCTTATATGCATGAAAAAGGTCTTGGAATGAAAAAAGATATTCATTTGGCAAAAAGATTTTACGATCTTGCTGCTGAGACAAATGTAGATGCGAAAATACCTGTGGTGCTTGCATTATTGAAACTTCAACTTTTCTATAAATTTGAATCATTGCGTGAGGACAGTTTTTTTAACTTATTGTTAGGTTTGGATGAGAACATTTCATCGAATTGGGATCTTTATCTCATAACTGTCATCACAATCTTTCTCGGAATGATAATATATTCCAGACGACCTCCTCCTGAAATTGTTCATGTTACACTTCCTTCAACAAATGATGAAAATGTGAATCAAAACACTAGAGGAGAGCCAGATGAGGAACCTCAAGTGAATAATGATAGTACACAATGATTCAGTTAAAATTAATCATCCGACATGAAATTTTTTAATGAGTCTTTTTTAAGGAAATTTATAGTCAAAATTGCTTGACGAGGAAATTCCTCTTCGGCTATTGTGTTAAAATATAATGAAAAAATATTTGATTTTAAGATGAACATTGTTGTTTCCAATATGAAAAATTAATACACAAGATTTCAAAAAGATTTCAATTTGTTTTCCAATTATGTTTAATTCGACCCATCAAACAAAACTTTTCACATTTAAATTGAATTTAAAAAATATATCAACTCTTCTATGTTATTATTTTTAGCAGATGATTCGGCGAATGCTATTGTCTGTGAAATATGAGAAAATTTGAAATCCATATCTCGCCTTCCAAGGAATTTCATAGTTTCTTGCGAACCCTCAAACTTTAATTGATTTGTTTTCGTAGTTCGGATGAGATTTCTATGATGAAAAAAAAATTGAATATATAAAAAGCAATATAAGCTATCTAGCAAGTTTTTTGTTACATTTCTTTTTCCAACATTTGTTCGATAATATATTTTCCTTTTGACATCGTTTCATCCTGCTTGTTCCCTAGTATTAATATGGGAATATTTGATAAAGCTTTGTCAGCCAATATGGCGTATAGAAAACTATAAATATGAAACAGTTTTTAAAAATGTAAACACAAAAAGTTTTCGAAATTTTTTTACTCAGCCACATCTTTGATCTCCTTCTGTATCGTTGAACTATCAATTACGAATATAAGAGCTTTCGAAGTAGCTTTATAGGAATCGAGCAATCTTAAACGTAATTTTTCGTGTCCTGGAAGATCAACCAATTGATAAATTTTAGACTTCAACGTCAGCATTCCAATATTTTCTTTTATCGTTGTGAAAGAATCTATTTCTTTTCCGCTGATAATTAAGGAATAAAGGAGTGTTTTTCCCGATTCAGATGTTCCGGTCAGCACGATATCATTTCTTTTTGCTTTTTGGCGTTTGATAAAAAATATCATCACTGAAAATTACATCGAAAAAATAAAACTGTTTTTAAGCATCTCATTTTTAATTTGTTGTTACCAAAAGTGATAAAAATAATAAGAGCTGCCAAAAGAATAGACGTGTTGCCAAATTCGTCATCCATCATTTGCTCTTTCTTCACCGTTTCTTGGTCCATTAATATAGGTCGATTTTAAAAACTAAGAAACCACTTAGTTCTCTTGCTACCAATAAATAATATAATGCACAAAACTCAATGTTTACACGTTTCAGGATTTGTCACTAAGTGATGTTTTCGTCACTTTTTGCCTTATTTACGTTTTTTCCCTGTTATGTTTTGGATACCCCTTTTAGAGGCAGATCAATCTGCATCAAGGGGTAATTCATCGTTCTGCTTTTGCCAGATGCCTCTAAATGGAAACCAAGTTCATTTTCCTAGACTTTGATAAGTTTTTATTGGAATTTGCTGAATGGTTTTTTTAAAATAGTTTTTTAGCCGGTCAATTTATTGATGAATTACCCCGTGATCTGTATCTTTCAGGAGAGAATTGGAAGCAAATTGTTTATGGCAGTGATAGACATCAAAACAGAATGAATTTTTGCCAAAAATGATGTTCATAATTTATGCTTTCTGTTTAGTTTTGTAAATAACTGACTTTTATTCTCTCTCTTTCCATCATCGATTATTTATTCTGCAAGAAAGAACTTCCTCTACATAGCTCCAAAATTGTAACAAAAAGGTCTACGGAATTCCTGGCTTAAGCTTAAAATTTTTCATAATATTCTGTTTCAAATTACCTAAATAGAGATAAAAATTTTAAAACTTTTAAGTACCTAATATAGAAAACATGAAATTTGCGAAAGACTCAACAACTAAGTGAAAGTCAATCAAACGAAAAGCAGAAGGAAAGGAAAATAAAGGAGGAAACAAAATAAATAAACTAAACATTGCAATGATTTTGCAGCAAAATACATGCGAGAATATTGAAAATTGTTTTGATTTCAATTAAACCATTTTCAACGCTATACCTTGCTATGTATACTAAATTAAAAAATATTATTATCTACTTATAAATGAGATAAACTTTTTAGATAAAAATATTAAATAATATACTCATAGACATTAATTTTAAAATCATTACTAAAAAATGACAAGAATTCTAAACAACATTGCTCTTCTTAATGTTATTGCCTTGACAAATAAATTTATGTAAATAGATAGATCGCACTACACAGGGGAACTTTTATGATTTAATTCAATTCAATGTTAGTTAAATGACTAGCCACAATTTAGTCGACTTCTACCGCTTTCAACGTAAATATCTAAAATCAGGATTTTTGATTTATATTTTAAATACCTATCTATTTGAGGTGTGAAAACATGAGGTGAAAAAATGTATGGATTTATCTTTTTAATAAGTGCTAGAAATTTTTGATAATCAACAGGTGGCATTTTCAAATTATTATGGTTTTTGTTTCTTCGATGGCTAACCTGATATATTCCTTCACATTGAATTGTAATTTTCAGTTTTTGAAAGATTTAACTAATCCTTCAAAATATCTTTATGCATGTGAAGCAATAAACGTAACAATTCGAAGCCCAACAACAATAGATTTTGTGACGAATCTTCATCACCCTGGTCAGCGGGATAAAGATGTTAGAATATTCATCATAAAACATAATTTATGTCATAATCTTCCATTAAAAATAGAAAAGTTTTTCCCAAATCTGTCGGAAATAGAAGTGAGTTCCAGTGAATTAAAAATGTTACACAGAGATAACTTTGCATCACTAACTAAACTAACAATGGGGATTTTTTCGGAAAATGATTTAGAGCACCTGCCTGGTGATTTGTTCATTTATAATTCACTGCTAACTCACATTGACTTTTCACAAAATAGAATTGTCAGTGTTGGTCACAATTTTTTCAATAGTTTATACAATTTAAAATATTTGTTGTTTGAAGAAAACATTTGCTTTAATAGTTTTGAATTAAATGCAAGTATTGAGTTGGTTAAGAAAGAAATATTGAAAAGTTGTTCGAATGTAGTAAATAGTGAACAACGAAATGATTTAATTTCATTAAAAGTAGATGAAGATAGGAAAAACTCACATTTTAACGACACTACAAAAAATGTTACAATATACCAAGAAAATGTAACATTTTCACAAAAAGTGCCTCAATTATCGAAAAAAAGTTTTGGTAGAATTCAAACAATTTCGTTTCAAATAATTGTAGCATGTTTAGGTTTCGATTTTGTATCAATTTGCTTTTCCAATTAAAGAATTTGCGCGTAACTATATTTATAAACTATTTTATGAAATTATTATGCACAAGTATCTATAAGTATCTCTATAATTATCTATTATTATTAATATTATTTGCTTTATTCTTACTAGCCCAAATTTAAGTACATAAATGTAAATCATGTCAAAAAGGCATTTCTATAGTATATTTCATTATCATGGTCAAGTTTTCATAAATGAAAAAAAGCATTGAAAACATCAAAAAATAACATGGGCAAACTTTTAACAATATAAATTAAAAACAATCAAATCAAACATAGCATTTCAATAGTTTTCTTTTATATATTTGTTATGAAACATATATGAAAATTTCTCAATATTTTTATAGATAAATGGGATTATTTCTTACTTATTTGGTTTTGAATTTAATAACATGACATATGAGAGCGCAATAGTAATTAAGTTTATTGATGTCAAAATTTCACTGCTGCCGATTGAACCATTCAAAATATCCGCAAAAAATAAATGACCAGCGTTTTTTCTTCTAGTTTCCAGTGATTCAAGATTGAGATACGAACAGTGATCTCTTTGAGGGATCATACGCTTGCAAACAAATTTTGTAAATTTTCTTTGAATAGAATCGATTCTTTTCAAATTGTTTTCTGTAGATGGAGACCATGCGATGTTACAATATTTGATGTTGGGCGAAGAAATGAACAGTGGAGTGTTCTCAGAAGATTTTTGTTTTAAAAGTCTCGTGTATCGCTTAATAAACTTGAATTTCAAATGTGTCTGAGATATCTATCGAATTTCGAAGTTTTCTTTGTTTTCTTCCTTGTTTTCCAAAATTTTTTCCATTTTCTTTTTTCAATTTTTCTAAGGAGTTTCATAGTTCTCCAAAGTTTTGCACTTATTTTCGTTGTTTTCATTCAATACTTCTTCAATCATATTTAACAAAACTTTGAAGGGAAATGTCCGTTTTGAATTTCGTATTATTTTTCAAGTAGACTTTATTTACTCAATACAACGGTTTACTCGATACAACGAAATATTTTTGTCTGCCTTAAGTCATCGTTTTATCAAGTTATTTGGTTTGCATTTATTTAATACAATGGTTCGTCACGATGGAACCCCGTAAATCGAAAAAATTGAAAACGAATGTTGATATTTATTCTTTAAGATTAAAGACTTTTAGATTTATTTCTTATCTTTTCACATTGCATTCCTTAAATAATCGTTTAAATATTTAATATTTACCTTAATATTCTTGATAATTTTGATAGTACAAAAGGTGATAGGGAAAAATAAAAAACACGTTGATTACTTCTTCAATTTTCGCATTTTTATTACGTGACAAAACAAATATTTATGAGTCACTAAAAGTCTATTTTCTGGCGCAAAATTTTTCTCTTGTTGACACAAAGCATAAATTAAAAGGAAAGGAGAATTTTTGTACAGAATAAAATGTTTCTTTTTAACAATGTTTTAATCTTTTTTCATAAGTTCTTATTTACACAATTTAATTAGATGCTAAAAAATTAAATTTTTTATCAACTTATGTAGTGGTCAGTTGAACTTTTGTAATTGGTGATGATCTTGTTTTCATAAAAGATACAATTATACGAGTGATTGTTGTTTTTGATTTAACGAGTTGCAAGGACGTGTAAACGGTTATTAAATTTCCAAGGAAATCTCGTCGATGTTCTCTATCTGTTAATATATAACTTCATACACTGTCGCTTTCTTATCTCCAGATCCTGTCACTATGTATTTATCATCAGTTGAAATATCGCAACTAAGAACAGATGATGTTTCCTTTGACTAAAAGAGACAATGAAATAATTAGAACAAATGTTTTAGTCATTGTGTGAATAGAATTTAACATACTTGGAATATACTAGCGCCATAAGGTGTCCGCCAAGCATTTAATAAATTATCTTTTCCGGTTGATACAAACCATTTTCCACATGTGGCAAATCGTAGAGATAAAACACAACTTTCGTGCAAGTGGAGTTGATATTTGTCCGGTTTTGTAGCGTGTAAAACTTCAACATGTGAATTTTCCATTCCAACTGCAAGCCAGTCACCTTTAAACAATTTCAAAATTTATGTTATGTATTAAATGGATTGATATGAAACAATTAACCTGTTGGACAATATCCAAGAGAAAAGATTTGAGAACTGAAGTCATGTTGTTGAAGCTGTCGCCCTTCTCTGAGATCCCATGACCTTACTGTATTATCTAATCCGCCCGTCCACAATCTTGAACCATCTGGGCTAATATCTATACACGACGCTCCATCAGTGTGTCCTTGAAATTGTCTCACCAAAGAGTTATTATTTAAATCCCATACGGCGATGTTTCCGTCACTACAACATGAAAAACATACTTTGGAGTCTGGTGATATTGCTAAGGCATAACATGCGGGTGCTGCAGATGTTAATTCGGCTTTTATTCTAGGAGTTGGACTTGCTAAGTCCCATATTGAAAGATTTGAAGCCTCTCCACCAACAATGAGCGTTCGACCATCTGGTAAAAGCTTCACCGATCTAATGTAGTTGTCTCTTTGCTGAAATGCGTACATGATTTTTAATTATTAATAGAATGAAATCAATCAATGCATTTAATTTTTATTTACCAAGCAATCCAATTGACTAACAGGACTTTTATTTCCCGGTTGAGATATATCCCAAACTTTTACACATCCCTTACCGCCAGTATAAGCATATTTTGTAGGATTTGATATTGTGACCGCACATACTACTTCACCATGAGTTAGTGTGTTGATTTGTCGGGCTTGTCGTGGAATTCCCGGGCCATTTAGCGCATCAGGAGGAAAAGGAACGGGTTGAAGAATACCTTCGCCGTTCATATGAAATGAATAAGCCCTTTAAAATATATAATGGAAGGCTTTTAAACAAGGATCGGTTCAATTTAATATTCTTATTTCTTACGGTTTTCCACCAACACCAGATATGGGCAATCCATTTGTTCGAACATGAGAGTGAGGATCGTAACCTATAGGTTGAACTCGAGCATAAGGATCTGGTTGTTGTCTCTGATAAGGATCAGCAGGTCTCTGGTAAGGTGAGGCTGGATAACCAGCTGAATTTGGTGGAGCGATCGATTTTTGAGCGTTTGGTGTTATAGTGTTTGGTGTTGATGATCTTGCTTTAGCTCCTGGTGTTCCTGGCTTTTCGAGCTTTTCCAAAAATATGAAAAAAAAAGTTAATATGTATCTTTATTTATTTAAAATAATTAATTGTGGTGATGTCTTACATCTTTTGTTTTGAGATTTGGTGTCGACCGAGATGAACTTGAACCAGATCGAGAAAGCGGACGATCGTTTGTATTGTTCAACTTATTGGTTGCTTTTTCACTATTTTTATCTCCATTCAACCCGATACTATCCCTATCACGTGATTCTGCATGATCACCATTTGGACAAGGGGATGAGGAGCCCTTAAAAGAGGAATTTTATTTAGAAGTCAATTAGGTATTCATTGGTTGAATGAAATAATAAATTTTTATTGAATTTTTATACATAATTCTTTTTACTTTTTCGAGCGAAAAATGATGACACATAAAAGATGATCGATCAAGATCAAGCAATGAAATAATTACATCGTAAAAAAACTGAGAAAATAATTATGATGATAATAAGAAAAAAAATAGTTTTCTTTTATTTTTGTTATCACTAATTTTTTTGTGGAATCTAAACTATCGCATTGGTCACATTGCAAATTTTATTGACTTACCGTTTCATTTGCGACGTCAACAACCAAATCCTGATCACTCTTTTCTCCGTCACTTTCCTTAAAAATTGTCGAATTTTGTAAAATATATAGAAGTAAACAAATGAAATGCAAATAATAAAATCTAAAAAATCATTAAAAATATTAGAACTAATGGATCTAATGGGTAAATCTTAAATTCAAATGCCAAATTAAATACCTTTTTGTGACTGAAAAGAATCACTACTTATAAATTCAAATATGCAAATGAACTGAATTATATGTAGATCATTTAAGAATCTCTTATTTATTGGTTTCAAATTTTAAGTAGATTTTATGAAAGGAAAGATTAAAAAATAAAATTTTAGTGATGCATTTTCCGCCCGAAAATTACACAAAAACAAATTTCAATACGCTATGAACAAGTATTGTGTGATAATTGTAAATTTCAATAAAATAGATTTTTTCTATTACTATAGAGATATATTCTGACGTACCTGATTCATCTTTATATCTTCTTTTCGACGTTTTGCTTCTATATCAACGTCAAGTGGCGATCGAGCTCGGTATTCTTTACGATCGGCAGGTGAAACAGAATTTCTCTAAAAAAAAAATATCTTCATAATACAAGAGCAAACATTAATGAATAATATACCAATCGTTCTTCAACCGCTGAAACCACAAGTGGAACTTTAATGTCTTCACGATGGATATCTTGGGGGTTTTTTAAAAGAGCTTGTGATCCATGAGACAACCCCATAGGCCCAAAAGCACCTAAAGCTCCAAGTGGTCCCAGAGATGATGGAATTGACTGTGTTGGGGCACCAGGAATTTGTTGTGCATGAATTTGTTGCTGCAAAGAGAGATTTTATTGAAAAAATTAATTGTAAAAAAAAAGTTATAAAGTCAGGTAGAACATTATACACCAAATAAAAATTGGCAGTTTTGGTTAAAATTATTAAAATTCTATTAAGCAGTTAACTTAAAACTTAGATTAGTAAATAAAATATTTAAAAATTATGAGAAATAAGTGTAATTTTATATATGTATTTAAGCATGCGCTTGATTATGATAATTGTCTTTACATTATGATAATAATAATGAATTATAGTTATCCAAATAATAAATGTGCTTTAATGTACTTCTACTTTAATTTAGTCACATGGATTAAAACTTCCGTTTTTATTTCAAATGTAAGTCATGCAATAATGATATTTATTAGAAATGTGAAAGAAACATTTTTTAATATCTATGCATGCGAATAAATGAAGATCTAAACTCAAGTGTCTTTTTAGTTCATGAATTCAAGTCAAAGATTCATTTGTAAATTAGAAAACTTACAAGGAGCTGCTGGATACCCTGTTGCTGATGTTGCTGCAATATTTGAAAAGGAAGAATAGAAAGGACACAAAAAATTATCAACAGCAGCTTGAGATAAGTTTCATAAAGCAGAATTCATGTGCTTATGTAGCAGAGTAAAACATCAAAAAGTGGAACGGATTTTGTTTTCGAGTTTGAAGGTCTATAAGTTTTTTCTGTTCGGCTTATTTCTTATTTTAACTATTTTAAAAGATCAATTATATTATCAAGAATTGATTCATCTTAACAGAAAAATTATGCAACATAAACTTTCACTGTATGAGAATCAAACGTGAACACTTTAATGTGGTCATATCAAATCGAATTTGGTCATATTGCTCGATCGTTTGTGGCTAGTGTTCAAACTGAGAAACAAGGTTAAAATATAGTTATATATCTATATTAAAATAATTAAAAATAATAGGAAAATAGTTTCCATAGCATCTTTCAGTTTATTTTGTAAGCTGTAAATTCAAGAAACAGATNGCAAACAATTTTGATGCTCCTCGAAGAGCCATTATATTAGATATAGGGTAAAGTGACATAAAGTGGTTACAAAAAAAAAAGAGGACCTATTGTGGTAACACCTAATTTCGAATGCGATTTTCTTTGCTATTTTACATTTTTATGGCTCAAAACTTTTTACAGAAGTGCTTTGAACTATCTACTCTACTTCTGTACAAAGTTTTGAGCCATAAAAATGTAAAATAGCGAAGAAAATCGCATTCGAAATTAGGTGTTACCACAATAGGTCCTCTTTTTTTTTTGTAACCACTTTATGTCACTTTACCCTACCTTTTTGTGACTGAAAAGAATCACTACTTATAAATTCAAATATGCAAATGAACTGAATTATATGTAGATCATTTAAGAATCTCTTATTTATTGGTTTCAAATTTTAAGTAGATTTTATGAAAGGAAAGATTAAAAAATAAAATTTTAGTGATGCATTTTCCGCCCGAAAATTACACAAAAACAAATTTCAATACGCTATGAACAAGTATTGTGTGATAATTGTAAATTTCAATAAAATAGATTTTTTCTATTACTATAGAGATATATTCTGACGTACCTGATTCATCTTTATATCTTCTTTTCGACGTTTTGCTTCTATATCAACGTCAAGTGGCGATCGAGCTCGGTATTCTTTACGATCGGCAGGTGAAACAGAATTTCTCTAAAAAAAAAATATCTTCATAATACAAGAGCAAACATTAATGAATAATATACCAATCGTTCTTCAACCGCTGAAACCACAAGTGGAACTTTAATGTCTTCACGATGGATATCTTGGGGGTTTTTTAAAAGAGCTTGCGATCCATGAGACAACCCCATAGGCCCAAAAGCACCTAAAGCTCCAAGTGGTCCCAGAGATGATGGAATTGACTGTGTTGGGGCACCAGGAATTTGTTGTGCATGAATTTGTTGCTGCAAAGAGAGATTTTATTGAAAACATTAATTGTAAAAAAAAAGTTATAAAGTCAGGTAGAACATTATACACCAAATAAAAATTGGCAGTTTTGGTTAAAATTATTAAAATTCTATTAAGCAGTTAACTTAAAACTTAGATTAGTAAATAAAATATTTAAAAATTATGAGAAATAAGTGTAATTTTATATATGTATTTAAGCATGCG
>CVRI01000070.1:223196-312855 GCA_900005825.1 Clunio marinus | reverse complement strand
TTAATTTTTTAAAAAAATAGAATAATGGAAAAATATATTTTGAAATAAAATTGTTGATCACATGAAAAATCTTTAAGTTTTCTAAAAGTCAAAAAAATGTCAAGTCAAATAGTGGAGAGCTAAAGCAAGGATCATGGATTATCCAACTTTGCATCACATATATGCAATCTTGAGAACTTTAATTTTTAATTTCAAAGAAATTTTATCATAAAAAAACAAAATACTTACGAGTGATACTGTGCTTGTAAAAAGTTAAATTCTTCTTTGATGCGTTCTAAAGTGTCTGCAATAGTAAATTTAAGAGGGCCTTGTGGCGGTGGTCCCTAAAAAAGGAATATACCAAAAATCAGTTCACTGGTTTTTTATCAGGAGAAGAGAAATGTATTTAAATATAGAAAAAACAACATGATATGAACACTAATTAGATTCAAAGCCAAAAACTGTCATCACTACTTATGTTTTAGCTGTTGGCTATAATATATTTAAATAGTGTTTATACAGTGCTTTTTTTTAGAAAGAGACAGCTTTACTTCTCCACAAACAGCCCCATATGAAAAAAATAAAGCAGACTCTTATTTGCTTTCTAATAAGGCTTATCTCTGTCAAGTGAGTTATTAAAAATAATTTTGATTAACTTAATTCTTTTATTCTTTTAAGTTATAATTTATTTCGTGTCTTTTTTTAATTTTATACGTCTATATTGAAGCCCGAACTTTTCATGTTATGTGAAATACTTAAAAGTTTTTGTGTTTAAGACATGAATGATTTCTTTTGAAAGCAGTAAAGTTCAATATTTTGAGGAAGGAGTGTATAATTACGATGGTTATGAGGATACTTTCGAGATTCTAACTAACGACGCATAAAAGTTCTCATTCTATTAATACTTTCAGATATTCAATGCATTTACTTCTCTATTTTGTTATGATAACAATTTTCTAATTGTTTTGTTGTCAAATACTTTTATTAGTTTTCAAGTGTGGTTGTGTTTTCAAATATTTTGAGTGTCAGGCATTATTTCATTTTTGTCACTAACACACTGTTGATGGTACAAGGAACATGCACATCTTATTTTTTCATTAATCCTTTCAAAAAGACCGTTTAGTTCTCATTACGAGGATTAAAAAAAACATAGGTAAGACCAACAAAAATCACACCACAGAATGCAAAGTAAATTTGTGGAACAAGAACAAATTACTGAAAAAACACTAAGAAAATATATTTTACAGATGACTTAACAAAAAATCTTTCAGTTTAGCCCGCTTTTTTGACTTTAAAAATATAAATAAAGTTCTTGAAATCTCAAGTTGAAATGGATGTATAGAAAAGATTGTGCTTAATACGAAGTAGTAGTGTACACATTGGTTCCCTGGCACGAAAGTTGCAGAAAATTGTGTTACAATTATTTTAAAAATTTGTTATGGCAGGGGTGATATGTCTTAATGCTATGCCATAGATTATAATTACTGATTCCTTCAAGCTAAAGTCACATATTGATAATATTAGAAAACATCATTTAATTCTTCTTGGATCACTTGTCATTCGTGAGAGCATAATTATAAAAAACATTACACTAAAATTTAAGAGTGAACATGTGAAAATCAAAATATCTACGTAATGTGTAATAAGGGTCGGTCCATCGAAGTGCTTTTCCCGGCTGCCTCTAAATGATGCTTCGAAAAATACTAGTGTTTTTCGGGAAATACGTTCATTTTCCAAGATTTTGCTTAGCTTTTCATGGCATTTTACAAGAGCTTTTTATCATAATGGCACGTCCAATTGCTTTTGATGACCAACCCCTTGATGGGTAACTTTGCAGAGAAGACTTGAGAAAAGAGAATAAAGATTGAGAGAAAAAGAGAGAATAAAGCATGTAGCTAAGGGGGAATCCAACTAAGAACTTTTCCTGACGACCCAAAATATTGTTTTGAAAATAGTGTTTTCCAAAAAGAAATGAACAACACTACTGTTGATGGTTCAGTGTGAGAAGAAAAAAATCGTAAATAGCTATCATTATTATATTTTTCAAATTAGGTATATTTATTCCTTTTATACATTGTAAAAATGGAATATTTTCGTTTATCCGAACTTATCATGTGTACAGTTCGAATATTGAGTTTAATAGAATGAGAAGAACTATGTTGTGCTACAGCAACCAAAGAAAGGTAAAACCACTTGAGTTGATGTAATAGAATATACTTTTTTAAAGTTGATATTACAATTTTATCACCTTTTGCAAATTTTGAAAAAATTACTTTAATTTTCTATTTAAATCTAATGTTTCAATGAATATTATAAATTAAAGAAAACTATTATTATAACTACTTTTTTGTATAAACACTAAGTAAACACAAGAGGATTTTATTGAATTCTAAAAAAGTTTAATTTTGAAACTGAGATTGTTGTAATCATTCAATATTACGTTTCTAGTTTCCATTTGTTCTTAAGATTTATTTTAACATGTTATCTAGAACATAGGTTATTATTATATTCTTCTATCTGACGTTCTAGGGCAGGATAAATCGGGATTAATCTTCAAAGTTTCTCTTTCAAAACATTTGACAAGGTTGTGTCCAATTGAAAATAATATGGAATTTGAACCTGAACTTGAAAATTTAGCAAAAATATCTTGAGAATAAAAAACTTGTTTGAATTTGAATAGGAATAATAAATACAGAAAGGATAAATTATGATTAATCATCTATCCAAAGAAAACTTTTAGTTTATATTTATAGCACTTGAACAAAAGTAAGTAAGTGTAGATATTTATTTATACTTCATTTCAATTTAATTTTCCTGCACAGATACCGCACCAGAATCAATTTTTTTCGTTTACCTAGCCTTCTTCTTCTGCATCGAAAGGGAGGATTTTTTTATGAATTCACTCTTTGGATGCTTACCAGTAACATCATTCAGAACTCAAAGAAGGAATATAGTATAAACATATCGATATGTATGTATGTACAGCTTTCTGTTCGCTTTTAACAGAAATCCGTACACTCAGTGAATTAATATTTTTATTTCGAATTTTTTTTTCTTTTCGCTGCTTTTTGTTCGTCTTTATGCATGTTTTTTTGCCTCTCGGTTCCTATTTGTTCGCACGTACACTCAACCTATTCGAAAACATTTGGGTACAGTCAATAAAGCGTGCACCATGCGGTGCTTAAAACCCTCACAGATATTTTCACACCACAATTCATTGATCGATTGTACATTCCTTTGAAAATGTATAATGTACATAAAACACCATATCTAATATTATATTTATTGAGTGAATGAATGAATTGATATTTTTTTGTTTTGTGTTTTTTTTTTCTACTCCCTATTTTTGTTTTCATCTTTTCGATCTCATGATAAGGCTTCTTCTCATGTCTTTAGATCTAAAACAGATTCTATGTGATTTTTTTATTGATTATTTTCAACGATTTCTGAAGAAAAAAAAGTCCTTACTTCTTATGTATAATATTATTGGCTTCGATAGTTTTGGTTTTTGGAAGCTTCAATGAATTTCATATGACGTTTTTTAATAACATACGATATATTCTAGAGTGACGGAAACAATGCTTAAGAAAATAAAGAATTTTACATGTTGTTTAATCAAACTTATAATCAAACTTCCTCCCTCTGAAGAAAGAAATTCATTCACTAAAGTTTATAAAATGAGAATGAACAAAAAATGTCACTACTAATTCTTCAGATCTATACATAATATATCAACAAAAGATAACATATTGTGAATATAAGGATTAAACTTATAGATTCGAAGTAAACAAAATTATAACTAAATTTTTAAGGATAGAAATCATGAGTGAAGAATTTTTATCAATAATTATTATCAGAAGAAGGAAAATGGTTAGTAACCGTTAAAGATAAAGTTACCTAGTTTTGAAATTAATATCTATGATAGCAAATAAGCGGGATTTGTTCAAACTCTTAATTTAAGCTACATTTTGTTAAATTTAGTTTAGTTTATTCTTGACAAAGCTATTAAGAGCCCAAAGGAAAAACAAATTACAACCAAATCAAAATAAAAACCCTATTACTTTTAGTCGAAAACAAAAACAAAACAAAGACATTGTTATAACGAAGATGTGATAAAAATGAAACAAATGCTAGAAGACAATTTTAAAATTCTCTAAGAACTTTAAGTTCAATATTTCTCGTTTCTAAACAGCCAGTTTAGCACATATTTAGAAAAAAATGAGAAAACATTTGAGATAAGTTTGAAGGTATGAGTTTTCCTCAATATTGAGAAATAAAACTGATATGAATGATTGAATTGTGAGTTTGTATTTAGAGAATGATCCGATTCTGCGCTTAGTGCCAAGAAAAAAGAGAATGTAAATCTGTTTATAAGCATCAGATAAATAACTAACTAATCGGTTATTATTAAGTAAAGTACTATTACTATTTTTCTGCGTAATATTTTTCTCTGTAGGCATAATACCTAATAAGTATTGCAAAAATCCAAATTGTTTTTTTTTGTTTTACAAAGTCAAAAGAATGAACAAGGAATTGAGAATTTCTCTCCTTTGCTCGAATACATACTCTCTCCCGCCCATCATACGTTTCAATGTATAGGACAGGGTGTATAAAAAAAACTTTACAAAATTTTTATTTAATTTTTTTGTTTTCTTAGAAAACTTGTCAAATTAATAATCGAATAATTTTATTTTCATCGTCTTGAGTAACGAGTGCTCAACTCGCATAAGAGCTTACCGCAGCCGGGTGTCTACTTGCTGAAGCTGTTGGAAACATGGCGATGGTTTCCTTTTGTGTATTATATGAATTTGTTCAAAGCTTTAATCCAATTTTTAAGCTGAAAACTAGGAAATTTTTCTTTTTGTGCTTTTTTCTTTGTTGCTACTACTTTTTTTCACAAGTTTTACTTTTCATTACTGAATAAAATTCACTTTTATAGAATTTTTTTTACTCGCCATGACACGATAATCGAATTTCACATTTTTATTGAACTTTTTTTGTACAACAATCACCAACTAATATTTTCCTTCTATTTAGCTTCTTATATTTAAAATACCAATATTTTTAAACAGTTTGCATTAATAATTGTTTAGTCTTATATTGTTTAAAATGTCGTAAAATGGCTTCACGATACCGTTATCTTTGATAGTTTTAACACACAACCTTTAACATCAAGCGATTCTCATAGACTATTTTCTTTTTACAGTAACGTAAGATTTGTAATTATTGAAAAAAAGAGAGTCAGAGAGTCAGTGAGCATTCTCCATGGAATTTTGAAGCTGCATGTGTGTAATAAGAAATTTTGCTTCTGTAGAAAGTTCATTATTTATTTTGAATAAATATGTTGTAGCTTCGCTTAAGGCTAATAATATTCAAGAAGATTCATGTTTAAATGAATGGTGTGCAAGCTAATTCTCACCACATTTTTAGAGGATGATATTTTTTTTAGATATCTAAATAACAAATCAATGCTTAACTTTTAACTGCATAATAAGAAAATCTTTTGGTAACCAAAATAAAAACAATGCCTATATCTTAAAAAGACAAAATTGACTCAATCGCATTTTCTAAATATTTTTACTTAGAACTTAATTTTGAATTAAAGTCAAACTTTTTGTTTTATAATATTATATTTTGCAGTAAAATGAGTGACGCCTTACAAGAATCTCCAGAAGCTACAAGCCTGTGTATCGATAAAAATTTTAATTAAAGCTAAGGAAGTTAGATCTACCAAAACTTGGGCTTCGGGGTGTAATAAGAATTTATATATTTAGTTTCACGATGTTCAACGATGTTTCAACTGTTTGGTTAAAATGCTCCTTTTTTGATTAAAGTAATAGATCAGCCAGATATTCATCAAATTCTTCATCTCGACTTCTGTGATCCGTCTGACTGCTTTTCGTCCAAAGATTTTCTTCAATGATGTTTTCGTGGCGACCAGATTTTTCTTGACAGGAAGATACTTCAACCGCTTTAATTGAGTCATGTGTGTATTCGCCAATATTTGATTTTTCAGCAGGCTTTTCAAGAGACTCAAATTGTTTACTTTTTCTTTTAGACAATCTTTTGATTTCTCTTTTTTTACTTCTGTGATTAAGTTTTTCAGAACACTCCTCACATAACCCTTTAAGAAAAAGAGTTTATGTCATAAAAGTTTTAACAAAATAAATATTAGAGAAACTTACGAATCTTAACCAAAGCATTTTTCTTTTCATGTTTTTCAGTGTAACTAAAGTTGACTTCCCAAGTTCTTAAAGCTTCACTTCGCTGACATGATTTTTCACCACAAATAAACTGACCTTTCCCTGTTATAACTTCCTTTTCAATCCGAAATCTGTTAGCAATTCTATTTTCTTTGTATTTTGAAAGATCGCATATGCAATATTCTCGAAAAAGTTTGTCATAATACTTTTTTGCTATTCGCTCCTCCCATGATTCTGGGATATCATTTTCATTCCAAATAAATTTTAAGTTTTCAAGGATTACATCTTTGTCAGACTTCCATTTGCTTCGATCTCTTTCTCGGATGAGGCTAAAAAATTAGCATTACAATTAAATTTTTGATTCTGAAAATAAATATTATTTCTATAAATCTACCAACTTTGAATCTCCTGGTTTTTTTAAAACGTACTCATTTATAAGGTATTTATGATATTCGTATGGGTTCAAATGAAGTTGTTTCCTAATAGGTTGAAGATCCATGGCTGTCATTGTTAAATCCTGAGATGGAATAATAGTTTCACCTTCAATCTTTGTTTATATACCCATTAAGAAAGAATTTCTAATACATTCTACGGAATGCACTCTCTAGCTGAAACTCGTCTCCCCAAAGTCTAGTTTTAGGTGGAGAGTGTAATTATCACAACCGGATAAACGTCAAAACTTGTTTTACACCACTTCATATGTAAACTTAAAAAACTTTACACATCATAATGATGTGTAATTTTCTGATATTCGTAAATAAAAGAAAAATAATTTTTCATTTACTACCAACCTTTTAAAAAAAAGATAAATGCAAATCGAATAATCTAAATTTTAAATTTTCGTATCATTAGATTTAATCTAATGACATATATTTTTGGTGTACACTCCCTCAATAACCAAATTTAACGATTTTAAACAAAAAAAAGTTGAAAAGCTGAATGGAGAGTTCAAGCATTACAAAAACTTGTGACTGTAAGGGCAAAAGAACTTGTCTTCTTTGTGAAAAGCTTCTTGATAAAACTCCAAAAAACTATTACGAAGAGTATAAAGTAAGTACCTAATTGATGACTTTTATGTATTAAAATCTACCTAATTCAAGGTACTTAAAGGATACTTCAAACTTAATTAAAAAATGTTTGTTAAAATTTTTTATTAGAGTCGGCTATTTTTTTCCTATTGTCCAACCTGTGAGAAAATCTACAAATGTTGGGAATCCATCAATGGATGTGATGACCATGAATCAATGACGGGACACAATTTTCCAGGAGTGTGTATTATACTTGAATTTATATCATCTGAGGAAGCTGATTCGCTTGTAAAAGCTGTAGATAAAAATTTGGGATGGGATACATCACAAAGTGGAAGAAGAAAGAAAAATTTTGGCCCCAAAGTAAATTTTAAAAAGAAAAAACTTTCGATTGGGAAGTTTGAAGGATTTCCTCCATGCACCCTCTTTTTAAGGCAACGATTTAAAAACGTCGACTTTCTAAAAGACTTTATCACTATTGAGGAATGCTTTCTAGAGTATGATACGAACAGAGGATCTCATATAGATCCACATATTGACGATTGTTGGATATGGTAAGACGATTTAATATGTATAAATATTATCTTTCTCTCTTAACCAATAATTCTTTTTCAGGGGTGAACGAATTGTGACTGTCAACTGTTTAGGAAATTCTGTCCTCACATTAACGAAACATATTCCGATGTACGATAAACAATATAATATAGATTCAATGGAAAGTTATGAAAGCCAACTTATTGTTCCTTTAGTAAATGAAGTTCCCGATAATATTGTTATTCGAATTCCTATGCCAGAAAGATCATTATTGATAATGAGTGGACCTGCAAGATATCAGTATGAACATTCTGTTCTTAGAGAAGATATATTTTCAAGACGAGTTGCAATTGCGTACAGAGAATTTACATTTCCTTATCAAAAAGGTAACTCAAAATATGATGAAGCTGAGAAAATTTATAAAATTTGTGAATCAAAATGACTTATCAAATAAATAAATAATAAAGAAGAAATGTATGTAAGTAGACGTCAAATCATTTCTTTTGAAGGCTGTTTTATAACATTTTGTACCTTCATCCAATCTTTACGGTGGCCTTTGAATTTAACCCAAGAATTAAAAAATAAATAAATTCTTTTAACTTTTTAAATTATTTTATGAAATTTGAAGCAAAGTTATAAAAAAAAAATTCTCATTAAAACTTTTTTTTATTTAATACCATGATTCTATCAAGTTTTGAGATTTTTCAGGAAGTTTTAAGGTTTTAGCTGCCAGAAAAAACTGTTTTTTTGAAAAAGCTTTTTGTAGTAGGTGGAATAGGTATATGACTGGCATTTGTTTTTAGAAGCTAAAGTGTATATTTCAAATCTAAAAATGTAGAAGTCTTCATACATATAGGTAGTTATAAAATAAAAAGAAAAACTGTTCTTGGAAAATGACTAAATTTATTAAAATATTTGCTTGAAAACTTACTTCACTTTATATGTGAGTGTATGATATTCTTTTATATGAATTCTAATGCAATGTGCTTAAATCCAAAGTTTAAGGTTGATCAAAACTTTCTGTACTTGTTGAACAAAAGTTGAAGGGACTGGAAACGAAGTGCTGTATATCGAGAGATAGATGTGTATGAAGAACATTTTGCTCTAGATTTTGAGCAGTAATGATAGTATGTTATTTCAAGACTTCACCAGTGCAGATTTGTTTTCAATAAATATTAAAGATTATGAATGGATTAAAATAAAATAAAACAACTTTGGAACATAGATAAAAATGAAACGCCTTAGAAATAAATTTTAATTGTGAAAAAGGTCGGTGTGCTAATATTACCCTCGGTCATTTTCTATTTCATCTTTTAAATTCAAACATTTAAAATCAGAGAATAAATTTTGACTACATTCAGATTATTTAAATTACTTTCGGTTTACTGAGTATGAGCGTAAAACCAAGATTCTCAGGCAATATGAATCGCCTAGGGGCCAAGGGGCTGTTAAACTAAAAAAAAATATCAATTTTCCCAAAATTTGGTAATTTCTCTTGGAATTTAGGTAGTGCTTGTTTCCATAATGGTGCTTTAACCGGTAATTTTTTTTCGATGAGCAACCCCTTTGAGTCGCCCATAAAACCAGTTTGACTTTCTTGAGGTCTCGCATTTTGTGAGTTTTTTTATGTCTCTTTCTTCAAGGGGAAAACCAACATAGTGCTTTTTCACAACGACCCCCGAAATAGTGCTTCAAAAAAATTAGTGCTTCTCCAAAAACAAGTCCATTTTCCACGAATTTGCTTAGTTTTTCTTGGAATTACTTATGGTGCTTTTTAATGCCTTTTTTTTGTTGGTTTCCCCCTTGTCTTTCCTAATTCAAGGTCGATGAATATCGAGAAATTTCCAAGAAATATGAGAGAACATTATTAATCAAAAATACTTGAGATTTCTCAGCAAATTGCCTCTCTGAAATTCATTTATAGTTTAGTTTTAAGTTTAAATCACACAGCGAGGGTCCGAATTCTTCACAGTTCACACTATTTTAATCTCCTTCTATATTAATTGATATTCCATATAAATAATGAGTCAAAGTGTACTCTATACAATTATACTAATATTTTACATTATCTTTTGCGTTAACAACGGATTAACTCAATATAACGATGGTGTCCTAAACGATAGAATTCAAAATGTTTTTGGAAATTCCAGAGGAAATACAAAAAACGTCAATAGGGGAGGGTTTGGTGAAATTGTTTTACCAGAACCAGAGAATATTTCTCCTACACAAGCACCACAAGTCATAAATACAAACGGACAGATTTGTAAATGTGTTCCTTATTGGATGTGTGAACCTTCAAATAATCCTACAACAAGTACAACTGACAGTAGATTTTTTGGAGAAATCGATGTTCGGTAATTTAGAAATTATTTCTCAATAATTTAAATATTTATTTTTTGAAGCGCAACAGTAATTAATGTTTTTTTTACAGTTTTAACCCTCAGACCTGCCAAGACGTTCTTGACGTTTGTTGCACACCTAACAGAGAGACAAATGAAGTTATTGTACCGCCTAAACCTCCACTTTCAGTTCAACAGCCTACAGGATGCGGAATAAGAAACGTTAATGGTATCGATTTTTCTCTTGCTGGAAATTTACATAATGAAGCTGGTTTTGGAGAATTTCCATGGACCGTTGCTCTTTTAAGCCAACATACAGAATGTTTATGTGGAGGTTCTTTAATTCATCCTTCAGTAGTTCTCACAGGAGCGCATTGTGTTTTCAACATCACTTCAAGAGATTTGAAAATTAGAGCTGGTGAATGGGACACCCAAACGACCAAAGAACGTTTACCTTATCAAGAAAGAGACATTCAAAGTATCATAATACATCCTGAATTTAACTCAAAGTCACTTGCAAATGATGTTGTAAGTTTTTAATTTAAGATTTCTAAGTGTTTGCGATTTATGTGTGTAACATAATTTCTTTTCCTATTGAGGCAATTTTGATTCTAGATCAACCAGTAACACTTGATCAGCACATAAATGTAATTTGTTTACCATCTCAGGGATATTTTTCAAACAGCCAATCATGTTTTGCTAGTGGTTGGGGAAAGGATGTTTTCGGAAAAGAAGGAAAATATTCTGTTATAATGAAAAAGGTTCAATTACCTATGGTAGGGATTTGAAAGTAAATTATAGCGAATAGAGATTTTCGAGCTTTCGAATTTTTAGGTTCCTTTTCATAGCTGTCAGTCAAGTTTAAGAAAAACTAGACTAGGATCTCGATTTAATCTTCATCATTCGTTCGTATGCGCAGGTGGTGAGCCAGATATCGACACTTGTCAAGTAAATCAATTTTAACATTTGACCGATTTAAAATTAACTTATTCTTAATATCTGTTTCAGGGAGATGGTGGCAGTCCCTTAGTTTGTCCAGTAGGAATTGCATCTGATAATCGTTACGTTCAAATAGGAGCTGTTGCTTGGGGAATTGGTTGTCGCGATGCTCTTCCAGCCGTTTATACTAACATTGCACTCTTTCGAGATTGGATTGATCAACACGTTCAACAATATGGTTTTGATTCAAGCATTTACTCTTATTAAAATTATCTCAACATTTCTGTAATAATGTTATTTCATTTAAATAACCATTTCAAATGCTACTAAATTAATTTTAAAACATTAAACTGGAAAAGCTTATAAAACTAATTTTTATTTTCTTATTTTCGATCATTTCATAATGAAATTTTATAAGTAGATTAATTAATGTAAATATTTTTTTTATTTTACGAGTGTCCTTAAGTGACATGAAAAGTTTCAGCCGTCAATTCGGAAGGTTGAAGAATAATATTCTCTGATCCCTGCAATTATGTGAAAAGACTTGATGTAATACTAAAACAAATTGTTTCATTTATATTTTGTCGTGATAATATAAATGATATAGGAGCAAAAGTAAATTTTTAAATAGCTAATTAAATAATTCATTAGTTGCCATAAAACTCATGAATTGAATTCTAAATATTGTTCAGCTAGTTTTACTAGATATAAAACGGCGAACAAAACAGTCATGCTTTAAGGTAAGCTCATTGTTAGTCATGTATGTTTAATTTGATTCTTTAGTTACTCTTTTGCTACGTTGTATTTTTTACGCGACAACCATTTGAATTTGCTATCTTTCCGATAAGATAACTTAGGCGATAAAAGAACAGTCGAACTATTGAATCCACACTAATTTTTTCTTACTCATTTTCAGTATAGTTGTTGCATTTAGTGATAAAATTACAATTTACGGTTTAAAGTTATTTTGTGCGCAATGAAAGAACTTTCTGAAAAAAAGGACCGCCGTAGGACAACTTCACTCAATACTATGTTCCAAGACATGGAATTGGAGGTTTTAAAACAAAATATTTTTAACAAGCATAAGCAAGTGGTGCATGAGATTGATGAAAAATTAGATAAAATATTTGACGACTTTTTAATCGAAGTGAATAAGCTAAGCTTAAATCGTTTTGAAGTAGAAAAACTTTTTGATGACGGTTTAAATGGGAAACACAAAAGCAAGGCTGAAATCACTGTCAAACAAAGTGACAAACCTAAAAAATTTGAGCCTAGAGTTAAACTTCCAGAAAAGCATTTCCAACCCAGGAACGCCCTACTCACAGACCTGTTTGAAATCAAACACCTAAAAACGATTTATCACATTTTTATCGTTATCTTCAACTTGCTATTACTTAACGTTCTCATAGCAGACTTTGCTGATACGGGCAAAATAAACATAGGCTTAGGCCCGATTATAACTGGCTTTGGAGGTTTTCATTATGCTCTCATCATCTGGTGCATGATGCAAACAGTAACTTTTGGACTTTTTCCAGCATTTAATATTTGGTCAGTAATAACAAGGAAATTTTTCATAAAAAGTGACTTTGCTATTATATGGCACATGTTCAGTGTCTTAATTGTCGCAATGTACATGATCATATTTACATTGGTATTCACAAGAATGGTTATTTACTTTGATATGGCACCAGCTTCATCTGTAGCAGCATTAATGGAATTAGTAAGGTTCCTCATGAAATCTTATGCATTTATAAGAACAAACGTTCCACGTATCTTAAATTCAAAAAATAAACTCAAAACAGATGATAATGAATGGAACAAACCACAATCAAATGGAAAAATGAAAACAATAGAAAATTTTAGAATTAACGAAAAACGCCTTTTTCCAACTTTTGGGCAGTACGTATATTTCCTTTTCGCACCCACACTTGTTTATCGGGATGAATATCCTCGTACTAAACAAATAAAATGGAAATTCGTTGCCAAAAGTTTCATGGAAGTTATTGGAGTAATTTTCATCTACAGTTTAATTTCAGAGCGGATCATGTATCCAGTTTACAATCAGTTTGGATCACAAGGATATGAAGTCAATTTTAAGGATTTATTAGCATCTGTATTTAACAGTATGTTGCCTGGATTACTATGTTTCTTATGTGGATTCTACTGTGTTCTTCATTCATGGATGAATGCATTTGCTGAAATGTTAAAATTTGCTGACAGAAAATTTTATAGCGATTGGTGGAACAGTTCAAACTTTACTGTCTATTATCGAACTTGGAATGTTATTGTACATGATTGGCTTTACCTTTACGTTTACAAAGATTTATATGAATATGTAACAGGACGTAATCGTGTTTTATCACTATTACTCGTATTTACTCTATCAGCAATTTTTCACGAATATATTCTTGGATTCACCTTTAAATTTTGCTATCCTATTTTATTCGTGATGTTTCAAGGCGTTGGTGTTGTGCTAATATTTCTCACAAAAAAAGAGCACAAAGCTTTTGGAAACATTTTTATGTGGCTTGCAATAGCTATAGGAATGGGACTTATACTTAGTTTATATCACATGGAATTTTATGCAAGAAAGAACTGTGACTTTGATCGAGAAGACTGGAGGAACTATTTTATACCAATTTCATGGTCATGTAATGGAATAAAATTTAGCGACAATTGGGAAATGAAAATGCATTTTTAATTTTCTGTTTTGTAAGATTTATTTAAAACATGTAAATCTGTAAAAAGAAAAATACATTAATAAAAAATGAAAATAAACTTTTAGCTTATTTATTTATGAATTGACAAATAAGTAAAACCTCATAAGAGACCTCATGTTGACCTCACAAACCAACAATTATTGTTTCCTTGAATTTCACTTCTCTCTTCATTTTTTATTGTTGAATTTTTCGAGAGTATAATTTCTACCAGTTTTGGGCTATACCCTTGGTTTTGCTTAAAAACTGTGAAGCATCACTACGAATAGACAACGAAGATATTGAATAATCTAGGTAATGAGTAGTCAGAAAGAAGAAATTAAATAATCTAATAAGAGGTGGAATTTTTTAAAGAAATGCTTAAATGCTCGTAGCAACATATTTTTCAGTAATCTCAATCTTCTACAAGAAAAGAGAATCCCTTGATTCTCTCATATAAAAAACGATCATTCGTTTAGGAGATTTTAAAGTGATCGGAAGTTTTTTTCTTTAAAAGGTATGTTGTTCTTAATATTCGGAGTGTATCAATTAAAGTTAAAGAAATCAAGTTTTAATAAGTGCTTTTCATTATTTTAAAAAATTTAATAAATATCGAAACAAAGATTTTTAACTAAAATATTTATTATTTTATGACATCTTATTTTCATTCGCACACCACACTATCAGTTTAAATGACGAAACAAGCATTCAATAATTAGAACTTAAAGAAAAAAATCCCGATGACCTAAGTGACACTTTCAGTGTGGACATAAAAAAACTGTTTTAGGGTTACTCATTTGAAGCTATTCGGCTAAGCTTAAAAAGTTGATAAACTCTTTATAAGTGCTTTCAAAAACGGTTATTTGCTTCTGGCTCTGTGACACTAATGAACACGTTTGTGTGACGTCTTGAAATAATATAAAAAATCAAACCTGTTTTCCAATTGTGTGTTTGTTCTCTGTCATCTTTTGCATATTTTTTTAAAATTTCTTTTCAGATAATATTGTTTTGAAAAAAATGCTTGCGAAGTTTTGTCATCTTGCTTTTATTGTAAGTGTATTCTCGCAATCCGCTCAAGAGAAGGGAAATTTAGATGATTTGATCGGTGATGTATTTGGAAGCAATGAGCCCACTGACAATAGCTTAACAGATGTTGTTAATGAAAAGGTGGAAAACATATTCATATAGACAATTATAATAACTATGTTTATCGAAATAAATAACAGATTAATTTTACTTGCTCTAATTTTGTT
The DNA here is from genome assembly GCA_900005825.1 of Clunio marinus. NCBI lineage: Eukaryota > Metazoa > Arthropoda > Insecta > Diptera > Chironomidae > Clunio > Clunio marinus. The sequence continues at coordinate 297,884 of CVRI01000070.1, read as the reverse complement.
AAAGCTTTGCAACGGTGGCTTAGGGGAATGTGTTCCATACTATCTCTGCGTAAATGGAACAATTAATACTGATGGATCAGATCTCCTTGATATTCGTTTTGGAGAGGGTCAAGAATGTGTTGATTATTTTGAGCAGTGTTGTTCAGTTGGACAAGTGCTACCTCAGCCACAACCACCAAAAACTCCAGTTCAAGTTCAAAGTCAGTGTGGTTTTCGAAACGCTGAAGGAGTTGGATTTAGAATCACAGGGAACAGCGATGGAGAATCTGAATACGGTTAATATAACTATTGTATATAAATATCACTCTACATATAATAATGATTTTAAAATACCTATAATCAGGTGAATTTCCCTGGATGGTCGCTATTCTTAAAGAAGAAATAGCTGCAGAACAAGTTTTAAACGTATACCAATGTGGAGGTTCACTCATCCACCCGTCGGTTGTGTTAACAGGTAAATAAATGGCAACGATATTTGAATTATCTTCAAATATTGACCGTTTCATTTATGTATAAATTTCAGCTGCTCATTGCGTACAGGGAAAAACACCGTCAGCTTTAAAAGTTCGAGCCGGTGAATGGGATACACAAACAAAGAATGAACTTTTCCCCCATACTGATCACGATGTTCAAGATTTGATTATTCATCAGCAGTACTATAAAGGAGGATTGCATAATGACATTGCGTTATTATTCCTGAAAAATCCCGTTCAACTTGAACAGCATATAAATACTGTTTGTTTGCCCTCACAAGACACTGTATTTGATGGTAGTCGATGTTTTGCAAGTGGTTGGGGAAAAGATGTCTTTGGAAAAGAAGGGAAATATCAAGTAATTCTTAAGAAGATCGACCTACCCATTGTACCACATATTCCTTGTGAAGAGAGCTTGAGAAAAACTCGCCTAGGAAGACGTTTCAACTTACATCACAGCTTTATTTGTGCTGGTGGCGAGCCGGGAAAAGGTAAAATTAATTTCTCTTGATTAAAATAAATCGAATACATTTAATTCTTTCAGATACTTGCAATGGTGATGGTGGGAGTCCTTTAGTTTGTCCAGTTAATGGACATGATGGTCATTATTACCAAGCTGGTATTGTTGCTTGGGGCATCGGTAAGTCATTCTTTTTTATATACTCTTAAGCTCATTTAGGTAATTCGATTGTCTTTTAAAGGTTGTGGTGAAAATGGAACACCTGGAGTTTATGTAAGGAGTTTATTACGTTATATTAGTTTATACGTTAAAAAAGTTAATTTTTTTTCTTTACATACAGGTGAATGTTGCAAGGTAATACATAGAAATATGATAAGAAGAAATATTTGAGTCTGAACTATTTGCAAAATATCTATCTTTTACTTTTATTCTTCTTTCAAGTTCTTTTTAAGAACTGACTGAAATGATTATATTCACAGATTGATTGCAAACATTTTTGTCTTCTTCTTGAATAATTATTTTAACATCCAACAGAATACATATGAAAAGAACTTTATAACTTAAGTGAATGTTAGCAATCCTAGTTTTCTCACCTAACGATATACCTAAAATCCTACTCAAGACATTTTGATATTTTTCAGGTTTAGACACTGGATAGATGAACAGCTCAAAGTTAGAGGGATGGAATCTAACACTTACAATATCTAACTAATTACCTATACGAACTTTAAAATTTTATTAAATTTTCCAATACTTTGACGATGAATAACAGAAGATGTGATTTCTTCAACATAAATAATAAAAAGAAAACAAAAACAACTTAAAAATAATAACGGCGAGTTTTTTTTTAAAACAATCTGAGTCTGACTATTCTCCGGCTCAATTCTAGTACCCCTACTACACTTTTGATTAATAATAACATTTTCCGTGAAAAAGTTTCTGAAGAAAATTTTACTGAAACAGTCTTCATCAATTAAATTTTCTAGACAAAGACAATGGGAAATACTGACACAAAACTTAATTTTAGAAAAGCCATTGTGCAGCTAGCAAACAAGAACCAGGTTAACACAGGAAATTCTACCCACACAATAATTGATTTTTTATTTATTTGCCAATTGATTTTTCATTTCATTAAATATTTTACTTTGTAGCCTATAAAACCTGAAGATGTATTTTGGGATCAATTTTGGACTGAACATCAAACATCAGTTCAAGGTAAAAAAGATTTTTTTTATTGAAATTCTTGAAAATGAATTTGTGACTTTACAAGTTATCCAGATGTTTACTCAAATCTTTTAATTGCATTTTTGGATTTCATTTTTTTATAAGATGTTTTTGTTCTGGTAACATCAACTGAAATTAGGAAACTTAGACAGGAACAGCCCGAAAATCTTGCAACACTTTGCTATAAATCCACCGAGAGATTAGTGAAAGCTGTTGATAGCAGTTGCAGAACCGCTGCAGAACAGCAAATTGTTTTGAATTGTGTGAGGTTGCTTACTCGAATAATACCATATATCTTTGAAGACAGTGAATGGAGAGATTTTTTTTGGTCTGCATTGCCATCAGGAAATGACAAAGAAGAATCAACTCCTTTGGCTCAAAGTTTACTTAATGCTGTTTGCGTGAGTTATACTTAATATAGTTATAACGAAATATAAAATTGTCACTGAATAGAATTATGTTTCAGGATCTTTTATTTTGTCCTGATTTCACAGTTACAGCAGTAAACCGTAAAGTGGAACCGGATAAAGCAGAAGATTTGATTAACATTGATAGCTGTGAATACATATGGGAAGCAGGCGTTGGGTTTGCACACTCGCTGCCTAAAAACGCTCAGATGGAAGCTAGAAGGTGTGAGCTTTTAAAGTTATTGCTCACATGTCTAAGTGAAAGCATGTATTGGCTGCCAAACATCAATAGTAATCTTCCAAATAAATGGATTCAGTATTTCACAAGTGCTGAGAATCGTCATGCTTTACCTTTGTTTACTTCCCTTCTAAATTCTGTCTGTAATTACGATCCAGTCGGGACATTCGGTGTTCCTTACAACCACTTACTGTTTCAAGATTTTCAAGAACCTTTGGTCGAAGTTTGCTTACAACTTCTTATAGTAACACTTGATCACGACATTTCCTGCAACTCACCCACATCACCCACGTCATCTATTTCTACTTCTTTTCATGCTGCTGAAGAAGGCGTTGATAATTTATTTATCAATTATCTTTCGAGAATTCATCGTGACGAGGATTTCCATTTCATATTAAAAGGCATTACAAGACTTTTGAATAATCCTCTTGTTCAAAATTATTTACCAAATTCTACGAAACGATTACATTGTCATCAGGAATTGCTTGTATTTTTCTGGAAAATTTGCGATTACAACAAAAAATTTTTATACTTCGTGCTTAAGAGTTCAGACGTCCTCGACATCCTGGTTCCTATACTTTATCATTTGAATGATTCGAGAGCAGATCAATGTATGCTAAATTATATTTCAACACATACAAAAAATTCAATTATTATTCTTTTCAAATTTTAATAATTAAGCTCGTGTGGGATTGATGCATATTGGAGTTTTCATTCTGTTGCTATTATCAGGTGAACGAAATTTTGGAGTGCGCTTAAATAAACCATATACAGCAGTAAGTCAATAATATGATAAAATGTTTAGTATATATTTTAAAGTATCTATTTCTGTACTCCAGACAGTTCCCATGGATATTCCTGTTTTTTCTGGTACACATGCTGATTTACTTATAACAGTTTTTCATAAAATTATTGCTACTGGTCATCAAAGGCTTCAGCCGCTTTTTGACTGTTTACTTACAATTCTTGTAAACGTGTCTCCTTATTTGAAGACTCTCTCAATGGTTGCTTCAATCAAACTTCTTCATTTGCTGGAAGCTTTTAGTACTCCTTGGTTCTTATATTCCTCACCATCAAATCATCATTTAGTCTTTTTTTTGTTGGAAATATTCAACAATATCATTCAGTATCAATTTGACGGTAATTCAAACTTAGTATATACAATCATTCGCAAGCGGCAAGCATTCCATGCTCTAGCAAACATTCCATCCGATATAAGTTCAATTAACAAATGCTTAAGTAGTCGCAAAGTGAGTGGTCGTTTACAAAGAACGATCGAATTAATGAAGAAAACAGAAGCTGATAATGAATCAGATTACGTACCAGATGATGAAAAAATTGAAGAAGATATAGAAGAAGATTTTACAAAACCTGAAAGTACTAGTGTTAATTTTGAAGAATCGAAAGCTACAGATGATATAGCAAATGAAGCCCAAAAAGAAGAAATTATAGAAGAGTCAATGGAAGGTTCTAGACCGGCACTTCCAGCAGAACCAGGAACTCTTAAGGCTACTCTTTTAGAGACACCTGCCATTGGACAAATGACTGAGAAGGAATCAGCACATCCAGATCCTCAACTTCTTGAAAACATTACAACTTCGAAGGCTCCAACCTCATTACATGATATCACAAACGGTGAAACGGATTTGGCTATCGATACGGTGTCTCCTGTAAAAACTCCCTCTCAATTTAAGCGAACTATTAATACAAGAGGAAGTATAAGGATTACGCAAACTCCCACAGCTCAATCAACAGTATGGCTACCAACATCAGAATGGGTGCAGTCTTGGCGTTCAAAATTGCCCTTGCAAACAATAATGAGACTTCTTCAGGTACTGGTACCACAAGTAGAAAAAATCTGCATAGATAAGTAAGTCTACTAATATTTTTTTAATGTTAATGTTAGCTAAAAAAACAATCTTGTGTTTAAAGGGGACTGACAGATGAAAGCGAAATACTTAAATTTCTTCAACATGGGACTTTGGTTGGGTTACTGCCTGTTCCACATCCAATTTTGATCCGTAAATATCAAGCTAACAATGGAACAAGTGCATGGTTTCGAACTTATATGTGGGGGATCATATACCTTAGGTAATTAAATAATGCCATTTGGAAAAATTAAATTTTTTAAGAAAAACCACATTTTTAGGAATATTGATCCAGCTATTTGGTATGAAACAAATGTGAAACTTTTTGAAATTCAACGTGTTTAAGACATCAACATTATATCAATGTATGCTTTCTATAATTCATAAGAGTGTAATCAAAGTCCTGTCAACACCCAAGCTTATTGTTTATTGATTTATTCAAATGTATCTTAAGTATCTTTATGAACGATATAATTAACAACTTGTTCGATAATTTTTCAATCAAGAAGTTAGGATATGTTGGCATTAATAATGTCTTAAAACGTTTTCTTTTGTCAAGGAATGAATATCAGATAAATTATTGAAGCACTGTCTGAAAATTTTATAAAATAAATTATGCATTTCTCTATCGGAGAATTCTTTCTGAGTATGTAAAACATATTTACGTCTACAAATTTTCTTACCGACTATTTACTTTTTGTATTTCGCTACTAGCGCCATTATTTCAAACAACCGTAAAATATTATAGTGTATTTCACTCAGGAATCAAGAATTGACTAGAAATTCTAACCATTTGATCAAGTGAAAAAAAAGAGCTTATACTAGAGCTTTAGGAGTTTCAACAAAGTATTGAGAATCCTAGAAAAAGGTATTTAGTGTTATTATCCTAGTTGTTTTTTATTAAATAAAATATTAATTAAAATTACATATCAAACCATACAAGGTTTGATATGTAATTTTATCTAATTTACACAATAACATAGCGTCCTGCTCGAAACTTTTATACAACTTGTATAAATTATTTATTTATGGGTTACGCTGATGGATCACACTGGAAAGAAAGAAATTTGAAGTTTAGTCATAAAAGTCGAACAAAAAGCAGGAAATACTAAATTAAAGTCATTTACTTTCAGATTTATCTTTAATTGTTAAAGGATCTACCGGATAGAATAAAACACATTTTTACAGGTAAGAATTATGTGAAATTAAAGTTGAGAAGAAACAAATTAACTGAAAAAGAAATTTTAATACTTTTCAAGTTTTCTGATTCATCTTTTTTTTAAATTGAGTAGAATAGCATATTTAAATATGTTTTATTAGTGAATTTTCATGCTATATTTTCGATTTGAAATAATATAAACATTCATGTTATTTCATCCATGATAAATGACATCACTTTTTTAAGCTTTAAGCTCAGTAGAAAATTGTATTATAATGTGAAAAAAAAAAAACTTAACGGGGATGATACGAAATTAGTCGAAATATAAATTCTACGCTAAGAGAAATTGTTTTTAAACTGGAAAATGTTTTCTTAGTTATGTGACTTTTATTATTTTAAGCATCATTTTCTACTTTTTGATGGCGTTTTTTAAAATTGTCTTATTGAGCAAAACTTGTAATTTTCTGCGTTATAATACGCAAACTCCACCTAAAAGGAATAATGTTTATTGAAAATTATCCTACACACTCTCCTTTTTTTTATTCAATATGAAACATGTATTGATTTTATCCTTCAGTGTTGTGAATGAACTTGTTCAGTGTTAAAGCATTGTCCAAGAACCTTGTTGATGAATTCATAAAAAAATTAAATTTTTTAATATGAATGTCTGAAAAAATTAATTAAAGCATTATATACCTATATCATCCCAAATTAAAAGTCCGATATTAAAACGCAAACGACTTAAATAATTAAATCATTTAAAAACTTAGGTAAATAAACTTTTTTTTTACTTTGGGAGCATATCTAATAATTATTGGTGAAAAGATTTATAAACTATATTAATGGAAAATATATCAACTTATTCCTAAGAATGCCTGCCCCAGCAGCGGAACCAGCTCCACCAAGGACTGAATTACAAGAATTGCAGCTTAAAGCGACTGAGAAAACTGATGAAGTGAGTTTTAAACTTAATTCATTTATTTATTACAAAATTCTGAAACAAATATTTGATTATTTTTCAGTCCTTGGAGTCTACACGACGAATGCTCGCTCTTTGCGAGGAGGTGAGATTTTTTAGCTTAAGCTTTATGAAATGCAATGAAGAAATCATGCGTAAGACAAATTTAAGAAAAAAAGCGAAATATCGGTAAATATTTGAAAAAAAAAAGCTAATCAAGTGAAATCATATAAAAAAGCAACTTGCCGTATATACATTCCTTAAAATTGTCAAGTTTTTAACATGCTTATTTTATAGTTATCATGTTTCCATACCTTATAATCTTCAAATAATGAGTGGAAAACTTTTAACACCCTTTTATTTAACAAAAATAATATGTTGAAAAAGAAAAGCATTTGCTATTTTATACTAAAAAACAGTCTAAGCTAAATTAATATTTAAGTAATATAACTAGATATTAGATGAAACTAAACTCTGAAATAAATGTTGCTGCTATGGGCAGCGGTATAGAACCATATAAGACTGATAAATTATTATTAAAAAATTTGCCGCTGCTGTAAATTTGCATTTATGAACTATAAAACTTCCAAATAATCTTGAACTGAATGAAGATTATTGAATTAAAAATGTCTTATTAAAAAAATCTATCGATGTAATAGATAATAATGTTTATTAATAATTTGTTTTCCAATTGAGAATGCTTTCTCAGATTGTTATATTTCCTTCATTTTTGCTATCTGTCTATTTCATCTATTCTACTCTTGTAGCCATTGTCTGTACACATTGAGCTTTAATTTATAGTATAAAAATAGAAATTAACATTGACACAAAAATTACCTAATGAAAACAAAGCTCATCATTATGAAATATTAAGATAAAATATTGAATAACACTCTCAATCTTTAGATGTCTGTGGAGCTTGTTGATGTTGCATGCAGAGAAATGATATCTATGTTCTGCTACAAATCATTATCCTATGATTCTTTTATTCCCTTTTTCGCTCAAAACGTGATTTTGAAATTGACTGTAAGAATCATGCGATCATGACACAACATACAAAATATGATAATTAAATTTCAACGCTTATATGTGTCATTATTATATCTTTAGTCTTATAAATCTATTTACTAAGCATTGTTGTGGTTCTTTTTTTTTGTAAATTTTAACCTTTTAATAGACTGTTTACCTATAATACCCATAAACTATAAACATATGTTAATTCTCCTTCTCTCTACTCGTTACTCTTTCAATTTTCTACATACATATATATCTCACTCCAACTATATTTATTTCTTTTGAAGGAAATATTCACACATTATGTTTAAATTTCTTAATCACAATTATGCTTATTAACAGTTCTAAAATTTTGAGACAAATTATATTCAAATTCGATTTAAATAACTTTCGGTTAAAATAAAAGATAGCTAAGCTATGTACTAACTTTGATGATGCACGTATTAAATGTCGTTCGAATAAAACTTTGAAAACATATACTTATTAAAAAGGCTACAGACAGAAAGGGTCATATAATACCATACTTTTGTATTCCCACCAGTACCAATAATGATTTTAATTTTTTTTATTTTAAATACATGAAAGAAATCAAAAAAATATTGCTATCTATTACTATCCATGAATCTATGACAAAATATATATGCAATATTGCCAGACTACTATTTCACTGCGTGAGTAAATAGTTTTTCTCTGTATGTCCTGTTAATTTCTTATTTAGAAAATAAAAATATGTATCAATAGACAAATAAAAAACTTAATGCAAACTCAAAAGTGCTATTCGAGAGTATTTTGCATAGATACAAAATAAGTGTGTCATAGGTTAACTAAATAGTATTCAGTTCGATTCTGAGCCTTTGTTAAAAATGTTTTCATTGTTTAGTTATGTTGATATGCAAATGCTATAAATTTGTAAAACAAATGAAAAAAAAAATCGTCTCTTCGTTCTGCTCTGTTCTTTTTCAAAACCTAATTAACTTTATAGATTTGATATGTCAAAGAAGCAAATAAATAAGAATTGGTACTTATTGTTTTGAAAAATAATTGCCTGGGTCGGTATGTTTGCATATTGGTGAAAAACAATTTAATCAACTTCTAATCTATTCGACAATTTAATATTATAAAAACATAATTGTAGACACAGATCCACATTATTTCATTTTAATTATACAACATACGCATTGAAAATGAGACAAAACATTAATTTATCCGTAAGTTTGAATTAAAAAGTGACAAAAAACATATAGGAATACTTATTTGGAAATACATACCTAAATAGATTATCCTTTTAGAAGAAAAAAAACTTTATAATATTTCAAAAATATTTCCCTAAAATTCACTAACATAAGCTACATTAACATTGCAAAATTGATATAAGTTGAGATGTTTGAAACAACTTAGGTTTCTTGAAAATTTCTTAAATATTTAATCTAAGTATTATGAGTCTGTCAAAATTTATTTTCTGCTACACAAAACTAATATACTTACTACTTTTATGAACAAAAAATTAAAAAGACGTTAATTTATTATAATTGCCGCATAACATCAGAGCAAAGAAGCTGGCATTCGAACTCTTGTGGCCCTCGACGATCAGGGAGGTAAGATCAATATCGTCAAATACTTTAAACAAAGCATCAATCCCATCACGTATGATTTAGTAGATTGATTTTATTTTCCCTCCTTTTTTTGAGTTTTACTTGATTACTTTCTACACAAGAAGTCAATATTTTTTCGCTTATAAGTCCAAGTGTTTAAATAGCCTTTTCTTTCTCAATCCTAAAATAATGTGATAAAATAATATGTGAATGAAACCTTAAAAAAACTTTAAAAGAATCAACTTAATTCTCAGTTTACTTTGAATAGTTTGTCTCATTTTGTTTAAAATGAAAAATAAATTATCTTAAATTAACATTCTACTCAAGATGAATAACAGATAAAGAGTTTACCAGTAGTTATTAACAAGAAATACTTTAGAAATAATTTAGATTTTTTTTTGCAAGATGAGCTTGGCTTGAGCTTTTATTATAAATATATTGCAGCTGATTTTTATTCATTGTACGGGTTCATATAAAATTATATTATTTACTTTACATCTAGATATATTTAAATGCATACACAAAGTTTCGCATATGTTTATTTTTTAGTTTTTTTACAATCTAGTTTATTAGAAATTTCATAAAATCATTTAGAATCTGTTCTATACATTATTTCATTTGGATGGTAACTTCTCAAAAAGCTCTATTTTTTTAAATTTTTTTCTTTGTAATTATTAATTTTTCATAATGTTGAAATCAAAGAAATGTTTAACCATATTTAGTTCAATAATATCTCTCTTTAATACTTTAATTGATTGAGTAATGTTGTCATTATCATTTGCCACTATGAGTCTTGCCCTCATATGCTTCTGCATTAGGTGGTGGTTCCTATATGGGCCTGTTCTTGATCTAACGATGATGATGAATACCTTAATTGCTTTTACAATAATAATAATCGAGGAAATCTTACATTTCTTTATGCGAATGGTTTTGAGTTATGAATTTTTATTTTACTATAAACTTATCCTTTCATTTTTAATAAAGAACGGTTTAAAATATGCTTTTTATAAAGGAAGAAAATTGATGTACATATTAAATGTTATGTTTAGATTAATGATTGCATATTTAAAAATAAATATCTTATCCCTATGATTATCCTAACCCTATAATTATTTTATCTCTTTCGGAAAAAATATTAAAAAGTTTGAATGAAGAATTAGCAATTATTACATTTGTATGGAAAAATTTCATTTCTAGAGTGAAGATATTGGTGCCAAGACTTTAGTAAATTTGAAAGATCAAGGCGGTAAGAAATGCTTTTCAATTTTCAATAGAGCAAATTTATATTATTGATAGATTAACTTACTTATTATACTAATAAATGGATAAAGATTCCTATCTATAAATATTTAACGTATCTACGTGTTTAACAGCAATATTTATTTTCAAACGATTTGAAAACAGAAATGCAAGCGAAATGAAATTATGATATAAATAATAAAAATAAAACTATGGTAGTGATTTGTGAATTTTGACGCAAAGTAATATTAGCTGCAAACAAATTATTTTGTTGCAGACGATTTATTTAAATTCTCAACGCGTTGTAGAAATATTGTAAATGTAATAAATATTTTTGTCTAGAGCACTGAGGTTGGGATGCGCACAATCGTTATGCTGGATGAGCAAGGAGGTAAGAAAAACGAGCGATTAGAAGCTATAAAATATTTCTCATTCTTAAATGCTTAAGAAATACGTTCGGACTCTTAAGCTGGTGACTGTGCGATATTGAGATCAGATACTTAAATAAAATTTAATTTATATACTTCAAATTTTGTTGTCTTATATTTATAAAAGAAAACTTTTACGTTCAAAACATAATATGTGCAGTTTTTGGAAAGCACTTCATTCTCGCAGTTTCAAAATTGTAATAAGTATTAAAGATGGAGATACCTACTTTAAAAAATAAAAATAGAATGACTATACAACGAGAAAAAAAAATGTGTATGATGATGCATTATAAACCACATCCGAAATTTCCAAAAAATAATTGAAAAATTTTGCTCTCACACTAAATAGAATAATAAGTAAAAAATAAAATATAAATCGTCAATAAATTTTCTGTTAAAAATTTTAGTGGATGGGGGTTATATTGCTGTTTTTTTAAAATGTATTTTGAAATCTAATTGTCTTTGCATTAAGGCACAGAATCACTACTATGAATAATATTCAATCACCCACAACAGTGTCACAACAAAAAATTATCACATCTACTTGATTTATACTCGATAAATTAACCATAACAGAAAGTAAAGCTTGAAATTTTAATTGAATTTTACACTATACTGACATGTGAGTAAGCTTAAAAATAATAATTCTAATTTTTCTTCAAACCATAATATTCTCCAATGTTTATTGTGTTTTTGTTTGTTTTTTTTTATTATTTTAAGACTGTCGCATCAAGGATGCAAGGTCTTAGAATGAGTATTTATTTACCATAGAAACCTTAACGTATTTATTTATATTTTTTTCCTTAACTTGATTTTAAAACACGCTCAGTCTTAATTTAAAAATTCCTACAATTCTTGAAAATTCATTTTGTTTCAAACATTCATTCACATGAAAAACAAATGAACAACACAAATAACTATCTTTATGATAGAATTATCTACAAATAGATAGTTCCTAAGGACCGAATAAAGTTCTAATGGTTTAAACTTATTGTTATGTTTTTGTAGATATCTACATATGATAATTTTTTTTTTGATTTTATTTTTGTCAATTTATAATAATTAAATTTTCCCGTGAAAATGATAAAGAGCAAGTTTACACATTCTATTGCAGACGGCTACATTTTATTACGCAGTCAATTTTGATCCCAATAAGAGTCATTTAAGAGCTAATGCATGTGGAATGTTTGTTTTCTTTACATTTTTTTCCCATATATGATTCTTGTTTTGTTCAAAAAACATCAGTTCCTCTTTCGGGATATTTTGTAAAATTATTTTAAACTGACTAAATTTATTATTTATTAGTTGAAGGGTTAGGAAAACTTGCAAGCAGAATTGGGTTATAGAAGCTTTTTTATTCAAAACTACAATTTCACGATGTAAACATTTCAAACACCTCACTTAACTAGAAACTCATGAGAAAATCCCGATTCTTCCTGTAAAATGATATTTGAAGATTTTACGAATTTTAGGAATTTTAAATATTTTATCATTATGGTTGGTAATCGCGTGAATTTGTTTATATTATTATCATCCAATTGTCAGCACAGATAACCTAACGTCCTTTTGAAAAATTATAATTTATTTGTTTTTAAAATCTAACTCCATAATCTTTGTTTATCATAACAATTTAATTCTCTGAAAAATGATGAAAAGATTTTATATAAATTGATATACTGAACAGAACAACTGGATCGAATTGAAGAAGGAATGGATCAAATAAATGCTGACATGCGTGAAGCTGAAAAAAATTTAAGCGGAATGGAAAAATGTTGTGGCATTTGCGTTTTGCCCTGCAATAAGTAAATTTTGAAATTTTCATGTAAAAAAGTTTTCTTTCAAATAGAATATCTCAATTTTTCAATTAGAAACGCATCATTCAAAGAAGATGACGGTACATGGAAAGGAAATGACGATGGCAAAGTTGTGAATAATCAGCCTCAACGAGTTATGGATGATCGCAATGGTCTAGGCCCGCAAGCTGGCTACATCGGACGGTAAAACATAAAAATTCTGGAATAATTTGAATAAATTTAAAAAAAAATTCCTTCAATTAGAATTACAAATGATGCTCGTGAGGATGAAATGGAAGAAAATATGGGTCAAGTCAACACCATGATCGGAAATCTTCGTAACATGGCACTCGATATGGGATCAGAACTTGAGAATCAAAATAGACAAGTTGATAGAATCAATCGCAAGGTACACAATTTGTCATTTTTTACTTTTAAATTCCTCGAATTTAATGTTTTTATTTACACTACATCTTTTATTTTTTAATTTTAATTTATTTTTCGGCGCTTAAAGTTATAATACTTAAAACAAATAAAGAGTATGGAACGCGAAAACTCTTTAATGTTTTTTACGTAACACTGTTATGTTAAAAGCATAAAAGTGTTTTCGGGTTCTTTACTCGTTAATTGTTTTAAGTATCTACTTTAATTTTTTGCTTATAAGTTTGTTTAAGAGATTTATTTTGAAAATTTAGTTTTTATAAATTTCCAGAAGTTTAGAAAACTTATTCTAATTATGAAAGATTTTAAAATATGAATCATTCAACTCTATGTTTTCTCCTTTAATCTTTCCAAATATTAAACTTGTTATCATAGAAATTGTATTCTATTTATTTTATTTTTCTAAAAAACTTATTAATTTGGAAATATTGCATACCTACTAAAATATGTTCCATTTTTTCTTCTTTACCTTTTCTCACTGTTGCTTATAAAATTTCTGTTATTAACAAAAGGGAGAATCAAACGAGACGAGGATAGCAGTAGCCAACGAGAGAGCACATGATTTGCTCAAATAAGCTGATTTTCACGTATCAGGGAATCTCCTATTAAAATGCTATAAATCTTTTCATGTCTACATACACATTTTGCTGAATGCTAATAATTAAAAAACTTAGTATCTACATGATTGAAATAAGAAAAATTTTACTACGAAGCTGAAGCTTCAAAAAATTATCTGTTTTAAAATTCTTCCTTATTGACTTTTAAAGGCTAAAATTTTGCGTTTACTAATTGTGTTTTTTTTTGAAAAAGTATGCCACTCTTTATATTTTTCAACATTGGTTTCTTACAAAAATGAAACAAGAAGAACTGAAAAAAAAATTGTAAGTACAAAATGATCTTTAACTAAGGCACAGTGCCTATGTATATTTACATTTTTGATTTATTAAAAAAAAGTAGAAATGAATTAATAGAAGGATACATAACTAATGAGAAAAAAAATAAATTTGTGACGCTTATGATTGAAGGTAGACAAGTCGAACCAAATGTAACGAAAAACCTCATCGAATCGATGCCTAGCCGATTATTGGAAGTAATTAAAGTAAAAAGTGGACCAACGCGTTCTTAAATTCATATTTTAAAAAAAACTTATTTATTTATTTTTTTTTTCTACTTCTTTCTAATAAATCAATCAAAAATATAAATCTACAAAATGACAGCGATTTAGTTAAAGATTATTTAGTACTCACATAATTTTTCCAGGTTTTCTCGTTTCTTTTTTATAAGCTAACAAATTTGAAAAATACCAACAATCGCTGGTGTACGAAGAATGTTCGATCTAACTGTATTTTTTTCAAGTTCATCAATATATCTTTCAAAGATTCTTTACAAAAGCCTTAACACTAATCATTAACATTCAAATATTTGTTGAACAAATAAGTATTACGCAAACTTTCAATCAAGCAATAAAAGTTAAAGACAAAATGAATAACAAAAGTTTAATATATTCAACAAATATCTTCAACTTATCAGAGTGAACAAATATTATCTATATCTATTGGTTTTAGATATTTTATTTTTTTATTTCCTAACATGGTTTACTCATTCAAATAGTGCATATAATAAAGAGATATCTTTCTATATATTCCATTATTGCTTTGAAACTAACTTTAAATTAATAAGTAGAATACTAGGTAACTTGAGATTTTGCTAAAACTGGCATGAGGAAATTTTGAAAGTAACTACGTTCGAAAAATTTATATGACATAAAGATTCTATCCATGTACTTACCTAACTAAAAAAGTCTAAAATCATTTCCTTTTTTTTTTCTAAGTGTGTTTATGTGAAAATATAAAAAAGAACTTCCACACTTTTAAAAAACTAAATTCAATAACTATTATTAGAATAGATTTTGGAAATAAAACCGAATGATTTTTATGTATTTATTTAGGGAGAAGATAATTATGATCGTTTGGATGACGCGAGTAAGCGAGCTGGAAAGTTATTAAGGTCCTGAATATAATCAGAGATCTTCATTATTGTGCTTATGTTAAAAACTGCAGCAACTGAGTGAACTGAAATAGACGTACGAAAAAGCTCGGATATCCCAAGAAATATAAAATACTCTCAATTATAAGGAAGAACGACGAACTTGCATCAGTTTAATGAATAATTTATTTGCAGAAATAAAAAATAACCAGAAGTTATAAAACACAGTCAACTCTATTTAAGAAATGCTTTCAAAAAGAACAAAATTCCCTCGATATATCATGTAAATTTCCGGTCTCTCCAAATATTTATTATCAAGAGTTGATTGTAATAGAAATTGTAAAAGATTATTCTAAAAATATTAAGATTAAATTTCTTGCGTTGCATTATTTTGTAGTTCCAATTTAACAAAAGTTGTTTTCGAACACTTCTTGAACAGATAAACAAACTAAATTGTATTCAAACTCTCAAATATTTGCAACCAGAAATTTCGAGATCAACCTTAATTACTTTTATAGAAATTTTTTTCTCCAAATTGTTAACTTAAAATAATTTGCAGAAAATTTTAAAATTTATTGAAACGAAAAAAAAAATTTGTGAAAAAATTAATTAATCAATTAGCAAGTTTAAAAAATTGAAATTTAATTATGAGAATTACCTATATATTCGTTTTATTATTCAAACATTTTAAAAAAAGTTAGAGATCGAAAGGAAGACTCCATAGCTTTCCTGTGCTCATAAAATAGGCAGAATAGCAAGTTTGTCACAGTCAAAAGTTTGTACATGAAAAGTAAAAGTTTTTAATAATTGCAAGTGTGTTTCCTTTCCTTCAAAACTGTTAGCTTTTGCATAATAAAAGCACTAAAGCTAGGAAATTGCTTATTTACAAAAATATTAATGTAGTTGATCCAGAAGTTAATATTATAAAATAAGATCGCGATTTTACCAATTAAGGTCAGAAACAAAGAATTAAATGTTGAAGTTTTTTTTTCTGATTGTTGAATTATTTATGAAATATAAACAATGAAACATGTTGAGAGCCTGTTGTATTTCTTTAACTAAAAAGAAACGGATAAGATAGATTAAAATAATTTAAAATTGATAAATATGAAATTTTTTATGATTAAATTTACAAAAAGTTATCGATTTTTGTTAGTTTTACAAGGATGGTAGTGTGAAATAAAAATGTTTAAAGGAGACAAAAATTGACATCGAAAGCTTAAAGTAGTTAAACTTTGTGAGGTAAAAAGAACATTTTCTAATGATTGAGTAAAAATCCTAACAAGCACGCAACCGTGAGCAAATTTAATTTCAAATTCGTTTTTTGGTTATTAAAATAATGCTTTGAGCTTTCAGAGTCAGTTTTGATACCTTCTTATGCTACCCCTCAGTAAAATCATATCAATATGTATAATAATAAATTTNTTTTCTTTCACATCGCTGATAAATTTAAAAAAATTCAAACCTGTGTCATTCTAGATATTTGTTAATGTTAAACGTAGGTTCTGTTACGAGCTTTATACATTTCATAATTGATTTTTATTTGCATTAAACTGAAAAACTTCAAAGCTGAAATATAATAAAAATTTTCGAGAATTAAAGGATTGAAATGTTGCACATTTCGATAGTTTAAAATGTATCAGCAAAATTTAGTTTTTTCATTTTATTTCATCAGAAGAGTATAACGGGTCATATGACATTGTTTTTAAAATCACTATGCCACAATTCTCTTTAAAAGCCATTTTTCTGACATCATTGTTTTCACACTTAACAATTCTAGCTAAAATTTTTTAAAGTTTTGCTTTTGCATGTTTTTAAAAAAAATTGAGAATGCGATTGTTTAAAAATTTTCATAACTTAAATTTAATGGAGAATTTGGGAATTGTGTAATAAAACAGCCCATAACAAAGTTCATTTCATGTTGTAAACGTATAAATCTTGTAAAAAAGTTAAATTGATGATGCTTGTTTTTAATGTTTAAAAAAAATAAAAATAATTCAAACTACATACTACCTAGCATCAAAGAAAGAATTCTTATAAATTTTGAACCTGTTGACTGAAGTTTACTTTGAAACCAATGCATTTGAATGACGAAGTAAGAATATGACAACGAAAAATAGACAGAATAAATGTATTGATATTTCAAAGATTTTAAACTTATGTTTTCAAATGTTTTTTACACAAAAGCTTTTTTTATCCAGTTATAGGGAAATATAAATCCATTCCTTATAAGTAGAAAATATTTTAATAACTATTTCATATAGCAATGTCTAAGCTGAGATGATGTTACTAGTCGCTAAGTTTTATTTCGGACAGTCCGACAAAATCCTCGACCATTTACTATAAATACACATTTTTTGATCACTTTAGTAGATACAATTTTTTGATCAAATATTTTATTTAAATAAATTTTCAGATATTTACTGCGGATAATGAAAAGATTTTCTTTTGCGGTGAATACAAATTATTTCTTTTTCAATAAGTTTTTAACAGAAAAAAAGTTGTATCCTTCACATTAAGAAAATGATCTGAATGTGTTGATTTTTCATTCAAAATTGTAGTCAAAAACTTCAGAAGAACCTGATATTATATGTAGCAGTTTCAAGAAAGTTTAGTTAAAATAAATAATATGTAGCATAATTTTTTTATTGAAAATATGAAGCTTCACAAAATTTATATAAAAATCAAAATGTTGATGGACAATAATGTTTTTTATTCATTTAAATTAGAAATAGCTTTGTTTTGGGCTTTTAATGATTTCTTAAAATGGATGCAATTAAGTTTTCTGAGCCTTTATAGCTCTAAAAACTAAAAGTATTTCATAGATTGAAACGTTTTTATTCGTTTTTTTGCTGTTTTAACAATATTTTTTATATGTAGATATTATTTTCTTCTTGGAAAAAAAGAAACGTCAATGACACGTATTATTATATAGGAAGTGTAGATGTATTGTTGGTTGGTGTTGATGTTAGGACAGAGGCTGATGTGTAACGAATATTTGGATGTGATGTTTGAATATAATTCTGAATATAATAAAATTCTGTGCTTTGATTCAAAATTGAAAAAAAAATTCAATTTCAAACTAATACAGCATTATGAAAACGATTCGTGACATTGATAACTGATGTAGCTGATTCCAAGTGACAACTCACAACGAAGCTACGCGTAAGNACACTCTTTCCCTACACGACGCTCTTCCGATCTTTATATAGGAAGTGTAGATGTATTGTTGGTTGGTGTTGATGTTAGGACAGAGGCTGATGTGTAACGAATATTTGGATGTGATGTTTGAATATAATCACACGGATTGATACACGAATCGCGAGAATTTGAGTGCGATGTTGCACGCAAGAGTGTTACAGCAACCTCATGATCTGGAGCTTTCTGTGAATCTAGTCATTTTTGACGGGAAGATTTTTTCTTTTTCCGTTTAAAGAAGCAACAGCATCTTAAAGAAATTAAAAAGTCAATACTTAGTCAAATATTTTCTTAAATCCTAATCCTCTTTTTTTCAACTTACTTTGTATCATCTACCATTTCTACCTCAGGTTGTTGAGTTATTGGAGTGTTTGAATGTCCAGCTGTTGGATCATCGGCGTTTAATTCTCCATTTGTTGAGCTCACCACCTGTAAAAAAATCAAAAAAAAAAATCAATGGAATCAAATTTCAGTTAAATATTATTTTAAGCCAATTAAACAGTCTATTAATATTTATGCTAAGTATTATAGAAAATAATCAAAAAATAATCTCAAATAAGCTTCTTAACTAAAACAAACAATTTTAAATTTCAATATGGAAGTGAATCTAACATTTTTAGTAGAACCTGTATTTATGATTGTGAAAGTTATGATTATGGGATTATAATTTAAACTATTCCATAAACTTTTCTTTTTATTATAGTTGAACAATTTTTTTATTTCTTAAGTCTATATGATAATGTGAAAAGCTTTATGTTTAAACGATAACGAATAATTCAAAAATACTCGACTACAAGCAAAAATCATTCGTTATATAGGTAGCCAATTTGAGTGCTATCGATTATCTTTGAGATAGAAAAATCGCTTTTAGGATGTTGAATTTTTAACCAACAGATTTTCTGATTATGATTATTTGTAAATGTACAGAAAAAATTGTTTATTGCCCTGATGTTATCTAATCATAGTAAAACTTAATCTGAATGATTAGATAGAAGATTAAGAAATTCAAATAAAATGTATTTAAAATTGACCATTCAATAAATTAATTAAGGTTGTATGTTTCAAATTATATAGAAATCTTAAGGTATGACTTATTCGTAAGTCATATTAACGTACCTGCACAGATCCATGTCTATCAGCAGGTGTAAGATTACCCAAATTCCCTTGCTTGGGTAAATCTGGCCATGCGGCTACGCCACCTCCTTTACTTGTCTATTTTTATTTCAAGGGTTTGAAAATGTTACAGGTTTCAGTGAGACGTTATTTTATGAATTTTTGCGTTCCCAACCGATGCAGTTATACAGATGTGTATACATTACGGTGTGATAATGTATGAAATTGAGATTGATCAAAAGGAATGATAAAAAAATGTAATCGAAACGTAAGCGACTATGTAAGTTTGTTTCTTAACTTTTGAATTTCAGAATATGTATAAATTTTGAATTCAAACCTTAAAATAATTTTAAAAGAATCTTCTTACATTGAGTTGATTATTTGAGATTAAATTTGTACAAGAGGCCACGCAAGTACGTGATATTTGAGAGCATTTTTCTATATGTGGCCAAGCATTATTTCAAGATAAAAGATTAATATTTCTGCATTGAAAAATCTATTTATAATTTAAAAATAACTTAAATGATCACAATTAGATATTTGAGAAAGCTTTCCAAAATCTAAAATACATTTTATATACATCTACAAATCTTGCTTATTCTTGATTTCTTTTCACTGTTAATTGAGATCGTTTAAAATGAGTATAACCTTCGGATATTCAATAATAAGTGTGTTCAATCTTTTAGCGTAATTTATGATGGGCACTTTCTGCCAGTCCGGAGAGGGAAAAAGTAAAGGCAGTTCTAAACTACCTGTATAGGATATGCTATGAGGATGGCAGTCTCTCAGTCCGGACTGCCAGGCCCTGAGATTTTTGGGAAAATCGTAAAAGTATGAACAGTTTTTAACTAGTTAGGTACAACATCATCAAAAGATCATAATTTGTAGCCCTATAATTCCATATTCACAAGCTTTACATTTCAAAACTATTATATATATGTGAAAGACAAGTAAACTTCCTCATTATAAAGATATCAAAAATTGCAATAGTTTTTAAAACTTCTTAATAAATATTTAAGAAAAGGGAAGATGTATTTTCAGTACTTGTTTCAATACAAAAATTACAAAACTACTTCCGACGACAGTAGCAAATAAGATCAATGATGTTTTTATGTTTATTATATATCAAATATCTAATTTATACTCAACATTGAAACGATCTACCACGTATGAGAGAAAAAGGAATCTGGACAAAATTATGCTGCTCCAAAGCTAATGGTGCATTTATCTAAACTTCCTTCTGAGTAGAAAGACCAACTAAATAACTTCTCGCTATGTTTTTCCGTTAGCAAAAAATGATAAAAATATTTCATGCCAACCTCATTCATATACATGCCATCTGTCATCTCAAAATTTTCATCCTCGTAATCAAAAAATTCTCCATCCTTTGTTATTAAAAAATCAACAATTTGATATAAAATCAGCAGTGCAAATTTTTCTTTTTGAACATTCCATTAATGAAAATACAAAACTTTAATGTTAAAAGTAGATTTTCAGTCAGGCAAAAGCATGAGATGTACAAAAAGAAAGGTCATAAAATATTCAAGGAAGGCATAACATCCTTTTAACAAAGAATTAATTTTCATATTTTTACAATGATTCAATTTAAAAATTTTTAGTGATCAAATAATGATTTTGCCGATTCTTTCTGTATTGCACAAATACTTATAAAAATCTATATAAAGTCAATAGAAATTAACCGAAATCTATGCAATTCAATTCGATTAAGTTTGTATGTATATATTATTATTAAGAAATTAAATATATTTTTACCTTAGTTGGATTATGTTTGTCACGATTTGGTGACACAACAATCTCATGTCCTGTTTGTAATGATCCCACAGGTGTTGACTATATTTTGAAAGAGAAATTTCAATAAATAACTTCAATATGAAAATAAATAATTGAAAAAGCAATACTATTCCAGAGAACTAATTGATTATGAATTATCTAATTTGACACAAGGATATTAGCTATTAACGCTGAACAGATCAAATCTTAATGAAATATAATAAAAATAAAGAGATAATTTAGGATCGAAATTTTTTAAGTTAATTGGATATAAAAATTTACTTCTCCAGTTATTCATCAATGAAATTAAAAAAAAATTCATTTCTGATAAGCTTAAAAAATTTTAATGCTACAAAAATATTTTCTTGAATTTATCATAATAAATTATTATCAAAAATTCAAGTAGAAAAAACTATCCGGCTATTTATATTCAAGTGGCACTGAAATGGGTATTATATTTATCAAGCTTAGCCAATATTACTAATAACAAAGCATCACCTTTATAGATAAAAAAATTGATCACCTTTTGTGATTTTGTTCTTAAAATATTGCTTGGCGGCGCATTTCTTAATACTTTTAAAGCTTCGAAATTCCTCGGCTAAATTTTATATATTTTTTTAATTTTGTTTGAAATTGAAAATAAGTGTCAATTATGATTCAATATTTTAAAGCTTCTGCCACTTTTACATATATATGCAACTTTAGTTGGTATTTTTTTAAAATGAATTATATAATGAATAAAAATGATTTACCATAGCTTTACCCGTCCAATCAAATTCACCATCGTCTGCATAGCCTTTCCGTTCATAAAGATCTTGAAAGATTTTTCGTAGGTAATCGTAGTCGGGTGTTTCAAAGAAATCCAAACGTCGCACATATCTCAAATAAGTAGCAAATTCTTCAGGATGGTTTTCACATAATACCTTTTAATAAGAATAAATAAATGGATTAAAAATATCAAATATTCCAAACAACATAATTTTAGGAAACTTACTTCAATTGGGGTTGCTCTTTTTGTTTCACCAATTTTTTGATAACGTTCTTTCAATGTATCAGCTTTTAATCCTTGCCAGGGTAAAGAACCACGAAGGAAGTACATAAACATATGTCCCAGTGCTTCTAGATCATCACGACGGGATTGCTCTTTACCCATATGAGTGTTTATTGACATGTATCTAGCTGTTCCCGTTAATGATTTGTGTTCCCGATATGGAATATGTTTGTTAGTATCTAAATCAATGTATTCTTTGGCGAGACCAAAATCTTTGGAGAGAAGAGAGATTGATATGTTTTGACATTGCTTATATGATGAATTTGAGTTGAACTATTTACCTATTATATGTATAATTTTATCACGTTTATTTGAACTTCTTCCAATTAAAAAATTCTCTGGTTTGACATCTCTATAAATTAAATGCCGACTATGCACGTACTCAATTCTGTGAAGCTATTAGAAAACAATTTCAATAATGACAATATTTTTTCATGATTTTTTCAATAGATTGCGATACTTACTAATTGTATTGCTATCATAATAACAGTTTTCAACGCAAATCGTCTTCCACATAAGTCAAACAAATCTTCAAGTGATGGGCCAAGTAATTCCATGACAAGTGCATTATATTTTCCACACGGGCCAAAATAATAGATTACAGGGATTCCTTCTAATCTCATAAAAAGAAAAATAGTATATGTATATATATGTATATATAGAAGCAGGATTTAGCAATTACCATGTGATCCCAAAAGTTTATAAAATCGGTATTCCAAATGTAATTGAGGTGCTTTTGATTTCATCGGCTCCATTTTTATTGCTACGTGTTCATTATTATACAAGTTTTTACCTAGTAGAAAGTGAATTCAAAATATAATGATTTTAACGTTTTAAGCATGTTTTATTTCAAATAGATAATAATAATCATAATAATTCGCTTTTAAATCTATGTCAACTTTAATTTTGATTACAATGTTTACATTAGATATCTCAGAATTAGTAACTTTCATTTACAAAAAACTGTTAAAGGGAATAGAAAAATCTTATATTTTAATTATCTTATTCTCTTAACGAAATATACGTCAAAAAAAGATTAGATATAAAAAAGCGAGAAGAAAATACGAGTATTTTTTTCTTGTATGTACGAGACACACATTTTCATTTCAGTACTTTCAATAAAATTGACGAGCTTCATTTTGATGCTTTAAATGATATTTAAATGAAATTTTATTTATTATACATTTAATAAAATACAAACGACAAAAACCATTCCCATAATATGCAAGTATTTAGTAAATGTACGAGATAAAATATTCATTCATTTTAAATTGAACTAAAGAAAGTTTAAATTAAACATAATCAAAAGTCATGTCGGAGGATTTGAGTTGTTCCTCTATCCATTTATCAAATTTTTCATTTATTTCGGAGGTAAAGTAATTCTGCCAATCACCAACGCAACCTTTTCGAATAAACTTTACTTTATTATATTGTTCGCTATCAATATTTGTTTTAAACTCTTGATCTCTAAACACTATCGTTTCTAAATTCACACTGGAGTTTTTCTCCATTTTCTCAAATTTTACATAGTCACAAATTTCTTCAATATCTCTGTTTGTAAGTTCACGCTTTATTTCAAGATGTTTAGCGCATTGTCGAATGATTGCGGGAAGATCCTTTTTCATATCCTCATATTTTATAAACAAAATATTTTGTTGATTACGGCGATCATAAAATGGTAACATATGTTTTAGTGGTGATCCGTAAACAATTTTGTCTTCAAGACATAAATCAATGAAGTCCTCAAATGAACAATCCATTTGATGAGCCAACAAACAATAATGATAGAAAGAAACTATTTGATCCTTCGGATTACGTGTCGTGTAGATGATTTTTGCTGAATTTTCACGCTTCAGTTTGTCAGGCAGAAGGTGCCAAGGCAAATGAGTTTTTAAGAAACGTTGACTTGTCATCGAATGTGCAAACTCAACCGAATTTCCTTTCATTGTATCTCTGTTCAATAATTTAAGCTATTAAATTGAATAATAACAAAAACTTATGTGTCTCACTTAATCCAATCAGCTTTATTTTTGTCGTCAGAAAAAAGCGCTGATAGTTCCAATGTTGGATTTCTTACTTGTTGAATAATAACTCTTGCTTTTGAAAAATCTAAATTATTTCCCAGCAACCATAAAATTTCCTGTAACCATGTCGATCCACTCCGAGGAAAGGAGCAAAGAAAAACATCATCAGTGCGAATATCGAAGTTTTTAATTTGCTCGCTTATATCTCGATATCGTTTAGGCAAAATACATCCATGACCCGCGTCAATAAAATTATTTTTAATGTGAAATGCGCGATCTAAAATTTTTGTATAACGATTTTCCGGAAGATCACTCAATTCATTCATTTTATTTGCTTTGTGTTCGATCAACGATTGGGAGACAACTGATTATTTTGCTATAAGATTTAACTTTCTTTCACGATTCCTGTTTGACTTCTTGAAGAGAAATAAACAGGTTTCCTCATTTTTCTTTGCGAAAGCGTTTTTCTCTGCAGTTCCGCAATTCACAATTCTTTTCGAACAAATATGTTTTCACATTTTTACTAAGTGCATTAGCTACAGGTTCCAGTGGTAATTTGGAAGGAATGTATGGTTGCAAAGAGGTTTCGTCGGCAACTTAAAGATATGTATTTTTGCAGTTCTAATATTTGATGTCAAGAACCATCCGTAAATCACCATCTTACAGGTTGAGAGTTTTATATATTTGAAAAATATGTTTTCAATGATTTTTCATAAATTTTGTTTTGTCATTCATAGAAAATAATGCATTATTTTTATTACTATTTATGGTATTATACTCTTAAGGATCTTTAGGTGATAAAAAGCAGAATTTTTAATTAACTTTTAAAACCATCAAACGTGAATTAAGAATTCATATTGAATGAAGAATTAAAAACAATTTCGTTATGGCTCTGCGCAAACAAATTATGCTTAAATGTTGACAAAACTAAAGCGATGATCATAACTAAATCAAAAAGTAAAATATCAATATCTAATGACATCATAATTGACAACAAACCTATTGAAATTGTGAAAAGCATAAAATTTTTAGGCGTAATCATAGATCAACATTTAAATTGGAATGATCACAGTGATTTCATTCACAAACAAATGATTAAAAAATTTTATTTATTAAAAAGATCTGATAAAAAGTTGAATTGTGAAAGCAAAATCCTCTTCTATAAATCATTAATTTCTCCCCATATTGATTACTGCTCCACAATTTTATTTCTCTTTAACGAAACTCAAATCAATGTCCTACAAAAAATACAAAATAGATGCATGAGACTTATCCTAAAATTAGGTAATAGAACGCCCATCAAATCCATGATTGATATGCTTCAGTGGATGACAGTAAGGCAAAGAATATATTTTAACACACTTAAGTTTATTCACAGAATAGAAGAAGGAAGTATGCCAAACTATTTGAACAATAGATTGACGACGAAAAGTGAAGCGATAAAACTCAACCTTAGAAGTCAAACCAATTACCAATTGCCTCAGTATAGGACTGAAAATGGCCAGAACTCACTTTTCTTCAAAGGGCTTAACAAATACAACGAATTTAAGAGCTACGTTAAGAAAAACCATAAGAAAGATGTTTTATCATGTTCGAGATTCACAATTAGAAACGAAATGATCAACTTTGTTAAAGAAAATATTTTTTAAATTAACCTCGAGCATGAGACGAGTATATCTCATATCTAATTAACAAAAATTTATATGAAAAGAAAATAAGTACCAAAGTGGTAAATAAAGATAAATCAATCAATCAATCAATCAATTCATTTGTAGTTTATTAAAGACCATCAATAAAATATAAATAAATATCGAAACTAAGAAAAACGATTAAATTTGATCCAACCAGAAGAGCTTTGAACAGAAATGAAAGATTTCAACACATTTTTCAAACGAGTCAATTTAATAAAAGCATGAAAATTTTTCATTAAATTTACGGAGAAATTGCCATAAATACTTAAAATTACAAATCATTGATTATTAAGTGACTATTTTTGAATGAATAATAACATCTTAATCTTTATTTTAATTAAGCAAATTGCATTATATAATAAAGTAAAGTATATATTAAAAACTCAATAGGAGAACATTATTTTTCTTTGCTAAAACTTTTAAAAGTCAACAATATCAAATGTTAAATCTAAAAGCATCCATAAATTTTGTCAGGAAGAAATTTAATGGCAAAATATTAAATGACATAAAATTAACTAACAAGAAGAAAAAAATCGAGCTTATATTCCTCAATACCATGTTTACAAAGTTACATTATGAAATCTCTACAGTTTCGATTTACATTTATTATAAAGCGATTAAAGATTAAAATTGAATTGTTGAAAATGTTTGATAAATAGATGAATAAAATAAAAAGCATATTATATTGAAAAAATTAAACTCACCTAAACGTAACTCGCCAAAGTTTCCACATCCAATTTTTTTTCCAACACGAAAGTTTGGTCCTACCATAAGAACACCGCTCGACGAACTGACAGAATGACGTGCAGAATACATATTCGAAGGACCACCACGTTGAGCACTTACTCCTGTTGGAGCAACGCCAGAACCGCTTGCACCTCCACTAAAAGTTATTTAAATGAATATAAATATGATCTAGTCACTATTATAATACAGATGTCTAAAACTTGAGAAGATATGAATATGATTTTCATGGAGCATACTTAGTATTTTTTAAAGTAACTGAAAAATGACTGGGACTATCCAAGTAATTTAAAATTAGGAAAATTTAAGAGAATTTTATTAATTTTCTTAAGACAATGAATTTTTTTATATCTTTATAGATCCTTTATTTCTAATTATTCGGACTTTTCCATGTAGTATGAATATTTTTCATGTCATATCTTGTCACTAGAAGATTTCTGATATGAATTATTACCTTGTTGCTTGTCGGGACATCTCGGTATAGGTTTTTCTTTTGAAAAGTTTATTAGGTTTGTCTCTTCCTTTTTATCTAATTAATGTTATCGATTTTTTTCTCTTTTTATTATTTTTTAGATCCAATAGTCGACTACTTTAGGTTAATTATATGTTCTTATCAAATTTGATTTTCAATGATTGCATTATATGGACTGTTATATCTTCACTTGTACACTTTTGTTCTTGTTAGAAATTGTTTTGAGGTGTAACTCACAATTTATTCTTTTCACTTTCTCCATAGCATATTTATTTCCTACGCTTCTTTTACTTGCGGAAAATTATTCGTGATGACTTCAAATAAACAATTTTATTCATGCAACAAAAGTATAGAAAATATTTAAAAGCAATTCACAAATTTATCATAATCAAATACAATAAAATGAAATTACATTTACTCATTTTTTTTCTATATAATGAAGAATGATGACTCATATTGTTTTTCTTTAAATTATAATTAAATGATTGAGTGATAGGGACCACTAAATTTTTAACTGTATTGTTAATTATTTAATATAATTTGTAAAACACTACTTAATAAATTTCCGAATGAAAACACTTATATTAGTAAAAACAATTACGTCATTTACTTATTAGTCCTTTGTCAACCATTTTTCAATGCATCTTGAAGGATTTAAAATTAACTTAAGGCTAATAGTAATGGATTGACAATACTTAAATGAACTTTTTTGTATATCACCCTTAAATTAAATTATAATATTGTAATGGATTTTTGTAATAAGATGATTTTTTCTCTCTTATTTTCTGAGTTTTCATAAAATCGTAGTTTGAAACCACTGAAATAAATTTCATCTCTCCTTCACCGAATTAATTTCACAACTGTACTATGAAATATACTCTACCTATGAACTTTTAAATACAAAAGTACATTTTGGGAGGCAAGCACTAAACAAACGCATAGTTTTTCACCAGGTTTTCCGATACTTTTTATTGATTTTTTAAATTTAGTAAGCTGATTAGAATATTTATTTCGTTTTTCTTGATTTTTCTGTCCTCCATGATTTTTATTTTTATTTGTACACTAGATTTTCAAATTATTGGATTTCAAATGAATATTTAAATATTTGGAAAACTATTAACCTCATTAATTGATGAAATTTAACTTCGATATTTAGATGAACATTAAATTATTACATTTTTTCTAAAACCTTGGATTTCTGAAGAAAAATGAAAGGGTGTTCATGTCTGATTGTTCACCCCCTAAGTTTATTGAATTTACTCTTATTTATTGAACATACCATAATTTGTTAAACATACTCCTTTTTTTTGAGGGAGCTCAACGAAAAATTTATTTTAAAAAATGAGAAGCATTATGAAGTCAGCAATCATCTAGAATTAAATTTGTTTTCTTTATAAAATCCAGAAAATTTATTAAAATTATAATTCGTATTAATCAATTTCAATGACTTCAGGTTTTACTTTAGGAATAACTTCGATAACATCATCATGATCTGAATCTAATTGATCAGTCAAAGCATTTAAAGATTTTTCATTAGGTTTTTGCTTTTCTCTATCATTCGCTGTTAACAGTTTTTGCACTTTCAGATCGATTCTTTCATCGATAAGCTTTTTCATTTCAGCATCTTTTAGTAAATTATTTATGAAGCTGTCATTCAAACTGTCTGTATCGTCGATAAATATTCGTTGTTTCTTTGTAGCATGACTCAGATGACTTTCAGGCTCTTCATCATAAGATCTTGAGTGAGAAGCATTAAAGATATCTTCAAGTTCTGTAACCAGTGGTAATTCACAAATTCTCGAAGGTTGATAATCAATTTCATCTTGTGTTGATTTTGAACCTTTTTTAATGTAACTAATCGTATTATAAGCGGTATAATGAAAATCTTCTTCTAAAAAGTGATTTATAATTAGAAATGCCACAATTTGCTCGCCTAAATTGCGATCAATAGCGGGTGGGGAAATTTCTAGTCGCAGTTTAGTAGGTCCTTTATGGAACCAAGCATCAACAAGCTTAAGTGCAGTTAGCTTAATATCCATTCCTCTTGCGTTTTCAATTATTCTCAACAGAGTTCGATAATGGCTTGTGATGTTTGTTACAGGCGGCATAATTTTTCGACTCCGACTATTGAAAGAACAGTGATCGCACATTTTTCCACAATTTTTGTCACTCCAAACCTCAGTAAAGAACTTCGAGAAAATATCACGACGACAGTTTTTGCCATTGATACAATATCCAACCATAGAATAAGCGTTTTGCAAACCGTTTGTTTCTACAAAAGTCATCGTTGAAATTTTGAAAATATCACCAAGTTTATACAAGAGTACGCTCTCAGCATATTTTCCGTCACGACCACATCTTCCTGTTTCCTGATAAAAGTTTTCTATGGATTTTGACATAACATGATGAATAACAAATCTAACATCTGGTTTATCAATTCCAAGACCAAAAGCAATTGTGGCAACAACGGCTTGAATTTCATTCATCATCCATTTTTGATAAACCTTGGATCTTTGATTCGCTTCCAAAGATGCATGATATGCTCTGACCTTACAATCTCTTTGGAGTAATTCACTTACAAGTGTTTCCGTATCCTTAATTGAAAATGTGTAAATTATTCCAGACTTGTTTTTATATCGAATTTTTAACAAATTTGAAAGAAGATCATAAACAGCATCATTTTCGTTAGGTTTTTCAATAACTCCATAGAACAAATTTGGTCTGTTAAATGGAGCATTTAAGACAAGACATCCTCGAATGTTAAGCATTTTCTGGACATCGATAATAACTCTTCGCGATGCAGTAGCTGTAACTCCTATAATTGGAATTTTTGGAAAGAGACTCTTTAGAGTACCGAGATACTTGTAATCTGGTCGAAAATCGTGTCCGAGAATAGAACAACAATGTACTTCATCAATAGCAATTCGTTCTAACATTTCTTTTTGATAACATTTTTGAAGAGCACTCATCAATCTTTTCGATTTTGCCATTCTTTCGGGTGTCACGTAGAGTAATTTCAGTTTATTTGAAAGATCAGCGTCGTTCAGGAATCTATGAATTCGATTTACAGTTTCAGAATCTGTTGACATTGATAACAATTCAGCTGAAATTCCTTTTTTTCGTAATCCATGTAGTTGATCTTCTGAAAATTTTGATAGAATATTTAATAACATTAAATCTAATATTAAATGTCAAAAGATTTTCACCCATTAAAGATATTAGAGGAGAAACGACAAGTGTCACACCCGCTTCAGTGATGGCTGGAAGTTGAAAGCACAAAGATTTTCCACACCCCGTTGGCGCAACGAGAATAACATCAATTTTGCTCATAGTTACATTTATCGTCTCTAACTGTTGACTTCGAAATGTTTGTATCTTAAATACGCTCTGCAAGTTTTCCCTTATTTTATTGGACCATGGGTAGTTTTCTTTATGATGTGAAATTTTTGAAAAAAAAAAATTTACAAATATAAGTGTTTTCTATTCAATTAACTAACCCTGGCTCCAATCATTACTGGCTAAATGATTACTCTGTTCAAGATACTTTCTATCTTGTAGTTTTTCTTTTGCAATGTTTAATTTCCTTTTTAGGACTGACAAGCGTTCTATTTCTGTGTCAATATTTTTAATTCTTTCATTAATCTGTGATATATTTTCTTCAGCACTCATAATCACTATTCTGGTTTAAACAAATAAATCAAAGAAGTTTTTTAAATATTTAGGTAGTACCTAATTTAATAATAATTTGACTGAATCACAAAAATTTTAAGAAAATATTGTTTCTACTTGTTCGTAAACAAAAGTATGCATGTGAACCGGTTAAATTTTTTACTTTATCTGAATTGAGGTTATTTACATATTTTAGGTATATTTTATTGATGTAAAAAAGAACAGGTGAAAAAGGTCACAAAAATATAGAATTGCTGTAAAAAGTCTTACAAAATCTTCTGTCAAGTAATCATTTAGAATAAAAAAATATATTTATGTTTTTAACAATGCATTGTACGAAAAATTTATTGATATATCACAGCTGGTTTTCAGAGAATTGCTGTAAATATTCTTTCTCTATAGGATGAAGGTTTTCCGCTGGCAGAACGAGTGAATGAAGTGGAGAACCCAGATCACATTCCTTCATTTTGATCAAGGAACATGCTCTGATTTTCTGACTGTCATGTCCAACTCTAGCAAGACCTACGAAAAGTGTGTTTTCATTAAAAGCTAAATCGGCTTCTCCAGATTCAACCTTATCTCTTATAATACTCAGAAGTTGATCTGCCGCATCGGTAACACTCATAAATTTTGGGGGAAGATACTCAAGAGTTTTTTTTGTTAAGGATTCTATGGTTGGTTCTTTGACTTTAATGTCCAAGAGACATAACGTATGTAATCCATTTTGTCGATTTCTTTTAATCTTATCATAGAAACTATCAGGCTTCCAAGTTTCACTCCAAAATGGAATAGAAACTGTTTCACCGAAATGGTAAAGTTGAAGTCCACAACAACCAACAGCACTCATGATAGATGAATTATGAACAATTTTAACATTGACCTCTTTATCTTTGGCTCGCATTATCAAATCAGTATGAGTTGTTGCGCCGAAAGGATCTCCTACGACCAGAAATGCAACGTTTAAATGTTTGGCTTGAGATAACATTTCATCAGCTCTTTGTTCAATAAATTCCCGATCAGCTATTACTATCGCTTTTCCGTAAAATTTTTCCTAGAATAAATATGTAGTTATTTGATTAATTACATCTAATAGGAAAAAGGACAATTAATGATAATTCACCATTTCCTCTATTCCACATGGTAATATTGAAGTATAAGATTCTAAATATATTATGTTACAGCTCCTCACTAGTTCTAAACCCTTAACGGTGATATCAGTAACATCACCTAGTCCAAGTCCGATTACAAATAGCATAATTTATTTAAGATTTTAAAATATTTTTAAAACTTAAAACTGCAAATATGTTATTGATTGGGTGGATCAAAAATTTCTAGATCGGTTAATAATTACCTACTTACTTCATTTTGAATATTTCTCATTTTGTCCGTTTTACTCACTTTCAAAAACTTGTTTATCGTTAAAACTACCTAGGTAGAAAGATGCAGCAACAGGAATAAGAAAACAGTTTGAAATATTGACACCAGAAATTATCTAGATATGTAGATAACTGTGAAAACCGATCTGAAACTGAAATTGATATCTATTGCATAATTTTAAGATGTTTATATTGTGAAAACGAAGCAAAAAAGTGGAAGCATCAATTAAATATGAGTAAATTACAAAAGTTTGGTTTGAGAAAAAATAATTATTATTGCTGAAGATTCAATGTTTCTTCTTTATTTCTAGTTTATTTTTTGACATTTTTGAGAAATGAAAAAATAATTATAATTAGGTAAGTATGTTAAATGATTCAAGATTGATAGATAATTATATTTTTCAACATTTACATACATTGCGCAATTTAACCACGTTAATCTCACTTGAAACTATATTTATTAATATTTTATATGCTTTCTTGTAAGAGAACTCATGGCATCAATTTGTTTTTGTTATTTTAATATATCACATAGTGTGCAATTTTCAATTTATTTAGACAGTAATTTGAATTTTTTTTATTCATATTTGAATTCACTTGATGACATACAAAAAAGATTCTGAATATTATATTACTGTCAAATAAATAAGAAAAATTTAGAACGATTTTTTCTAAATTAATGTTTTCTTTCCTTTTAACAGTCTAATCCATCAAATTAATATTTTCTATCTAACGATGTGTATTTGAACATAAAAATTAAATTTTGACAACATATAAAAAAAACTATCTAAAGTTTTAATTATAAAACCACTTTTTGTGATTTTTTTTTTCGTAAGCATTAGCCTTGAAAAGTTTTTAAGTTAATTTTTTATTTCTTTAAATGTTTTTATCAATATTCTATTTTTCTAACATTCTACCTAGGATTTGATTTTCCTGTCTTTTTTAAATATTTGTGACATACATACATAAGTATCTTCTAATTAAAATGATATGTTATTTTTTTCTCTCGCATTGAATAGCAGCATTACTAGATAATTATTATTATTTCTTGAAAGTCATACTTTATATCCATTTTCATAGCATCAGAAGAAAATATTTTCTTAAACTGAAGCTTTTAATATGTCTTGTTTCTCAAGCAAATATTTTTATATTAATTTTTATGTGGTACTTAAATACGAGAAATTTTAATTTTGACATAATCTGATCTCGCACAGTTATAACTATGATAAATCTATGATGTAAACTAAAAGAGAATATTTTAAATATAACTTACATAGTTCTACTTATTAAAAATAAATAAGTCTCGCAATCTTAAATCTTTACAGACATTAAATAATAAAATTTGAGAATGTTTAAATGTGTGAATATTCTAAAAAATTCACAAAATCCAGTTCATTTCTTTCGTCAATATCATAATGCATATTGTGAGAAAATATTCAGAAAACAAATTAAACATTTGATGAAATCTTAGAGATACTCTGCCTTATTTTTAATCTTGTATTTTTTCACGTAGATGAGAATAAAGAATAATTGTTTTGTCGACGTTTACATTTATAATGCTTTGTAAAGAAGCATTCCTTTCAGTTTTGATGCAGGTTTATATCACAACAACCACATAATTGTAACATATGCAGCGCTGTCATTTATGATATATTCGGTTTATCTTTTTTTAAGAGAACCTTTTCAAGTATGAATATTCTCAAGTTTACAGTCATAGAGATATGGTGATTGCTAAAATAAATTATAGTAACTAATTTAGATAGAATGGAAGGGATAAGAGTTGCTCCAAAAATAGATTAAGATTCTTAAAAAAACCTCTAAACAACTATTGGAGTGAGAAAGCCTCGTATTTTTGTGGTTAATCGTTTAAGAACTGATGAGATTAATCAGATAGAGTAGAGTCAATTCAAAAATTTGGAAAAAAAAATCTGAGACCATTTGGGAGTACTTTAAAATGCTCAACCAATAAACTTTGAACTTCCTAATGATAATAAATAACTTGTGAAAAATGAACTAGAATTCAAGTTAATAACAAATTCACCAATCGTGTCTTAAATCAGAGACATAACATAAATCTTTTAGTATTGATCTTTATGTAAACATATAATCTTATTGTATTTTTAATTTTGGTAAAACGCAAAAAAAAAATTAAATACGTTTGAAGATAAAACGCGTTTTTCTATAAATTGAGCATAAAACAATTTTTAATGTAGATACTTAGGTATGCAACATTAAAATGGGAATATTATAGACACATTCATTTCATGAAATTATTAAAAGTGTGTTCTTTTTACCCTTACTCAACATCATTTCTTTCAATATTTCATTAGTTTATTGCTCTGATTATTCAATAAATAAACATTTATTTTTTAAATATGAACTTTAACTTGAAAACTTTTTTATCATTTATTCAAATATTCATTAAAATGTGGATCTCAAAACTTCATTATTATTATTATATCCTTCATTAAAACTCAAATTTTTAGGATTGTAATGAGTTGGCTTCATAAATATAAGTAGATACATAGGTACGAATGAATAAATTAGAGAATATTCTTTGACATTATGAATATTACTTATATTACTTAGCTTAGTCCTCCCAGGATGGAAAACTTGCTTCTGCTACGAAAAGTGAGGAAAATCCATCCTTCTTTGGAACCGGCCGATGATTGTGTGTTTGAGGTGGCTGTTGACGACTTGTTGTTGTTGTATACATTGGCTGAGTGTTATAGTTGATAGTTTCGTTTTGCTCTTCCCATCCAGAACCATTATTTTTATAATTATAAGTACTCCATTTCGTATTTCCGTTCGTTGCCCAATCATTATCAGCCATTTTGTTCTCATACACATGTCTATTATCCCATACAGCATTCATATCCGGTCTCTTAAAATAAATATAAATTCAGAAAATTTCAAAGAAGTGAAAAAAAAGGAATACATATATTGATTCGCCCCATCATCGGCACCATATATATATGTATATAACTGAATGTGCAGTATTTTGCGACCTAATTATTTGACTTACCTTAAGAGAAGAGACACAAGATTGATCTTCGGACATTTCGATTTCTTCAGTGGGATTTTCTAATGAACTGTTAGAAATTCCATAATAGAAATACATGATTAAACCTAAGCACATCCAGAGAGTAAATCGAACAAGTGTTAGAATGCTAAGTTTGAATATAAGATAAATGTTCACAGTGATAGCAATTGTCGGAATGAATGGAAGTCCTGGAGTGAGAAATGAGAGGGCATAGCGATTTTGCGGTTGTCTTGATATTACCAGAAGGATAAATATTAACGACACAATAAGAAATGTAAAAATCAATCCAAAGAAAGATCCACTGAAACCAACAGCAAGCATAAGGTCCATACTAAAAATGCAAATGTACATCAGACCAACAAGCTTTGTAACAAACATTCCTAAAATTAAAATGATTTTTATCACTATGATATTTTTTAAAAGAAACAGTTAAAATAATTTACCAGTTTCTTCTGTTGCTGGGCCTGGATTTATCCACGGAAAAAATCCTGGACAAAGGTAAGCATACTCATGAAGTTTTCTCCCCATGATGCCGAGGCCCGGAACAGCATCAAATGGAACAGTTCCAGCTTGTGGTGCTCCATGTACAGTTCCATAAAATTTATTTTCATTGCGGTCTGAAACTAAGAATTGATCGTCCCTCCCTAAGTATAATCCTTCAGGACTGTCATCAACGAAGGAATCATCGGAATCAGGTGACGTTCTCGTAACTTTTCTTACTGTTATAATCTTTGTTGTTTTACTATTTTGATTTGTGGGATCTGGAGTGCTAGGTGGAATAGGAGTTCTAATTTGCACTGGTAGTAAATCAATCAACGATGTACTATGAGGCTGGTACCGGAGCACCAATACACAAGTTGATACAAGAGTATATGCTAATAGTGTTCCAATCGACATCATTTCAACGAGAATTTCCAGTCTTATAACTAATGCTACACATGCTGCTGCAATTCCACTTAAAATTGTTGCTATACCAGGAACACCGGTTCGTTCCCAAAGTTGAGATAGTTTTCGAAATATTAATCCATCGATAGACATAGCGTATATCACCTTGCAATAAAAAAAACAAAATCAGATTACCTTATAGATTGTTACAGTAATCATGAAATATCATTTTTACTCTTGGCATTGGAAACATTGATCCAAACATTGCAACAGAAAGGCCTGCCGTTGCACCTATAGCAACGATAGCCCGACATTTTGAAGCCCCGACGTAAGACCACATTTGTAGTAATGCTGAACCAGTGTCTATGTGGTCATAAGGAACAACAAGCGTCAACATGAAACTTAATAATTTAGAAAAATAAAAATTGAAACATTGTTAATGAATACTTAGACAAAATTTCTGGTTTTTAATTACCTGCTGCTGACGTAAGCTATCAAAACAATGATAAGCGATCCAACAATTGCTTTTGGTATACTTTTCTGTGGATTATGAGCTTCTTCTCCGGTTGTCGCTATGATATCAAATCCAATAAAAGCATAAAAGCAAGTTGCAGCACCTGTGAAAACTCCACTCCATCCAAAAGGTAAGAAGCCGTCATGTTCTGACCAGTTGCTTGTGTCAACATAGAACATACCAGCTGTCATAATGAAGACCCAGGTTGCAAGATTTATAGTGTTCAGCACATTGTTAAAGATAACCGATTTACTGGCTCCACAAGCTAGTATGCAAGTCATTAAAAGTGTGATAATAAAAGCAATCAAATCGGGAGGTCGTCCAAAAATTGTTCCAAATGTCTCATTGACACTGCTTGTGATAGATCCTCCAAGTAAAGAATCAAAGCTGGCGCTTAAAGCACATGCACAAGCACTCGTTCCAATTAAATATTCCAATATCATATCCCATCCGATAACAAATGCAACAAATTCGCCTACAGTGACATATGAGTACATATATGCTGATCCAGAAGTGTGCGGTACTCGAACACCGAATTCAGCATAACATGCGCCTAAGATAGCAAAGAAATTTTATTTTATATGTATATTTAATTAAAATTTTTATTTTACCTGAAAAGATGCTTGCTACAGCAGCAATAATGAAACTGAATACAACCCCTGGACCCGCAATATTTCTAGCAACCATTCCAGCAACTAAATACATACCAGTTCCGCAGCATGACCCAACACCCAAACTTGTAAGGTCCAAAGTTGTCAGACATTTCTAAGCCGAATAGTATATCAAAAGTATAATAGAGTAAAATAACTTATTTCCGAAGTTTTTTAATACCATAGTATTCAGTATTTAAAACCGTTTTAGGATTTTTCATGCGGAAACAAGAAAATGTTTTCTGCTTTCAGCTTAATATCAGGGTTTTAAATAAAATTTAAAACTTTGATATTAGCTAAAAGTTGAAAGCTTATCTGTTTCTACTTATGTAAACACAATATAAAAAAAAATCAATTACCGTAAGTTTTGGCTTTGTGCTTTTAGGATCTCCACCTTGAAGTTTTCGTAAATCTTTAGTCCTAATTAATTTGGAGAGAAGAGTCATCCCGGAATTTCCGAAAGGAATTGGAAATGGAAATTTCATCCTCAACGTTGATTATGAGATATCGTTCTATTTTCACTTCAATGGAACAACAGGTTAGTGGGCTAAAAAATTATCCACGATTTGATGGAACAACAGGTTATTGAGCTAAAAGTTTTTCTTGCGTTTTTCAACAACGTATCTTATGCATATCTTATATTTTGTTGGATACTTTAAAAGCAGTTTTTAAAGTAATGATAATGAAGAACTAGTAACTTAAACGAAACATTCGTTATTCCTTTATTTTCGCTTTATATTTTTTTTTTTTGTTATAATAAATATTTTTTATTGTCTAAGTCTTACCTTTACGTTCCTTTCAAATGTTAAAACTTGTTCCTTGAAATTTAATTTCTCTCTCGGTAAAAAATATTTTTAATCTATATAACTATTCTGATTCTAATGT
Source organism: Clunio marinus (assembly GCA_900005825.1). Taxonomy (NCBI): domain Eukaryota; kingdom Metazoa; phylum Arthropoda; class Insecta; order Diptera; family Chironomidae; genus Clunio; species Clunio marinus. Next base: position 259,498 of record CVRI01000070.1, on the reverse strand, counting down.
GGATAATAAAATTGAGTTGCAATCGTGAGAAGTCAATTTTGAAAGTCAGAAATTATTCTGTGATTATTAGAAAAGCAGAAAAAAGTTCTAAAGTTGTTAAGCTTTTCATTTTTAACTATTTTCTTTTTAAGGGAAATCTTCACTAAACCAGTTTAAAATTCACAATGACTCGTTTTCTTAAATGATTTCTTTTTTTCATTTTCAATTAGCGCCATTTTGACTAAAGGATATCAGCATTGGATACATCATCACTACGATTCAAGAAACTTTTTCCTACTGAGAATATCTCGCTTACATTTTTCACTTCAAATCCAAATTTCTTCCGAATATTCTCTCATAACTCTCCTTTTTTCATTGTTTCTAAGAGAAGGAAATGTGTGCAATACAGATATGTTGTTTAGAAGCACAAGGGTAGTGCTTCTCATAGCGCTTTTCACATTTGTCATCCACGTTAAATTTTGGTTTTCTCCTCTCGCTCATTTTAAATCTAAATTTTAAAGCTCTTTGTATAAAAGGTCCTTTCTTATTCTTTTTGTAGAAATTTGCTCAACAAAAGTCAAATAAAAAAAGAAGCTGAGTGAATTGATTTCTAATTGTTTTCCATATAAATAAAGTGTTCATTTCACTTTTTATTTTTCATTTGATCATGCGTACAATGAAATAATATTCTCTTTAGATTTTCAAACTCTCCTTTTTTATGTTTCATACATATTTGTTTTTGAAAAATAATAAAAATAATAATTCCTTAAATTCACAAAGAACGTCATCAATATACATGTTTTTCATTCATAGACTTTTCTATGTCAGTCACAAATCTAAATTCAAAACGATCAATTTAATTTTAGCTTATTTTTAAAGTTTTTTTTTTCCTAATGGAACTCAAAACGATTCTGTGCTTCTTTAAAATCTTTAGAAGTCCTGCTAATGGATTGTTTGTTTTATTTTTTTGACAAGTTTCAACAGTTTGCCATCAAAATTTTTTAAACGTTCTCCGTGAAAATGAAATGGAAGAACAGTTATCATGATTCAGTTGCAATTCATTTTAATTAAACCATTTGAAAAAAATAATGATGTCGTTTTTTGTTGTAAAAGATGCTTGACGCAGTTAATGGTTTTAGAGAATTTACAATCATCAGGATATAAAAATATTTTATAACTCTCAAGACTTTCTACAAGATCATTCTAAGGTTTTTAAGTTTTCTTTTCATTAGTGAAGCTGTTAGCTTAAGATTCAAACAGTCAATAGTGTATAAGAATATTTTATATAGATATGAAGGTTTCATTATTTTAATTCACTTTCGTCAAGATTTAATCTCTACTTCATATGTGTATAAAGTATAAAAAGAACTTATAGAAAATTATCAAATGAATAGAAACGTCTCCTATTTTACTAATATTCATTCTAAACTTATCGTTCATAAAGAATAGGAAAAGGTTCAGATGTTTGAAGCCAATTTTCATCTGAATATTTCGTGTGGCGAGTCTCGATCATATGAAAAGTATACACCTGTCGAGATGCTTTTGATTTGTTATTTTCACTGCGATGAACAACTTGACTATGGATTGCAATCAAAGTTCCTAAAATATTTTCAGAAAGTAAAATAAAAATAATTTAAAGAAATGGAATTTATTTATTTTCAACCTTTTTTAACAGGAACTGCTGTAAAACTAGAGAGCTGGTACACAGGTGCAGGTCGATCATAAATTAAAATTTCTTTTGAGCTTTTGTCAGCATTTCTAATGTATCTGAAGAAAAAATATGAATTTTATATCTGGTGTGATGCAAACATTCTTACCTTCGATGAATATCAGTTTTATGTGAAGATCTGATGAATTTCAGGCACCCATTTTCAAGAGTAGCGTCTTCTAAAGCTATCCAGAAACCGACTGTAGACGCCGGTTCAGTGAAAAGAAATGTTCCATCTAAAATAATAAAACTAAGACTTTCTTCGTAAAATAAATAATTCTTTCTCCACCTTGATGAGAAACAACTTCACTTCCAACACCTGGATTTTTATAAATATACATGCTTTGAGCTACAGCTGGTCGTTGAAATCCTAATTGCCAGCAAATTTCTCTAATTCTGTTGTCAAAAGTATACTTTCGAAATATTGGATGAAGGCTAGCTAATGCATGACCAACTTTATTCAAAGCGAATGCTTCGGGAACTAGTATTTCATTATTTTTCCCAACAGCTCCAGATTCAAAGAAGTAACGAATTTTATCACCAGATTCAATGAAATATTTATCTCGGTTCTGTAAGAAAAATAACGAAAGTTAAAAGGAAGCTACAATTCGCTTTATATTTGAAAGAAATTAACAAGTCTGAAACTAAAAAATAATGCGGAAATGAGTTGATTATACAACAACCTGTGATGACTCGGGACTCGTTGTTGAAAAAACTTTACGTTCCTCTTTCGGTGCTTCAAAACATAAGTTTCGTCCGGCTGTCAACATTTCTGCTACTTCTTCTGAACTATAGAAGTCTTCTAAAACAACATAGCCATCACGTTCGAACTGAAATTTCGATGAAAACAGAAATCAATTAAAGAATTCTTTTCATTTTGAAACACACAGAAAGAAAAAATATCAAGAAAGAAATCAAAATAAACGTTTTAGCGCTGATTGTAAGACCCTGACCTGACCCAAGTCTTAAAGATCTATAATAATAATAATGACGAAACAAACAACAAGAATAATGCAAACGAAGAGAATACTATTTTCTATTCAGAAAAAGAGTCGGTCATATTACGAAACAGGTTGAAATAGAAATCAAAGAAATAGAACATCTATACAATTTACACACAGAGAATAATTTTAAAATTGATGTCTCTTAAGTATTTAGAAAATTTTAAATAAACACGGATGGTTTCATTTCATTTTGATTTGAATTAGAATTTAAATTTAATTGTATAATTCTATTATAAGATTAGAATCTTCAGCTGCTTAAATTGAAATCTTAATCAATTATATTAAAATGTATGTTACTCTATCAATAAGTTCATTTCTCATTTTGAAATTTTTCAAAAAATGTTTTAAACTTTCTTATTTTTTGTATCTAAATCTTTATGTTTTCACGTTTGAAATCAAACTAAACTCAATCTGTATTAAGCACATTCATATGTCTCTTCGATTGGATGAAACCAAGGGGAAGTTCATCGTAGTGCTTCTACCGGCTCTAAATGATGCTTCGGAAAATACTACCTAGGTAGTGCTTTTCCAAGAAAAAACGGCCATTCTTTTCGATGAATTACCCCTTGAATTAAATTCTCTCTTGAAATGCCTTCATACTAAAAAATCAAGGGGCAATTCATCGCAGTGCTTTTGCCGGCTTCCCCTAAATGATGCATCGGAAGCACCAATGTTTTTTCATAAAAATGCCAATTTTATAAGTATTTGCTTAATTTTTCTTAGAATTTGTGTTGGTATTGTTATTTTTTTCATCAATATGGTGCTTTTGCCGGCCATTTTTTTTCGATGAAATACCCCTTGTGAAAAATATGAGAAGAAAATGAGAGTGAGGCTTTGAAGACGATGTAGGATGATTGAAATCTAACCAAAAAACTTAATTAATAATTTATCCGTTCAGTTTATAATTAATTAATTAATTAATAAATAAGTAATATTTCTATTTGCTTATTTTAATGCTCAATTTACTTGCCTTTTTTAATTCATCTGTTTATTTTTATTTAATTTTTTTATATGCAATAACTTTCTATATGTGGGAAAAATAGTATTTTAAAAACTTTAACATTTTTTAATGACTCCTGTATTCATATTAAATATTAAAAATTTACTTCATCTAAAATTAAGATATCTTATTTACATAGCTAAATATCAACATAGTTATATTATATTATATTATGCAACACAAAAAATTGGGCAATAAATGTTAAAATAAATAAATAAATCTATTCAAAAAGTGTATTCTTTTTATACAGCTATTAAACCTATATATGTGTTTTAATTCTCATAATTCTTTTTAATAAGAAAAATAAAGAAAAGCTTATAGCTTTTTACTGACTAACAGCAAAGTGTGTGGTATAAACTGATGAGTCTGATCAAAACAAAAGCTCACCTTTATTTGTCAATTTCTGTCGCTACTTTTTGATCCTCTAACGACTACCAATTTAATCAAATCAAAAATTGTTTTTCTCATTGTAAACAACCCGCCAAAAGCTGAAAAGTGTTAAAATGATAACCGATTTAATATAATTTCTTGTGATAAATACCGCCGTCAGACTAAGTATATTGAATGGCTCAATAAGAAGATGCCATAAGTTTCTATAGATGTTAGGCACCATTCTCTCGAATAATTTTCATGCGAGGGCTAAAACCGCTTGAAAATTTCATATATATAAATATGCTTAAAACAGCATATATCAACGAAAAAAATGACAGCCGTGACAATCCCACGTCCGCATTAGACATTGAACATCATTCAAATCAAACAATAGTTGGGTCAGAGTTAAATGCAACATATGCATTTGAGATTACAAAAAAAAACAGCAAAAACAAAATTTATGTAAATATTTAAGCATACTCATATCATATCTATGTCTAACGTGTTCTTATTCATTTACTTACAATACAATGTATTTTTTCTTTAACTCACCTCAAAAAAATTCTTAAAATTTGTTCTCTAACGCAAAAAATTTCTTCGAGTGTAATCTTCACTTGATGGCTATGATTGCACGCCTAGTGCATTTATTGTTTTATTTCTCATTATTTACTTTAAAAAAAATTAATATTATATAACTTTAACTTTTAATCTTTTTGTTAGTGAATTCTTTTGAATAAAATATCTTTTTTTTTTCGTTTTCGACTGTTATCTAATTGAAATATTCTTTTAATCCAAATATTTAATAACATTTACAATCTCTTATAATCATCAATATTTCATATTTTTACAAGCAAGCAATCGAATTGTTTATCATCAGAAGCATGTTTTTTTTTTCAAATTAATGGTTAATAAAGCTTTCTTTTTTAATTTTTTTTTTTGAAACTTATTTTATGGTCATTCGAACGAAAAGATTTCGAGAATAAATCTGCTTTTCATCAAATGCCGACAAAAAGAATCACAACTTTTAAGCATTCCTAGCGGAAGTATTTGAAGATTTGAGTATTCATATTAAAGTAATCTTTCTCGTGTTTTAAGAATGAAATCTTTTAAGGTGCGAATTTTATTTCAATTTTAATAATAATTTATTTGACAGAAGTTCGCCGCAAAATTATTTCAAGAAAAATCTCGGCGTAAAAAGGTTACTTATGAATGATTCTGTCTACCTTCATGAAACAGGATCCTTTTTGATGATTAACATGAATTGAAACAAAAAATGCATTTTATTGTCTAAATGATATTTAGAACACTTATTGCTATTTCATTGTTATATAATCAGTGTATTTTTTGCGAGAAATAACTTATCGTGCAATACTCGTTTGCTCTCTAAAATTGCCTTCAACATTCTTCAAAATAACATTCTTATTATAATAAGATAATAAATTTTTTTAAAAAACACAAGAAATTAAACTTCCTTAAATAAGAAGAAAAGAAGAAAAAAGGTGATTGCTGCTATTTAGCTAACTAAAAAATCAGAGCTCGGCATTGTGACGATATGATCAAGTTAGATCTATATTAAAAGTCAAAATTTCTATTCGTTTTTTTCTTTTCTCAAATTATTTTAGATGTGTAAGATGTTAGCATTAAGCTTATATTTTCTTTTTGATCTACAACAGATAAGCTTTGCAACTGCAATTGAATTCAACAGAATAATATGAAAATTTTAATATTTTAAGAACTACATTTAGATGTGTCATTTTATAAAATTAAGTATAACGAAGTTCGTAGAGACGTAAGAATTTTAATGCTTGAATGAGCTTATTGTACAAAACACACGAAGACTAAGCGATGCCAAGCACTGTAACAAATATAAAGCAACACAAAGAAGCATGAACGCCTCTTAAAGATTTCATTCATATATATTGAAGTTTAGTTTCTCGTGTACTCTTGTTGTGTTCAGGTGTGGATGAAAAGACACAATAATATTTTGTCCTTTTACCGTTGTTCAGAAAGTAAAATATTTAAAAAAATATTAATAAATTTGCGATCCTAAATCAATAGCAAATGAAATTATTCGCTTCAACAGATGAATAATTAAAACAGTATTTTGGAAAAAGAACAATAAAGAGTTTAAAAACAGCTGGAGATTAATAATTATGGATGTTAAAAATATGTTACTATTTGCATTCCTCTTGCATTTTGTAGGTAAGCCAACCTTCTCTTGTTGTGAATTTCAGATATTTTAAATATTCTGTTAATAAATATTATTAAATTTTGGTGAATCAAAACATTCATAATTGAATGAAAATCAGATCATGCTAGATGATATGACCTAAATCCTTCATTATGAATTGAAATCAGAGCAAGCTCAAGAGAGCAAGATAATTTTTTTATTATAATGTAAAGCTTGCTTCTTGCGTAACATATAGATAATTAACTTAAAAGGTAGACGATTTTTTTTTGAGTTTGGTTAAGGCCATTAACGAATGAAAGAAATTAAAAATAAACTTATTGTATGAAGATGATTGAAATGAGAATTGTAATTTTATATTGAATAAGTTTTGATTGTGTATTCATCGTTAAAGAAAAAAAGAAGATGTTGATGAGCGACCCAAAGAAAGCTCTAATACAGTTATTTTAGTTTAAGTAGAAAATGTTTTAAGATCTGGTTTGCTATGGAAAGAAAACTATAACATATTGAAGATGACAGTAAGGTTGAACGTAAACTCAAAGAATGATTTAATGGGCTAATTACGAATTGATTTTGCCTTCAAGTAGTAAGCATTAAGCAGTTAAAAAGAAACAAGTTTCATTGAAACATTTTGAACAGCAAAATCATACGCTCACTTTTTTCATCTACGTAACATGTTTGCATGCAAAGTTTTGATGAATAAACATTAAGCCTGTAGCAGATAATCCATTGTGTTGGGTATTGAATTGTTAATAACAATCACATATGAAGTTTTTGATTTCTAATTAATATTTGTTCCTTTGAATTCTGAGGATTTTTCCTTATGTCTTTATAAACGATTGCATGAGAGGGAAAAAAATTTGAAGGTCAAAAATTCACATTTCAATTAAGATATCTAACATCTTTACATTCATCCGCGTTAAATAATATAATAATCGAAAACAATTCAACACATGGTTATTCGTTTGGCTTTTAGGTAAATAAATACGATTAGCTGATTGGTTTTACAAGATTTATTTTCCATTCATTTCATTTCTTCTATCTGACAATTCATTTGCATACGCCATCAGTAGATACCATCAATATTGTTTTCATTCGAAGGATCACATTAATGAAATATCATTACTAATTTTTTTAATACTTATTTCAATGTCCCTACTTTCATAATATCATCCGTTTTAACCAATTGAAGATAAACAACAAATCACAATTCAGTTTGAAGAGTTTTTAGGTCAGGCCTTTATATATTTATCGCTTAAATATTAATAACTAGAGATCTACCTGATATTTGCTATCATTTCGAGTAAAAATTAATGAATCACGATGAATAAATAAATATAATAGGTCGTTTGAAAACATTCACCTTAAAAAAATTATTAAGTCACTGTAAGACACATTGCATTAGATTATCTACAAATTTTCTAATTACAAGAATAAAGATAAACTTTCTCTCATTATAATATATTTCATAATTCATTTAGTAGTTTTTTTAACATTTGCAATGAGTGTCATAAAACTGAGTAATCAGTTTTAGTTCATTAGAAAAATAAGGAAAGTTTCAGCAATAATTCTATTATAATTCTTATTAAATTAGGGTTAATAAATAAGCAATCTACTTATTTATTAACAATCGGTTTAAAAAACATAAATTATTAAATATTAAAAATAGTTTGCATCGAGCAAAAACAATTGAAACAACAAAATTCTAAACTCATAGATTAAAAATGGTTTTCCTTGTTTTAATTAGGTACTTTAACAAAAAAGAACGATAAAAGAAGTTAAATATCTATCTAAAAGTTTATTTTCTCTCCCAATAGCTATCATTTCTGCGCAAAAATATTACGGTACACACATAAGTCGATTATCAGAGTTGCATCATGGTGTATCTGGAGATGTATATGCAGTAGATTCAAGAACTTTATTTATTAAAGATTTCACATATGATGGGGAAGGTCCAGCAGCTTACTTTTACGTAGGAACATCTCGTGCACCAAGTGCTCAAGGTGCTATTAGAATACGTGATGAAAGAGGAAGTAATGAGGTCTTGAGACCGTACCGTCACAAGGACATAACATTAACACTTCCTGAAGGAAAAACACTTCGAGATATAAAATGGTTTTCTGTATGGTGCGATGAATTCTCTGTTGATTTTGGAAGTGTTGTTATTCCAAAAAACTTAGATTTTCCACGACCGCGCAAAATTGGAGGACTACGGGGTATACATGCTGTATCGTCTGACAGCATTGTGATTGTTGATGCACAAACTTTATTGATACCTAATTTTAATTACGATGGGGTAGCTCCAGGTATCATTTCCGTTTAGTATTGTTATATATTAAAGTAACTTTGAAATTTGTTATTGTTATTTTAAAACTAGAAGTAAGAAATGTTTAAATTTGTATAATTTAATTTCTAATCAGATGCAAAATTTTGGGTTGGCCGCGGTGAAAAGCCAACACCAAACGGTATTAGAATATCAGATGAAAATGGTAAGGAATCACCATTAAGGCGATATGATAGAAAAACAATAGTTTTGACTCTTCCTGGCGATCTATCCGTTTTTGATATTGGTCACTTTGGCGTATGGTGTGAGGGTACGACAAAATATAGCTTAAAAAAATTGTTATCGGAATATGCAGAAGAAATGAACTTTGAATTTTAATTTCAACAGCTTTCACTGTCGATTTTGGGCATGTTCGTATTCCAGAGAAGGTTAATGTACCACCATCATTGAAAATGTTAGGCATTAGTCCACAGGTAAAAAGATAACATGTAACAGACTTATCCTTATAATAAAATTATGTAAACTCTAATTTGAACGTGTTAACTTTCTACTAAATTATTAAATCTTCATTTGTATCATCTTTTCTTTCTCTGCCTATTTTTCCTTTCTCTCAATCTTTTTTCTTTCTCCACCAGATTGGTTATAAATATTGTGGACTTGTTGAAGTTCTACAAGCTTTCTCTTTCACTTATAAAAAATATCATTTATTTATATATGCAAATTCGTTTAATTTATTTACATTTAATATCATAAATATTTATTTTCGTGTGGACATCAAATAATCTTTAGTAGAGCTGGTAAATATTAAACAAAAAAAAAACTCTTTTACAGTCAAAACTAAACTGTGAAGTGCTCCATGATGAACTGGCGTTTGAAGTGCGTTGGGCTGTTGCTGGCGAAAGTGTTGTGATTCAATTGGTGGCAAAACTTGGTAAGCTATAGATAAAAGAAGAAATATTATTACTTAATATTCACGTTTATGTATTAATCTTTTCTCAAAAACGAGTTTAAAGAAAAACGCATTATTCCAATTTCATCATTTCATTCAAAATGTCACAAAAAGAGCACATAAAGATTGAAGATATTTATAACTTGAAAGTTAGGAAATCACCTCTTATTTTGAGAAGACCAAAAACCATGACAAAATGAAATAACTTCCTTGATATTTGTAAAAAAAATGATTTTTTTTCAACTTCTGTTAAATATTATGAAATTTATTGAAAATGTTTGACAAAACAACAGGGTCTTTAAAAGAAAGAAGAAAACTTATTTATCTATACATTTATTTTTTCTTTGAAATTTCAGATGACAATGAATACATGTCATTTGGCGTATCTTCCGATACAGAAAACAGTTTGATGGTTCGTGGAGATGTTGTTGTTTCTTGGGTTAATCGCTTAACAGGTTTTAAACTCTTATTTTTTGTAAAATTGACACTGTCACAATTGTTTTAAAGGTAAAGGCTATGCTCAAGATTACTTCTTAGAATCCAAATCTCAATGTTCTGGAAACCATGGATCTTGTCCTGATACCCGTTTAAAAGACAATGCAAACTCGATTCGATTGTTGAATGCCGCTATTGTTAATGATTATTCTATAGTAACATATCAACGTCCATTAAGAGCTGCAGATCAATTTGATAGTCCAATTTATACGAATGGTTCACAAGCAATTATTTGGGCAATTGGACCTTTAAATCAACGCTTCGAAGTTTCATATCATACACACTTTCTTAAGAAAAATAAGTTCCTTGATTTTGGTCGACAACCATTTTGGAATTGTCCGATCCCTGAGAATGATGGAAAACCTATATTGCCACATCATGAAGATATTAAAGAAAATAACCGTTCACCACCTCAGAAACTTCAACAAAATAAACCGCCAACACCAAAACCAGTTCCAAAAGTCGATGCTTGGGATATTCCTCCAATTCAATGCTATGAGCCTGAAGATGGAGTTTTTTATGCTCAAATGGGACCAACAGGAGGAAGACGAGGTTATCCAGCAATTACAGGTAAGCAAAATACAGAAAAAAAAATTAATTAATATTCACAACGCTTGGATAACATTGAATTTTTGAAGGTCATGTTGGATGGGGAATATCTTGGTACATAAATGGTCTTTTAATTCCTGAAATTAATGTAGTCCGAGGAAAAACTTACACTTTCATTGTCGAAGGTGGGAACGAAGTAGATATTGCTGCAAAATATCATCCGTTTTACATAACTGATGACCCTGTTGGGGGGTATGAGCACAAAACAGAAGACGAGAAAAAAGTAAATTTTTTTATACTGTTGTATAAGTAAAGGTTAATTTTACTTCTTATTCTTAGAAAGTGAAAGTCTTCTCAGGTGTTCAACAGTCGCGTAATGGCAAAGTTATACCTACTGGCGTTGGAAGAATTTGTAACTGGACACCTGATATTAAAGGTCCACCAGCTGATGATTATCCAAGTTTTGGAGCATATCAAAGAAGTCTCACACTTAAGTGTGATTCGGGAGAACCTGGAATAATTACATGGACTCCAGATCAAAACACTCCTGATACGGTTTATTACCAATGCTTCACTCATCGGTAATATTAACTTGACTTAATTGTAAGATGTCATTGAATTGACTTGACCTTTTTTTATTCAATTGACAGCTATCTTGGTTGGAAAATAAATGTTCTTGATTCCTGTGATATTCAGCCTCAGGCGAGTGACCGTCATGAAACGTATGACGATATTGCAGCAGAACCTTCTATAAAGCATGAAACAAAATTGAATCCAAGTGATAACTTTCTTACTCATGATGTTAGAAATAGCATAAAAAAACAGATTTTGAATCCAATACCATCAAAAGTGACCGAAGAATTAAAGAAATCGGGAGAGCTAGAAAAACTAATTAATGAAGGAATTTTAGCTGCTGAAACTTTTGAAGAAAAGCTTTTAAAGGAGCAAAGTCAAAATTTAACCCATATCAATTCATCAATATCACAATCTAATCATGAAATTCTTGAAAACAAGAAGACTTTAGAAATGACCTCAAAAATTCCAATTATGAATCACACACAAAACCTTCGCTTCCCACTTCCTAAAAGAATTTACTCTTCGAATGGATTTCCTGTTTTTCTAAAACCACAACAAAATATAAATATAATTGCTAATAGGCCAGTGAGACTTCCATCGGGTCGGCCAATCTCCATTAAACAAAGACCTCATATTCACAACAGAAAGCCAATAACACCATATCTTACGCCACAGCAATCAATTATGGTAAATCATTATAGAAAGCCTTCATATGATTTTAATCAACAGCCTCTAATTAGAAACAACCACGTGAGAAATAAAGTGCCAGCATTACCAAAAGTGCCTGTTTTACTTTTGGGCGAACCGACTGAAATTAATTCATATAGGAAAGTTCCTGCTACAGATTTGGAAAAAAACTTTTACGGAACACCAGAGACATTATCAATGTCTGTTCATAAATTAAAAAAAAATCAACAACAATCGAAAAAGAATGTTAAACATTCAACAACAAGATCGCCCTTTAAAGACCCATTTAATATTAAGGCTGAAATTCAACCTGTACATGAAGTTCCAAATACTGGTTTTAAAGCAGATTCAGTAATCGTAGAAAGTGGATTTCGACCAATTTTGAATAGACAAGATGTTGTGAGACTAGAAGAATCATCTGAAGAAAATGGTCGAAATGTAAGATCAAAAATAAGTATATCTAGACGAATTGATGACTTTGTAAGCGAGGACGAAGATTTAGTTGATGCGCCGAAAAGTGTGTACTTTGAGCCAATATTTATTCCATCACCTCGTGATAGTGTCGCCGCACCTTTCACAAATTCAAGTGATGAGCAAACTGATCATATGACTGCTGACGCCAGTGAAAGACAAGACATATTTTATCTTCCTCCAAGTGAAACAAAAAGATCGGCAGCAATATATGACGCAAAAGCTATTTTAGACACATCATTACTGAATGATCCCCTCCCATCAAAAAATGATTTTGTGAAGTTATCTTCAAAGACAAAACAATTCATTAAAGATACTCCACAGTTTTTACCATTTACGGGAGAGATACCTTCTGATCTTATGAAACAACTTTCGACTAATAAGAATAAACCAGTTAGTACTCATGTTATTTCAACAAAGCTTTCGGCAGTGACAAATAATAACCGACGTTAACGTTCATTATAAATCGACGTTCATTAGAAACAGAAATTATGTTTTTTTTTCAGAAACACCTTTATTCATTTAATAAAAAACAAACTTCCTTTTTGAAAATTTTCTTTAAGGTTTTCATTAGTATTACTATGTATGTTGATTATAAGTTTCTTAAGGAAGATTTTAATAAAGAAAAAGAATGTAAAATGTTACTACTTAAATTAAATTATTATTTTAATAAAAGATGGAAACATCGCATAGTTATAGAATCCACTATGATTATGAATTTGTATTTTCGATGACATATTTTCAAACGGTTTAAAATATCTAACAGATTTTAAATTTTTGAATTTTTGTGTGTATTCAATGAATTCGCGTGTATTCAATGAAAAACAAAAAACCAATGTTTACATTTTTCTTCCCTTTTAAAATATTAAATCCGAGTAAAACACAATTACCTAAATAGTTTAAAATTGGTTTAGCAAAAGAATGATGATAAAAAATTTAAGGAATGTTTTAAAATCTTTAGAAAAGACTAAATCTCTTTGCATGAGTCATTTTAATAGAACTATAATATTGAACAAAAATTTTTGTTTATCACATGTGCACCAAAAGAAAATTGAAAATCTCTTTAAACCTGTTCCCATAAAACCATCCAAAGATGATAATAATGTCGGTGCAGAATTGACAGGAAATGTAATCGAAAAAACAGAACTGTTAAAAATTCTTAATAAATTTAGTTTAAAACGTGAAATTCGATTACTATGTATGGAGCATGGTATAGATGGTAAGTTGAACTTTGAGAACTTTCATCGTTTTGTCAACGTTAACTATAAAACCATTTAAGAAATTATTCAGCAACAAGCGTTTCCAAGTTTTCGCCGCCATTGTATTGAGTCATCTAATCTTCCTGTTGATCTTCATATTGTATTAAGCGATATAGTTCAAGGAGCTGGTCATGTGGATGATATTTTTCCTTACTTTTTACGATATGCAAAGCTAATATTCCCTCATCTTGACTGTATGGACGATTTGAAACAAATTTCCGATTTGAGACAACCAGCAAATTGGTATCCATCCGCAAGAGTAATTAAAAGAAAAATAATATTTCATTCTGGACCTACAAACTCGGGTAAAACGTATCATGCTTTGGGAAGATTCCTTAATTCAAAATCAGGCATCTATTGCGGACCTCTGAAATTATTAGCACAAGAAATTTATCACAAAAGTAATCAAATGGGAACACCATGTGATCTAGTAACAGGCGAAGAACGAAAATATGCGAAAAACGAAGATTTTCCTTCCAAACATGTTTCATGCACTGTTGAAATGACTTCGTTAAGTAGTCCATATGAAGTAGCTGTTGTCGATGAAATTCAACAAATAAAAGATCCAAGTAGGGGATGGGCATGGACAAGAGCTTTGTTAGGACTAATCGCGGAAGAAATTCATGTTTGTGGAGAGCCAGGTAAAAATATTTGAAATTTGTGATTTTTTCCACTATACGTATTCAACTGATTATGAATCTGAAGGAACTGCTGAACTTTTAAAACGATTATGCGGAACAACAGGAGAAGAATTAGAAATAAGAGAATACAAAAGATTAACTTCATTGACAGTGGAGAGTTCGGCGCTTACAACTTTAGATAATGTTCAACCCGGAGACTGTATTGTGTGCTTTAGTAAAAATGATATTTACTCTGTTTCTCGTGAAATTGAATCACGTGGAAAAGAAGTTGCTGTTATTTATGGTAAAACTTAATATTATTAATAACGTCAAATTTGTACAACATTGAAAAAATTACAGTAACAAGTTCTTCGAAGCAAGAAAGACACTTTCAGTCAATAAAGCAAACATAAGGCATATTGATTATAAAAAAGATAAAATCTTGTAATTGAATAGATTGATTTGGGTTTCTGACTAGATTAGTTTCAATTTAATTTCTCGTTAAGTGAAAATCGAATGCATCTTGAATGTCCTTAAATTCCCGTCTCTCCATATTGGGAGTGAAGATTCGAATCGAAATGCTAGAGTATTTGATATGATTTGAAATTTTATAAATGATTATTATTTCTTGCTTTCTTTGAAATCCAAACGTCTCAATTTTAGGTAGTTTTCTTATTCATGAATTATATCTAAAAAAATCTTATATTTTTTTGCAAAATAATTAAATACGTCTTTGTTTTAAGTTGATTGAAAAATGCCATTATTATTTATTGAATTAGGATTCTGTCATTCTCTTAAAAACGAGAAAACTTATTTAACGTTTAAAATTAATTTTCAGGTACACTTCCACCGGGCACAAAACTTGCACAAGCAGCAAAATTTAATGATCCAAATAATAGTTGTAAAGTCATGGTGGCGACGGATGCTATAGGAATGGGATTAAATTTAAGCATACGACGAATAGTTTTTTATTCGCTTATCAAACCAACAACCAACGAAAAGGGAGAAAAAGAGATGGATGTAATTTCTGTTTCGCAAGCTCTTCAAATTGCTGGACGTGCTGGCCGATATGGAACTCAGTGGCCGCAGGGATTTGTAACAACTTTCAAACCAGACGACTTACCAACTTTGCAGAAAATTCTCTCAAAATCTCCTGAGCCTCTAACACAAGCTGGTCTCCATCCAACGGCTGATCAGATTGAACTCTATGCCTATCATTTACCTAATTCATCACTTAGCAATCTCATTGTAAGTTAAACAAAATTAATTTTTTTGCATAATTTTAGTTAACTTATAACCATATTGAAGAACATTACTAATCATTATAAATTAATAAAAAAATTATTATACAGGATATTTTTGTATCACTGAGTACTGTTGACGATTCACTTTACTTTATGTGCAACACAGAAGACTTCAAATTTCTAGCCGAGATGATTCAGCATGTTCCTTTACCGTTAAGAGCGCGTTATGTTTTTTGTTGTGCTCCAATAAATCGGAAAATGCCTTTAGTTTGCGGTATGTTGTTGAAGGTAAGAAATAATTCTACAAATTTACATAAATCTTTTAAAATACGCATTTGAAATTGATTTCAGTTTGCTCGTCAAATGTCAGCGTTGCTATGGTAAAGAAAGTTAACCAACACAAGTCAAATTGGGTGGCCATTCTCGATTCCAAAGACAATACTTGACTTAGTTCATCTGGAAGCAGTTTTTGATGTTCTTGATTTATATCTTTGGTTTAGCTATCGTTTCATTGATATATTTCCTGATGCCAATTTAGTTAGGGATATTCAAACTGAATTGGATCAAATCATACAACAAGGAGTTTTCCAAATTACTAAGCTCTTGCAAAATACTGAAGCTTCAATTTCTTCACCTTACGCTGATGATGACATTTTTTCAACAAGTCACAAAAAATATAACAATCATGGTAATTTATATAATATCTTTTAAATTTAAATTGTAAGTGATAATTGCATTGAGATTATTATTTTTTAAATTATTAGGAAATAAGGCGCCTTTAAAAGGTCGTTTGACAGAAAGACTGTTAGCACAAGGTCTTCTCACACCCAATATGTTACAGGAATTGAAAAAGGAATGGGACCGATCTTCCACAAGCAGCATCAACAGTTCCTCATCGGATAATGACTTTGATGACTCTTCACATTTAAAAAAACTCAGAAGAAAAAGAACAAAAAAATAATAAAAAGAAAGCATAACAAAATTTTTCATTGAATTCTTAGAAAGTAATTTTGAATAAATAGTATTAAAAAAATTAAAAAATTTGTTGTTTGCGCTAGTGTCCACTTTACGTTGTTTTTTTTTTCTTTCTTTTTTGATCATTCGGTGAGTCTACTACATGTATGTATACAATGATTCGAAATTATTTGTCGATCACCTTTCTCATAGCAACGTGAAAATTCCTTAAATGGATAATTTAACAACTCATGCCCATATTTGTTGTCATATTGAGACATAAAAATATTAATTGTAAGTTTCAAACTGGCTTTGGGTAAATACATTTTTAAAGAATATACACATATTTTTTCAGTGGCCTTGTTTGAGAGTTTTTAAAGATATAAATTTTCAAATTGAGAAAAGAACAAGATGAAAGTGAATTTCTTTTGCATGATAATAATAATAATACTTTTTAGGTATTTAAATATTCTTTACATGTATTCTGAATTGAATTTCAATGCCAGGATCAATGTCTTCATTCAAAGATATCTCAATGAAGTCAGCTTATTTTCAAACTAAAAATCTTCAACGTTGCAGACATATTCTCCTTGAAGCATACAAATCTGACCGATCGATGAATACGATCTCCGATTTTTTTCAGTTTATTTTCTCTCGTCTTTTCGTGTACAAGCAGGAATCAAAATTTTCTCGTGAAAAATCATTTTCGGAAATTAGTTCTCAGTTGTGTTCGAGGATTCAGCAAGTGTAGTTTAAAAAAAAGTTAGTATTTTCTAATGAATTCTATCAATAATAGTGGCTTATAAACCAATTGCTGTCTATATTCAGTATACTTACTAATTATTTAACTTTTCGCCTAAATATTCGTGAAATTTCGAAACTGTTTGAAAGATCTTTAAAACATCTAAATAAAATTTCGAAAAAAATCTTAAAAATCTAAAAAAAACTTTTCGTTTGGAAATTTTCACTATAGATTTGAAGAAAAATTTTTTTATTTTTCGCGTTTTTCTAAATTTAATTCAACTCGAGTTCGTTGGAGAAAATCATTTTCACCTTCGTGTGTTTTTTATCTTCTTTATGAAAAGTTTCAGTACAATTCATAATGATATTTTTAGATCCTATGAATCTATAAATGCTCTTCTACTTACATTTTTATTTATAGATTTGTTTACAAGTTATGAAAACGATTGTTAGCAACTAATTTCAAATTTGTTTCTAATTCCTTTTCGTAACATATTCTTTAATTTTTATATACCCGACGTGAAATGCATTGTAAAATGTTTTGTTTAGTAATTCTATCGTGACATTTTTCTTGTTTTATTTCATAAGTAGCGTTAAATGTTCTTGTTTTAATATGTTTTGAAATCTTTATTGTTGAATATTGGCGAGAAAAAATGTCTTGTAAAATCACCAAGGGGTTAATCGAAGAAAATTGGCCGACAAAAGCACCATTGAAAAAAAAAATTAGGCAAATTCCAAGAAAAACTAAGCGAATTCTTGGAAAAGACAAGTTTTGAAAAAGCACTAATGCTTTTCGAAGCATCATTTAGATACGAATACGTCAAAAGCAATACGATGGATTACCCCTTGAAAATCACGAATTAATATGTATATTCTCCGCTCAGTTAAAACTCGAATGATCAACAAAAGCGGAGAAATAAAAAAAAGACACGTTTTTATGTGTATTAAACGTATATTTTCCATTTTAGGTGCTGTTGTGAAGAGAATTAGAGTTTGAGGAGAGGACAAAAGCCGGCAAGATGCAGCAACCACCAAAAAGCTTAGGCGAGTTTCTCGTCAGTAACAATCCTAACCCCGTCCGAGTAAGTGTGACGATTATTTTTTAATATCAATTTTTGTTTTATATTTAATATTTTGGTTTCGGTTCAGTTGCAATTGTGAGACGATGATAAAGAAAACTCACGTTGAGAATGATGTCATTACTGAGAAATTTAAAACTTCTCAACATAACTTTTCTCATTAGATCAGTAAATTTGCAAGCTATATTATAAAACTTTTAAAGTATATATGTGTTTACTCAATTGATATGCTCTCATCATTTCGCGAAACAAATAAAGACAAGAAAATGACATAAGCTGCTCATTATAAACATCTACTGAATGTAAAGCTTCGTCTCTTCTTATAGGAATTCTCAAAGAATTTAAATTACTTAAATAAGAAAGAAAAAAGAGTTATGAGTTTTAACGAAAGTGAATCTTATGATGATATACACACATATATTTATAATGTAAACTTATATTACTGAACAGGTTCGAATATAAAGACGAGAGAGAGTGAGAATTTTAAAATAAATGATATCGATAAAAATAAATGAATACTCATCAAATCTAAGATATCTAGATATGTATAAAAATTCTGAATATTTTAATGCTAAAAATTTGCCTTCCAGCAGAAAAAAAAATTAAAATCATATCTGAAAATTTTATGAATCATTCAGTCAGTAAAAACAAGAATGCACACTTATAAATTTTGGACAGTATCTACATGTCTACTACTAATAAGTTGGGTTTTTCAATATTGTATTTGTTGCAACTGTCTGACGATCGGCGATCGTGCATCATTTTATTCATTTCATTTCATTGATTTGTATTAAAGTTTCTAAAGAAGTAGAAGTTATTAAAATATGGGTAGTTTCCAAAGTTTAAAAACTAAACTGCAAGCACAATTAAAGAAATATAGAAATAGTATCTAAATTTGACTTTACATCGATTTATATATTGAGTTTATATTTACACTACCTGTTGAAGATTATTAATGATATTTGATATTGGCTGAGGTTGTGCAGTGAGAGTGGCCGGTAAGATTCTCAAACTGTTTTACCAGATAAAACTTTAATTGTATTGGGAGAAGAAAAAGTTGCATATCGGTCAAGAATAATTTTAATATTTACAGATTTATCAAATACGCTCAATGAAATCATTAATTCTTAATTATATTTTATAAAAATCAAAATAATATCGCAGTTGTGCCTTAAAAATATCTAATTCGAGAACGAATCGAAGAAACTAAAAAAATCTTCATTTTTAATTTATGCATTAGGATTACCGAGAACCACCTGAAGAAGAAGAAATGATTGAAGCTGAACGCGATTTAGCAGAAGATGCCGAGTGGAAGCGTATCCAACAAAATACATTTACAAGATGGGCCAACGAACATCTTAAGATTATTGACAAGACGATCATGAGTCTCGAAACAGATTTATCTGATGGTCTGGCTCTCATAGCACTCATTGAAGTTTTGTCGCAAAAGAAAATGAGCAAGCACAACAAGCGTCCAACTTTTCGATCACAAAAATTAGAAAATATTTCAGTCGCCATGAAATTTCTTGAACGTGAAGGAATTAAAATCATCAATATTGACTCAACAGATATTGTTGATTGCAAGTTAAAATTAATTTTAGGATTAATTTGGCTCTTAATTCTTCACTACTCTATCTCTATGCCAATGTGGGACACTGACGGCACTGATGATAAACAAACTCCAAAACAACGTCTTTTGAACTGGGTGAAAAATCGTATCCCTGAACTTCCAATACATAACTTCACCACTGGTAAATAAATCATCAAAATATTTTTTATTTGTACGTAAAACTTATTATTAAATTTCAGATTGGAATGATGGAAAAGCTATTGGTGCATTGGTTGACAATGTTGCACCAGGTCTGTGCCCGGATTGGTCAACTTGGGATCCAAAAGACGCTCTTCAAAATGCCACTGAAGCGATGAACCTTGCTGATGATTGGTTGGGTGTGCGACAACTTATTAAGCCAGACGAAATGACGAATCCAGGTATATTATTTTGAGTTTTTAATGGGTGAATCATCATCATCATTTCTTCCGTTATGTAAATATCATCATCGCTAGTTATTGATGAACAATCAATGATGACGTATTTGTCTCAATATCCAAGTGCAAAACTTAAACAAGGTGCCCCCATCCGCCCACGTACCAATCCAAACAGGTGAGTTCTTTCATTGAAATAAAAATTGTAACTTATACTTCATACCTATTCATATCTGTTTTCCTACATTTTCTGTTTCTGTCTTTACAATCATTTTTAATATATTAGTATCCCACCACCTCGGTAAGTTTATTTCTGAATGAAAAATACTTGCTACCACATATTTTACTATTCTATCGAGACTTTTTAATTTTTCTTAACATTTATCTACTTATGCTTTATTTTTTAAAAACTAATTGTGAAAATAATGATATTTAATATAATAAGGGAATACACACAACATTAGATTCGAAAGTGTTTTACCAGGCATGATGTGAAGAATTCTGAAGAAGTTTTATTTGTTAGACTATTGATTAGTTCTAGGCTTCAAAAATAATTTTTTGAATACATTTTTTTTAATTTGTTACGTGAAAATTATTTGTTTGACTATAAATCGTATTCACCGCTGCTGAAATTTTAATTCTTTGTTACTTTTTTAATAGGGTTCGTTGTTATGGTCCTGGTATTGAGCCAACTGGTCCAGTTGTTGATACAGTTGCCAATTTCACTGTTGAAACCTTCTCTGCTGGAAGCGGTTAGTTCAACAATTTTTATTATTAAAAAATTAAATTATTATTAAAATTATTCTTACTAAATAAGCATTAATTAATTTATAGGAAATGTTGAAGTAAAAGTTCTAAATCCCAGTGGTTCACCGGAACAAGTTGATGTGTAAATATCTTGAGACGTTTTTTTAATTTCATTTTAGTTTTTATGTACATTTTCATGTTTTTTAGTCGTTTCAATAATGATAAAGCATTGACATATTCCGTGTCCTACATCCCAAAAGTTCAGGGACCCCATAAGGTGATGAAATTACGAAGTAATCAATATTGAAGTTTTGTGTAAGAACTTTTCCTTTTTATATAGGTTTATGTGAAATTTAGTGGGCGTGATGTCCCTAAAAGTCCTTACAACGTCATGGTTGAAGGCGTTGCAGGTGATGCAAGTAAAGTGAGTGCGAGTGGACCAGGACTTCTTCCCGATGGTGTTATAGTTAAACGACCAACCTACTTTGATATCCATACTAAAGACGCAGGAAAAGGTGTACCTGAAGTTATCATATTGGATCCCCAAGGTCAAAAAACATCTGTAGCTGCAAAAGTCCGTCAAATTGAAGCAAATGTATGGCGATGTGATTACACAGCTGCTACTGCAGGCTTACATTCAGTCAATGTTTTTTACGCTGGAAAACCGATCCCCAACTCTCCATTTGGTGTTCGTGTATCACCATCATCCGATCCTAAGAAAGTGCGTGCTTTCGGTCGAGGTTTACAACCAACAGGTGTTCGAGTAGGTGACGTAGCTGATTTCAGAATTTCTACTGAAGGCGCTGGTGAGGGAATACCACAAGTCAGAATATTAGGTCCTGGTGGACAAAATACGCATTTTGAAATGAAAGCAATTAATAACAGTACTTTCGATGCAGTCTATAAGCCGAACAAAGAGGGTCGTTATCGAGGTATACTTTTCGAATATCAATATACGTTTTCATGATGTAATTACCTTACCTTTATTTTATTTAAGTCATGATATCTCATGGTGGGCAAGAAATTCCAAAATCACCATTTGATGTTAATGTTGGACCCAAGAAAATTTCATCAATTGTTGCTTTTGGACCAGGATTACACAGTGGCATTGTTGATCAGCCAGCATGTTTTGTTGTTGAAACGAATGGAGAAACAGGGGCTCTAGGATTCTCTGTAGCTGGACCATCTCAAGCTAAGATTGAATGCATTGACAACGGAGATGGCTCAGCTTTAGTGAAATATCATCCAACAGCACCGGGCGAATATGCTGTTCATATATTGTGCGATGAAGAAGATATACCTAAGAGTCCATATATGGCTCAAGTTATTGTTCAACCACCTGACGTTCATCCACAAAATGTCAAGGTTTATGGTGAAGGTGTTGAACCAAACAGCCTTGAAGTTGGCAAAAAAACCGAATTTTTCATTGATCATAAAAATGCTGGAGTTGCACCCTTGGAAATCAAGGTCAGCGATACACAAGGTCGTCCTGAACAAGTACAAATCAATGAAAAAGCAGATGGAATCAAACAAATTTTCTATACACCATCAAATGCGAAGCCTCATACTGTTGAAGTCAATTATGGAGGTGTTGCAGCTCCTAATTCACCCTTCCGAGTTTACGTCAATGCACCATTAAACCCTGCTAAAGTTCAGGCATTTGGACCATGGTTGGAACGCCCTGATCTTAAACCGAATGAGCCAACACATTTCATTGTTGATGCTAGGTGAAATAAATCGAATTAATTTCTTCGAAATTTACAATTTTTGAGGATTAGTTTTTAAATTTTTAGCGATGCTGGTCAAGGAGCTCTTGAAGCTACTGTTATCAATGATATAACGAAACAGCCTGTGCCAGTACAGATAATTGATAATGAAGATAATACTTATACTGTTGAGTTGACCCCAGATTTAGCGGGAACATATACGACAAATCTAACTTATGGTGGCTTGAAGGTTCCACTCACAATGAAATCAGTAATCAGTCCAACGGTTGATGTATCTAAAGTTCAAGTTGAAGGATTGGAATCAAGTAAGAGTCCTAAATCAATAACATTTTTCATATATGAAATATAAACCTTTTCTTTTTGAGTGAGTGCTTATATCGTTTTTTTTATAATTTTTACTTCATTAATGGTCTGATTATTCCAATATATTTATTCATAATCTTGTTAAAAGTTCCAAAACTTCTTTTTTTTTTCTAAATCAAATATGCTTTTTCTCATTTTGCTGGAAGAATTCATTCGAAAACATTTTCTTTGATAATCTCAGCTGCCCCAGTCAACAGTCTTCAGCAATTTAAAATTATAACAAAAGATAAGAGCCCGGGTGATTTATCAGTAACAATTACAAGTCCCTCTGGCAATCGTCTCAAAGCACATATCATTAATACTGAAGACGGTTTTCTCGTAAACTTCACTCCCACACAAATTGGAGAGTATTTATTTTTTGTATCATTCTGCGGTACGCCACTTCTTACTGAACCTTATCTTATTGAATGTGTGAAAAAAAGTGATTCAAATAAAGTGTTTGCAACGGGAAGTGGTCTTCATAGTGGAATCGTAAATGAATTGGCCGAATTTCTTATAGACACGAGAGCTGCTGGTCATGGTGCTTTAGGTGTGACCGTTGAAGGTCCCTGCGAATGTCATCTCAATTGTCGTGATAATGGTGATGGCACTTGTAACATTGCTTATTGGCCGATAGAATGCGGAGATTATACAGTAAATATAACATTCAATGATCGTCATATTCTTGGTTCTCCATTCCAATCCATAATTTATCCAACGCCAAATCTAGAGCGTGTTAAAGTCTCAGGGGCAGGAATTGAGTTAAATGGTAATTTGATGCGTTGTGGCATTTATGTGTGGTTTTCTTGACAGAAAAGAGTTCAGCATCCCTTCACAATTTAACTAACCCAGCCGATTATTGTTTTTTAATTTCAATTTCAAATTTGCTTTTCTGTGTTAACTTTTTGTTGCATATATTTTGTTTTCGCTAAAAAAACATCTGCGAACATTTAATGGACACGTGACGTAATGATAATGGATCCATCCTCATTTGAATACATATATCCACTCTTTTATACAATAACGTTTACAAATAAAATTCTCTAATTGCTATATGCAGTGACGACCCTGTTTCTATCGCAGCTATTCACTCCCTTCAGAAGTTTCTTAGGACATATTATTTATCAGGTCTATGTGTAAAGTTGTATTATGTTTTAAAAAATAGTACAATTTTTTTTCTACTATTCAGCATAGTAAGTGCTCAAATTATATAATCCAAGCGTTTTTACAAAATTCTCGTTGAAAAACGATCAAATGTCTTGTTGTTTCGCCGTTATGTACTCCTTTTTACTAATAATTGTATTAATGATACTACTTTAAAATCGAAATCAAATCAATCATCGTTTGGGGAAACAGAACAAGTGAATATTTTTAAATGTGTTTTAAAACATATTCATTTTTTTTTGTACTTTAAGACTTATATACCTATTCGTTTTTGGATTCACGTTTATAAATTTGTAAACTTCTACTTTTGCCGGTTCTCCTGCCATTATCTTTTTAATATTTGATAGAGACCTCTCCGTTGTTCTGAAATATGTTAGGCCTTATTTTTTATTTATTTGTATGATCGTTTGTACTAAAATTAGATACATGTATTTATTAGATAACTTATATTTTGTCTTAAAAGGATGATTGAGTATCATACTTTTATGCGTAAACATTGAAAATCTCTCAGAATATCATCAACATGACTTTCTCTTTATTTTCCTATACTTACAGGTGTTGTTATGAATGCACAAACAGCTTTCAACGTTGACATGAGTAAACTTGGACAAAAAATCGATACAAGCAGGTTATCGTGTGCCATCACAGATCCAAAAGGAAAAATTATTCCTAGTAAAATAACACGGACAAATGAAGTTTTCAAAATTCTCTATACACCTTTTGAAGCTGGTAGACATACAATTGAATTGTGTTATGATAATATGCCAGTTCCTGGTTCACCATTTGTAATTCATGTGAAGAGTGGTTGTGATCCATCTCGATGCAAGGCCTATGGCAAAGGTCTTGAAGGAGGTGTTATGAATCAAAAAGCGAAATTCACAGTAACAACAAGAGAAGCTGGCATTGGTGGACTTTCATTTGCAATTGAAGGTCCAAGTGAGGCCAAAATGAGTTGCGTAGATAACCGTGATGGCTCTTGCGATGTAGAATTTCTTCCAACTGAGCCTGGAGAGTACGATATTACTATAAAGTTTGCTGAAAAACATATCCCCGGTTCACCATTCAAAGTTTTTATTACTGGATCATCACAACAAGTGCCAACAGGTGACTTTAGAAGTGTAAAACTGTATGGGCCAGCTGTTGAAACACTTCATGTTTATGAAGGTATTCCAGCAAGTTTCTTTATCAACGTTTCTGATGCAGGTGCTGGCTTAATTGGTGTTGAAATGACGTCATCTGAAGGTGGTGCTGTCGAAAATTACGAAGTTGAAGAAAGGGGCGATGGAAATTACATGGTGACTTTTATCCCTCCAAAACAAAATACAACAATCACTGCGAAAGTTTCATTTGCTAAGAACAACGTTCCTGGTTCCCCTTTTACTATGAAAGTTCTTCAACCAATGGCTGTTAAAAGCAGTAATATTGTAATGTCTAGTGACATTACGAAACAACCTTTACCAGCTTCAGTTCCAGCTAAGTTTTCAATTGATACAAAAGCTATTGGAAAAAGCGTTAATTCTAAGGACATTAATGTTTTCATTAAAAATGCCCAAGGAAAATCAATAAATGCTCAACTTGAACAAGGAGCAGATGGCAAATTTCACATTATTTTTGTTCCAGAAGAAATAGGAAATCATAAGTAATTAATATGATAAAATATTTTTTATATTTTTTAATTTTTTAATTACTTTGCAGCATTTCAGTTCAATATGCTGGAAAGGAAATCGAAGGATCGCCATTCATTTTACAGTCAGCTCCAACTGGAAATGCTAACTTGTGTAAATTTGTTAACACTGCTGCTGAAAAAGTAATTTTTGGAAAGAAAAATCGTCTGACAGTTGATGCAAGAGAAGCAGGTACAGGAAATGTAACATGTACAATCAAATTGACAAATGGAAGGTATTTTATTATATTGAAGAGTGTAATTAAGATTGCTGACTCAGTTTTCAATCTCTTTTGATCAAGATATATTGACACTGAAATCGTTGAGAAAGATGGATTCTTCGATATTTTTTATCTTCTACCTGAACCTGGTACTTATGATGTTGATGTTAAATTTGGTGGGAAACAAGTCCCGAATGGTCTCATGAGAATGACGGTAAAATAATCAAACTACATATTTATTTCTATGCTGAATTTATTTCCATGGTGGAGTTCTATCTAAAATAAATCATCGTGAATTAAAATTAATATGGAATGAGTTAACTTTATCTAAATATTTATTTAAAAGCTATGCCCAAGGTGCTCTGAAAGATCTTATTCTTATATAATTTTCCACGTTACTTATAGACAGACAAACTTTTATCCAATTTGTTTATTTTATTTATTTATTTATGGTTGTATTATTTTAAATATGTTATTTACGAAAACATTTGATTTATTTGAAATTCAAATAGCTATGGGCAGGATTTCTATATATTTGAAATCATAAACACTTTATATTAATAACTTGGGTAATTTTTTTTTCTAAAAAGTGATGAAATTTGAAAGAAAGATATTTTTTCCATTGTTAATGTCCTTCGTTAAAATTTTCATTTATTTTTTAGATTCAATGACAAAAAATATTTATGATATCTACTTGTGAAAATAATCTGATAATTAAATTTATTCGGAAATATATGATATTTATTATTTTGTTGCAGAAACATACAATCTTCTTTTTTCTGCATGGAAAAGGTTTACCTGATAATTTACTTTTTTAACTTATTTCTACATAAATGTGTTTAGTTAAATTCAAAAAAAACTAAGAAAACCAATTTTTTATTTTTAATCTCCCGCTTTTCGCTATAACATTTTTATTGCTGACTACACGAATAGTCATCACCTAAATAAAAAAAAATTAATTCGTTAACTGTGCTTTCAAATTGCGGAAAGCTTTCCTTCACGAAGAGCTTCCAATATTTTCTCACAGACACTTTTCACACCATGGAAATTCAATTTTCCGATAGCGCCATCTTAACTTTTCATGTTTTAAGCATGCTTTTGAGGAAGACTTAAACGTCTGCTGAAAAATTTCCCACATGAAATTTTTTTCTTCATGCTAACTTATCATTTGTAAAAGTATACGTCTCGATGGTTGAGCTGTGAATCGAGTGATTATTCTGAAATTCAAGTGAGAATTTAAAATAAAATAATTCTTATGTCACATACTCCAAGGCATAAGAATAGTAATATAGAAATATTGGTTTATGTGAAAATCTTTAATAATTAACATTCAATGAAAATATTTTCAAAAGATAGATTCTATCTATAAAAAAATATATTCATTGAAAATACAATCATAATTTTTTAGAAAATACTAATTGCTTAGTGTTATTAAAAACTTTTGATTCATTATTTATTGAGAGGAATATTTAACTCCAAACGTGTTGCTTTTAAATTTATATAATTAAATGTACTTTCAAAATTAAAACATTGGGATGGAGAAAAAATTAATCATCATAATATTGAAAAGAAGTAGAGTAGAGATCATCGGCATATTAAAAAATTAAAAAAAACTGCTTTGAGATTGATGCTTCATGCCTCAAAAATGTCACACCAACATTCAGTGAAATATTTTATTGTTTTTTTTTATAAATTGAGCATTCATTTCCACACTCGTTGATTCACAGATGATGTTTTTTTATTATACATTTCAACATCAACATTTTTCCTTCTTCTCTTTAATGTGTGAAAGAAAAAAAAAACTGAAAATTAAAGGGCGACTGNTATATAAATATACGACATCCTTGACGACGCATTAATTTTTTTTTGCTGTTTGACTAATTTTTCTTCAAAGATATTTTCTAAGATAATTTTCTTATAAGAAAATTATAAAAGTAAACTAATCGAGAGACTAAATGTATATAAAGTAAAACTAATCGAGAAAGGAAACATAATACTTTTAATCCATATTTCTGTTTTTCGTTATTATAAAATATTTCTGAGTTTTAAAAACTTGCTTAATATTTTAAATAAATTTGAGTGTTCGTTGATGTAGATATCATCCAATAGTGTGCGGCTAATTAAGAAGCACGTTGACTTATTTTTCAAATATGTTTTTTGGTTTTTATCATAATAAGTTTTCTCGAACACAATAAATATAAAGAAAAACAAAACCACCCACGTTCTGAGAAGAATTCAAAATTTAAAAAACAAGTAAGATGATTATGCCTAATGTTTTATGAAGGTGTTTCGTGAATGTTTTTATGTGACACAATAAATAAAATTTATGGTCGACAAGTTTCTATTTAACGTTTTCCGCTGGTAAATTCAAAGTGTGCAATGTTTAGTAATCAATTTCCATTGAAAATGAAACTCTTTAAACTTTAAAGTGGCTATTACAAGTTCACAATGAAAACGTTAACGTTAAATATGAAATGTGCTTAATAAAATTTATCGGTATTTTTTATGCTGTTTTATTAATGATTGTGTTAATATGAAAGAATTACAAACTTAAATAATAAAAGAAAAGATTTGTAATTGTATTCTTGTCATATAGATAACAAATCATAATTAGTTTTTCACAAATGGAGGTCCTCAATAATATCGCTTAGCGTTCGTATTATAGAACAAATCTAAAGCTTTATGCAATACTTACATAAATATGAATCTATTTTGCAATAACATATCATTTACTTTTTTTATATTAGCTTTTTCCTAAGCAAATATCTAATATTCTTGATCTTTTTCATGAAATCACACATAAGGCATATAATGAGAATAGCGAAACTTTTGGGCCTACTAAAGAAGAAAACACTCAACAACAAATCAAAAAGCGCATAAATTACACCCACGAAGAATATATTCAATCTTCAATAAGAGAATATAAGGAAGAGTCAAGTGTTGATCAGTTTTTGGTGAGTACATTATTCAATTTAATAGCTTAGATCTTAAAACATTACAATCAATAAAATTAAAGGAAAACGAGAGGGAATTCTCTCATCAACATTCAAGCCCAAAACCTAGCATCAGTTTTAAGGGAAGTAACGGATACACCAATATTACACATTATAACGACGGCATCCAGCAAGAGAAAATTATCGATCATAACTATAATACAGGAATTTCTCAAGCATATCGTCCCATCCAACTTGACAAGGTTGTTTTCTCAAATTCCGTAGCAGGAGCAACCAGTAGTTTAGAAGGTAAATTATGCATATCTATAACTTGATTTTATTTAATATTTTTGGAATAAGGACCAGAAAACTAAAAATAAAATATTTTGCGTAATAATTTAAAACATGCTAATTCTGTTCTCGACATTTGTCCTTAAAAGTTTATTAAAAATATTTGTTTCTAATATCGTCAGAAAGTGTACGTTAAATATTTAAAAAAATCTACTTATTTTATTTGGTTATCATTGATTTTACTTTTTCTCACTTTTTTTATTCGTTGTACAAATTTTGAAGTTAATACTATGTAGCGTTAATTAATGACATCCCTGAGACAAAATACGAGAATAGAAAGTTGAAATAAAAATAAAGCATGAACTATATCATTAAACTTTAATGTTACTTGCACCTGTTGCCTCGACTTCTCCCTTCACAAATCGCTTCTAAATTTAAATTCGAAATTCAAATGAAAACTTTAGAAAAAACTTTTAAATATAAATATGACAAACAGGAACAACATCAATGGATGAAACGCTTTTTCAATTAATGAATTAATGATAAAAATGTCTTAAAGATTGAAAAGCTAAGAAATACTGGTGTTGTCGAAAACTTGAGCAGTTATTTACAAAAATTAAAACTCTTTTACATAAGCTATAATGAATTTGAATATTTGTAGCATGTTTATTCATATTATTAAATACAATCCGATTTCAATAACTACTCTGAAAAGAAAATGGAAAAAGTGTAAAAACATCACGCTGCTGATATTGAAATTAAAATCAGAGCACTTTATAATCATGAAATTTAATATTAGTAGTATCTCTATATGAATTACTAAGAGCAATCAAAGAAAAAAGAGAATTAAGTGAACTAATTAAATGATCACAAAACTCGGTATACATCATGTAAACAGTGCAAAATATGTATGTGGATGTCAAAACTATGAATATTTTCAAAAATAAATCAAAGATAATTTATTTATATTACCAGCATGAAAAACATAATGTTGACGAGCTTAGCACGCAACGCAAAAATAATTTTTCACACTGAAACTCTAACGTATGGAGAATTTCCATCAGTTTTTTACAAACTCAAGTCATTAATTGACGTCATGTCATATTTTTTAGCATAGAAATTTTTATCTCATAAATATTTCTTCGTATATTTTTTTTCTTGAACTTGGGTCAAGATTTTGGAAATCATACAGCATTGGAAACGTTGAAAACTTTTTCGAATTCATATGTAAAGAAGATCACGTCATTACGATTTTGAAAACTCAACAGTATGGTGGCAAATTCATAGGTCAGTGAAAAATTAAAAGGAAGTCAATTCAATTGTTGAGAAACTTTTTATCAACAAATTCTAATTGATTTCATCAAAAGTGAAATTTATTCTTTTTCCAAAAATTAATCCAAATTGAGTGCAAAAGGTTGTTCTCCAGTAAATAATAAGTGCTAAAAAAATTATTAGCTAATTTTACACTACCAATTCTCTCTAGGTTGGTTATAAGTATAATTATATTTGTCAGTTTTGGCATGTCGAAGAGAAAAGAACGAAAAACAGCATCTTCAGGTAAATTGAAATCAATAAATTAAAAAAAGTTTTTATCTATGTTAAATAAGTACAAAAAGATGAACCAGATTTCTGAGGAATTTTGTGTGGAACCTGAAATTTTCCAAATACTTCATTTTTATTATGCCTACCTACTTATTTAAAACAAAGAATCAAAGTGAATTTCACATTAAATTAAATATTCGTATTTAAATACATATTATCATGAAGCATTGAAACATTACAAAAATATCATATTTCTTAGAGAATTCTTGATAACGAATAGAAAATATTTGTGACTTTGACAGTGAAATTCTTATTTATATTAACTTTTTTCGCAATTAGCTACTGGGCAAATACCAAATTTAAGTTAATTTATAAGCGAGGATATTTGTGGCCAGTAACATCGTGTTTGAGTGAGAACGTAAACATATTCAATTTACTAAATATACATCGAGTGAAAATCTTAAATTAGCGAAAATTTTATGACTTTTTTCTCATCAGTTATTCTGTAGATTCATTTTTCATGAAACACAGTAGACGACACCATATTCAAGCATGTTCAAATGTGAAACGAAATGAGGGAAAAGTTTTAATGATTTTCCTCCAAATGTTTACTGATCACAAATATCTAACTTGTTCGCGATCTGGAGCAGATATTTCAAACGCTTCAAATATTTTGAAATATTTTTAATTAAGTATATTATGTTAGTATTTTTTAAATGTGGATTTACTGAAAGATGAAATTTCTGGATAAATAATAACAGCGTCGGATATTAGTAAATATTGAATATGAAGTAGTGTACTGATGATCAAATAAAAATCATTGAACTTTTATGAACAGATTTCAGCCAATTCTTAAGAGAATTTTTTTTTACCTTCTCCGAAATCGATTAACAAGAGCACACTACCTAGTGTATATTTTCCAGAGCAAAATAATCCATCAGATAATAAGAAATCACTGATATTGTACAATTAAATTTTTTATCTAATATTTTTCTTAATTCTCATGAAGGTAATCGATAACAAATCTGTACATGGTTCATCAGCAAATATCATATTAACAATTATCATTAATTTATTATTTTTCATTCAATATGTGTACATTTAAAGTAATGAAGAGAATCGAAGAGAAAATGAATTCAATGAATTTGTTCATGAGCATCCTTTTAAATTTAGTTTTAAATTTTATACATACTTAATTCACCGGTTCATAATCAGTTTAATGATACTCATAACAAGAATCTAAGGAAAAAGGAAGAGAGCTGCTTAAAAGCATACATATATAAAGAATATTCGCATGTCCTTGACAATGTAATTTTATTTTATTACATACTTGAAAATGGAAAACATGATGTAATACGTAAATAAAATAATTAATGAAATATTTTTTCATTGAAAATTAGGTCAGTAAATATGTAAGACCATTATTTAAAATAATTTATTTAAAGTCTAAGTTCGATAGGGAAAAAAATAAATTGGAAAATGGCTACATACATGTAAAAAAATGAAATTTATCGGCATAAATTTTGGGCAGGAAATTAAATGTTGTATTTTTAAATTGATTTGGTGCCAAGAAATCCCTGAATACGAAAGAAAAACCGAGAACTTTGGTCATGGCATCTGGTATAAAAATCTAAATTTAAGATACCTAATTCTCAAAATTACAGAGTCACCCTCGGGTGACGGGTCAACGTGTTAAATTCATGCACAAATTTCAAAAAAAAAATGATCACCTAATTATACTTAAAATGACTTGAAACGTTGAGAAAAGTTGAGAAAAGAGAAAAAATATGTCCGCTTTCGGGTCTAGATATAGCTGTGTAGCTCTGTAGCTTTCATTCGAAAATAGTATCTGTTAAATAAAATTGAAACTTCAACTACCTACATTGTACATATGGCACATTTCACGTTGCTCACGTGACGGTCGAAATGGTTTCAGGAAAAGCTTAAGTTAATTTAAACATATTAAAGTTAGCTTTGAATTTTGTGACAATCATGGAGGAACGTAAAAAGCACCATATATTGATCATGCCTGTAATTTTTGTTTTGATTTAAATACAATCTAACAATTCGACAATTTTTTCTGGTTTTTGATACAGCTGACGTAAAAATGCCAAGTGGAAGTATTGATCAACCACTTATAGAAGACAATCATGATGGAACTGTTTCAATAAGCTACGATCCTCGAGAAGAAGGCCTCCATGAATTGGCTCTTAAATATAACGGCGAGCATGTTCAAGGTAAGTTTTTGTTAAAATGCGCCTTCATTTTCTTATTTCATAATATTTTAGGTTCACCATTTAAGTTTCATGTTGATTCAATTTCTTCCGGATATGTGACTGCCTACGGACCTGGTTTAACTCATGGAGTAACAGGGGAACCAGCTAATTTCACCATTTCAACAAAAGGAGCAGGAGCAGGAGGTTTATCCATGGCAGTCGAAGGTCCAAGTAAAGCTGAAGTAAGCTTTTATATATGCATGGATATGTTTCTTATTTCTTTCTTTGGCATATTCAAATAAACGTGATATTAATTATTTGATTTAGATTAATTATAAAGACAACAAAGATGGAACAGTTTCTGTTGGTTATCTCCCAACAGCACCAGGGGAATACAAAATCTCAGTTCGTTTTGGTGATAAAAATATCAAAGGATCACCGTTCTTTGCTAAGGTATGGAACGATTTCTTTTTCTTATAAATAGGACATTATCAAACTTTTCTACATTAAGATCACTGGTGAAGGTCGAAAACGTAATCAAATATCAGTTGGTTCTTGCTCTGAAGTCACTTTTCCTGGAAAGATATCTGATGCTGATCTTCGTTCGCTCAATGCATCGATTCAAGTAAGTATTTATCGGAATTTTATTACAATTTTCAGATTAAAACATAGAAAATTTTTACAAAAAATTTGAAAAGGCACCATCAGGTTTAGAAGAGCCTTGCTTCTTAAAAAGAATGCCAACTGGAAATATTGGCATTTCGTTTACTCCAAGGGAAGATGGAGAACATATTGTTTCTGTTAAGCGCTTAGGTAAACATATCAATAACTCCCCATTTAAAGTCAAAGTATCTGATCGTGAAGTCGGTGATGCAAAAAAAGTGAAAGTCTCAGGAGGTGCCTTAAAGGAGGGACAAACTCATGCTGAAAATATCTTCTCAGTAGACACGAGAAATGCTGGATATGGTGGTCTTTCACTTTCTATCGAAGGACCTAGTAAAGCAGAAATTGTTTGTAACGACAAAGAAGATGGAACCTTAAACATTTCCTACAAACCAACTGAGCCTGGATATTACATAATCAATTTAAAATTCGCTGATCATCATGTTGAAGGATCACCTTTTACAATCAAAGTTAGTGGTGATGGATCGAACCGAAAGCGTGAAAAGATTCAAAGAACACGTGAGCCTGTTCCAGTTACTGAAGTTGGTAGTTTATGTAAACTCTCATTCAAAATGCCTGGAATTACTTCATTTGATTTATCAGCTACTGTAACATCACCTGGTAATCGTGGTGTTACTGAAGATTGTGAGGTTGTAGAAGTTGAAGATGGTCTTTATGTTTTGTCATTTGTGCCTAAGGAACTTGGTATACATACAGTTTCAGTTCGCTACAAGGAAATGCATATCCCTGGGTCTCCATTTCAATATACTATTGGACCTTTACGTGATACTGGAGCTCATCTCGTAAAAGCTGGTGGTCCTGGTTTGGAGCATGGCGAACAGGGTATACCCAATGAATTCAATGTTTGGACACGTGAAGCTGGTGGTGGAACTTTGGCAATATCTGTTGAAGGGCCAAGTAAAGCTGAAATTGATTTCAAAGATCGTAAAGATGGTTCATGTGATGTTTCATACACTGTTGATGAGCCTGGCGATTATAGAGTCGGAATGAAATTTAACGACCGTCATATTCCTGATTCTCCATTCAAAGTTTATATTTCACCTGCTATGGGAGAAGCTCATAAATTGGAAATTGCACAATTTCCTGAAGGTTCAGTTCAAGCTGATAAGCCTGCTCAATTTATTGTACGTAAAAATGGAGCTGTTGGAAATTTAGACGCTAAAGTCGTTGCTCCTTCAAACACTGAAGATGATTGCTTTATTCAATTGATCGATACTGACAACTATTCTGTTCGGTTCTATCCCCGTGAAAATGGCATTCATGCAATTCATACAAAATTCAATGGAGTTCATATACCTGGATCTCCTTTCCGTATTTTGGTCGGTAAGGACACTGCCGATCCTGCAGCTGTGCATGCAAATGGAAATGGAATTCGTGAAGCAAAAACTGGACAGAAAACAGACTTCATTATTGACACTTGCAATGCTGGTGCTGGAACACTCACTGTAACAATGGACGGCCCTTCAAAGGTATCTATGGATTGCACAGAAGTTGAAGAAGGCTACAAAGTACGATATACAACTTTTCTACCCGGTGAATATTACTGCACCATTAAATACAATCATATGCACATAGTAGGATCACCGTTCAAAATAATTGCGGACGGCGATAAGCTAGCCGAAGAAGGAGCACAGGAAACTACTACTGTGTCTGTTGAAACTGTTGCTAAGATTATGAAAGGTGGTAAATGCATCGGACCGGTAATGCCAGTGTTTAAATCTGATGCATCTAAAGTAGAAGTCAAGGGCATGGGATTGAAAAAAGCTTACATGGGAAAACACAACCAATTTGTCATATGTGCAGCTAATGCAGGTATATAGTAGAAATTAAATAAATTAATGATTACAAGCGTATTAATTTTTTATTTAATTTATCAGGAAACAATTTCTTGTACGTTGGCATGTATGGACCTAAAGGACCATGTGAAGAAGTGTCTGTGAAGCATAGTGGCAGAAATCAATTCAATGTTAACTACTTGGTTCGTGAGCGTGGAGACTACATTTTGATTATCAAGTGGGGTGATGATCATGTTCCCGGTTCACCATTTAAAATTGAAGGATAATAATATTCTATTCAATTTCATATTTTTTATATTACATTTAAATGCATATAATCGCTTCATTATGAATTAATATTCGGAATTGCTATCTATGAAAGTAATGAATAAATATATCCTTAACTACCTATACATGAGAATAAAAACATTAAAAACGACATTATTAGTCAACAGATAAATAAATTTTATCCGAAATAAATTGATGCCCTCTTTCAAAAATGTATATCAAATTGAGTATTTACGGAGGCCCCACCCTAGGGTGACGGGCAACCGTATTGGATTTACGCAAAAATTTCAAAAAATTTTCTTTGCTTATTTACACTTGAAATGGCTTGAAACGTCGAGAAAAGTGGAAAAAAACGAAAAAAAAATTTGTGTCCGCTTTCGGGTCTGGATGGATGGATGGATGGATGGATGGATGGATGGATGTAGACACTCCCATTTCCACATTTCTTAACCGATTTGAAAAATTTCTTTACCAAAGTGTTTTAAATACAAATAGAAAGTTTCTATCAAATTATGGGGTGTGTACCTTTATTACTTCGGGTACCTGCCATACAAAGTTGCCCTTTTC